>JAPEIP010000012.1:41232812-41265773 GCA_026120095.1 Capsicum chinense | reverse complement strand
CATCTCAAATTCATAATTAAACAAGTAAAATCATGTATCTTCATAAAATAATACAAATTTTTGGGCACAAGAACGAAAGGATGTTCTTGTTGAAAACCCCACATACCTTTATGGTAACGGATTCGTTGAAAGATTGGACCCTCACTGTTGATTGTGCAACCCTAGTTGTTTTTCTCCTTTAGTGCTCTTGGATGATGAGCTTAGATTGATAATAGGGTTATGATGTGTTTAGATTTTATTAAATTCGTAAGGTTAAGTTTAGGGGTGTGTAAGGAGTACCAAAATACTTAATTGCCCTCAAAATAACTCAAAATGGAGTATTTTTACTACCTGAAACACCATGTGTGCATTGCTTATCTCATACATTTACGTATGCGCCGCATTGCTTATCACACACATTTAGGTATGCGCCGCATTGCTTATCGCACACATTTACGTATGCGTCGCATTACTTATCACACACATTTAGGTATGCGCCGCATTGCTTATCGCACACATTTAAGTATGCGTCGTATTGCTTATCGCACACATTTAAGTATGCGTCATATTGCTTATCGTACACATTTAGGTATGCACCGCATTGCTTATCGCACACATATTTCAGTAGCCATGTGCGATTGGTTAGGCGATGCACTCTACTTCGCAAAGCCATAACTCCTTGCTCGGGTGTCAGATTTTGATGAATTTGGTATCGTTGGAAAGTTAATTCGATTCTCTATAAGTTGATGGGTAGAAATATGCAGAAATACCACATATTTATCAAGTTATTCTTATTCAAATATGACCCTTGCGAATTCAAACACTAAAACTTGATGGATTTCGAAACTCTTAGCTTGTACAACCTTAAGTGACTCATACAACCACACTTAACACATCATAAGCTCTCTTATAAATAGGGTACTCTTGGTAATTCATGTGCCAAAATATGGCTTACAGAATTGGGGTTTCACATGTACGAACAACGGTTCGCTTTCTAGCTTAGGAAAGTGCAGGGCATTACACCAACACAAGCTGATGATAATTTTGTTGGTAATTCATAAGAATTGGTGTTGTCACAAGAATCTTGAGATATCTCATGGGAATCAATGGCTTGAGACTATGGTATTCAAATGAAAGTAATTTTACTTTTGAGGGCTATAAAAATGTTGACAATGTGGGTTACTTAAATGACTGGAGAAGCACCAAAGGCACTGAGTAGAGAGTATTTTGAAAGAAATATGTTAGATTTGGGGATGATTAAAATTGCATGAACTCCCCTCAATGATTGACTAGAATAACCATTTTTCTTGTAAATCTTATTAGCTAAAATGTTATTTGATTCGGTCTTGTACATTTAGTTGTGTGTCCCAATTCTAGATTTTGGACTCTTCTAACCTAATTTTGTATTAGATTGTGCAGAAAATAGGCACAAGCAAGCAATTTTGACCACAAAGTTCTTCTTATCAGGTATGCTCTACACTGACATAAACATAGGCTGTCTAAGTTGAAACAGTTGAGCACACCTATTTCATTCCTCACACTTCATCCCCCTTTGTCCTATGATGCTGATGAATTGGTTGACCAAATTTTCTTTGACTCTCTCCAAATGGTTGTGCACAAATGTGTTAATTCTACATCAGAAATTCCTTCTTCTCTCTCAATCAAAATATCAGTTTGTGTATCATGAATTTGCCAAACTTGATCATCAATTACATGTAGTATATGTTTCTAAAGAATGAAAAGGGACATGCTCCCCCTTTTAGTTCCTAATTGGCTATTTTTTTGGAGACTTCTCAGTCTTAGTTCAGGTTTGACTTATAAAATAACAATGGATGTTCTTGAACAGATGAATCATGTTGCCTTACCTGTTTCAATAAGGAGGGATAACTCTCATTTGAAATAATTGATAATAAAGAAATGATTTAGCTAAAAAAAATCTGAACTAGAAGCTGCACAAGATAGTCATGAAGTGGAATAAGAGGTCCTTAAGGCTAGGATCATGACTTTGAAGCTTCACCTTGATTAATAGAGGGATAAAAATATTGAAGTCATTCGTCAATTGACACAGTTGATAACATTTATTCCACCTTCCTCATCAGCTCCTCACTATTCGTATCCTTAGCCATGTTCCATTTTTATACCATATTTTTTTAATGCTCAGTTGTTCTGCTTTGTTCAGTACTAGCTTAGGTTTAATGTGGAACATGCTCTGGCAGTTAAATGGAATAGTTATCTTTGCTAAATTGACTCATATTTTTGCTCTCTTTAATATATTACTATGTTGGTAAAGTTTTTGTCTGATTGTTTTGGTGATAGCCCCAGTGACCATGAATAGCATAACAAATCACTTTGGCTAGTATATTATTACATTGAAATGGTTTTCGATAATGACAAAAGGGGAAAGATAAGAGGGTTGTGCAATGTTTATAACCCATTGACTAACTTGTTTCATTCTAGTGTTTTATACTTTAGCGCCTACAGGTGAAGCTATTTGAATGCACAAAGACAAGAGGTTTGTCATCATAAAAAAAGGGGAATTTATTGGAATCTTGAAGTTTTGATGAACGACAATATGAATGAAACAAGTTGATATACGTGTTCCACTGATCCGACAAGTTCAAGAATGCAGTCTATGGTATAAATAATTAAAAATCAGAATGAGTTAATTTAGTGCAACTGGAAACTTCAACTTACTGATCACATGGGGAATAGAACAAGTTGAATTTGATTCAAACATTTGATGATAAGGGAAAATAAGTTGAGTTGAAAAAGGAGTCCTATGTGAAGAAGGAGTTTCACTTCTGAGCGTATCCTTAAGAGTCCTACGTGTAGAAGGATAAAGATTCTAAAAATTGCAGAAGTCTATGCAAAAAGTACAATTTGAAGAACTCTTTGGAGAGTTGGAGTTTGACTACAACACTAAGGAGACAAAAGTTGGAATTGAAGAAGAAGTCTATGCAATGAGAGTTATGATTGAAGGGGGAGTTTGAAATAAGAATGACTCTTTGAGGAGTTGTACTTAAATAGAAGATACATCAGTCAGAATAAACTACGCAATTAAAAAAGTAGAAAAGAACAATCGACAGATTGACTTCACGAAGTGTCACTCAATCACTGAAGAAACACATTAAAGAACCTGGTCCTAAGTATAGAATCTAGCTAAGAGCTTTAGCGTTGATTTTTAGAGTTGTTCATTGTGTTTGAAATATTGATGTAATATTAGTTTCAGTGTGTTATAAACTGAACTAGGAGCTAGTCTTCGAGTTAGGAAAAACTCAGAGACTTTGGGAACGCATACCTTGGGAGGTGTGTGTGTAGTTAGGAATTAGAGTTTATAATTCCTATTTGTTGGTTACAAGAGTTTTGTAATCAGTCGTTGTTGAGGCTCAGAGTTATTTGGTGAAGTTGGGGTTAAATCATGTAGAGGTGCAGGTCGTGTTTTTTTACACCTTTTTGAGCCGGGTATTTTCTACGTAAAAATTATTGTGTTCTTTACTTTCTGTTTTACTGCTTTCTTGGAACACGTCGGGCAACTCATTCTATCAATAGGCAATTCTTACGTTAAAGTTGTAGGGCACGTACTTTAACGTAGACAAATCTCACCGCCTTAGAACAATTCTAGCAACATGTATAAAAAGAATGCACAATGACGGTTACAAACTTTACATTTGGCAGCATGTCATTTTGACATCGCATGCATGCCTGTCACATGGCTTACACGGATTTTATCCAAATATATAGACCAAGTGCAAAACTGAATATCTACATGTGTACAACATTCAAAATTCGAATTACAACTATCCCATGTGCCAAATATTGGACAACCTTGTCTTAGCCGAATTTTCCTTGCTTTCAACACTTCCAATATTTCATCTTCTGCCTTGCCATGCCTTCAGCCCACAGTCTTGCCTTACCTGCACCATGTCACTGCCTGCCAAGTCTATGCCACTGCCTGCTAAGTCTATGCCACTGCCTGCACACATGTCCACATAGGTGCCATGCGCCTGTTCTTGCCAATTGTGCCTAAGGCTATCTTGCCATCGTATAAGCTACTTATAAGTCATCATCAATTGTACACTAAGACTTAGTTGCTCCAACATCACGTTGTTTCATGTCAAGGCCAATGCACACCTTGACATGCTTTGTCGATAATCATGCCTGAAATTAAGAGTTTAATAATAGTGTATATTATGCTTGAGGTCTCGCAAGCCTCATGTTGTACCAATGTCAAATACATGATGTACATAAAATATAAATAGCTACTTTTTAATATATTTGACCAACAAATGTAATTATTTTCAGCTGATTGATCAAATGTGTAACTTGCCTATTGTAATTTCCATATGCTATGATAATGACTTGGAAGTACTACTTCCTCTGTACCAACAAGAATGAAAAATTCGGTATACAAAGATCAATTTCTTATTTTTGGTTGTAGATATCGGTTTCCTGAATTTTAAAACGAATAATAATCTACACATGCAAAAACTATAAAGAAATACTTTAAGATGTTGATTGTTGTGTTTATACAAGTATGATGTATTGTACTATTTGGATTTTCCATCAGGTATTCGATATCCGTATTGATATCCTGATATCCGTATTGAAGCATGACTAAATTCAGTGTAATTGGCTCGACTAAAGATGTGCACCCTAAAAAGTCTGTTAAAGAGAAACGCTTCCTACAAGGAATTTCTAGCTCCATTTTCACGACTCAAACCCTCAAATAATACAATGTTCTGGTAAGACCTGGTTACATTATTCTTTAGTTTGTTCGTTTATTTATTCCATCACTTGAAATATAAATTTCATGAGATGATATTAATCTCATATATCAAAGCATGCAAAAAACAAAGAAGAAAAACCAGCATCCTCATGAACACAACTCCTCTCTTCACAAAGAGTACACTATTCATAAAGAATGTATGTGCAACTCTTGACTGTTGTATCAACTTCATTAAGAAAAGCTGTACCTACAAATTGGTTGATTTTCTCACTAATTTTGCCACAGGAAAACTAGCTATTAGTTAAAATGAAATCATCGAAAAAAATAGACATTCGCGTCAAGAAAGAAAAAAAAAAAAGAGAACTAATAGTCAGATTCTTCTAATCTTTCCTTAGCCTTTTTCTGTGTTCTTATGCTTCCTTGTTAGCCTTCCTTAGCGCCTTTTAACGTAAGAAATGTCCAGTAGCTACCATTAGGCATGATCTGGTATGATGTTGTACTTATCGCAGGTTTTTTGTCCATTTTCATTCCACCACTTTTCTGCCTCGTCCTCTGAGAAGCATTTACGGCTGCAGGAAAGAACACGAAGCATCAGAAAACACATAAAAAGATAATTCAAGTTGAAGCAAAGTAAAACGTAAAGCACCAATCAAGATTCAACTTCAATGCATACTGCTACATGCATGATGCTTTATGTTTCATGTAGTCTCCGCTTTGATCTATGATGACTCTTTTAGGTTAGGGTAGGTCCCCATGAGGAGAGAACTAATTCCATCTATTTTGATAGCCGATATTGTTCTACCAGAAACTTAAAGTTATCGCAACAGTGTGAAGGCCATGGGATAGGCATTCATCCCGTTCATAGTTATCTTTTCTGTTCCGCCACAAGGTAAATGAAACTTTTCGTTGTCATAGTTGACGGACTTCTCAAAAAAATAGTTGACAGAATGCAAGCTTTAGATAAAGAAACAGTTGAATCCACTGCACCCCAGATTCAAAGGGCCTCCTTTGCATTTGCGAAGGGGCATCACATTCGTGAAGGAGGGGGTTTCTTGACCTTCGCGTTCATGAAAGCCAGTCGTGCTTCCAAAGGGATGAGTCTAAGTCAGGTAGAGTTTTGGCCTTGGCATTCGTGAAGGGCTTTTTGCCTTCCCGATGATGGACAGCTCGGTGTGTCGAGTCTGTGAAGAACAGCTTCGCCTGGACAGAATTAAAATTCCACTTTTCAAATTCAACCTCTTAACTAGATTTTTGGAGCTTGGGAACTCTTTGGGCGACTCAAAAGGTTATTTCAAGGATTCTTTATTGGTATGAGTCTAAACTAGTATTTACATACTCCCTGATACTTTAATGATGATTTTACCTTTAAATCAATGATTTTAATTGGGAAATTTGGGATTTTCGGGCTAAAGTTATGAAATCACTCTAAGCCATCCAACATGTCTTTGCATGCCACTTTGGGGCAACAAGCAAATATGACATAATGCATAAATAGACATGCAAACTTGGCCTCAACTGGCAAGTAAACAATTCAACTTTGAGTATGCACATCTAGACACCTTAGCTTCTCTCCACTGTGTCAATTGAACACTCCAACTTACAAAATGATCATCTAGACACCTCTAAGATTTATGTGCCATGTTAGCATCAGGTATCCACGAGATATAGTGGGGATGAGTTGGAGTATTTAATTGCCAGTTGAGACCAAGTTGAGACCAAGTTGAGGTGTTTAGATGTGCACTCTCAAAGTTAGAGTGCTTACTTGCTAGCCGAGGCAAATTTGAATGTCTGTTTATATATTATAGTTCTCATTGATAAGATGAAATATATTCCTTTTACTTCTTTTGTCATTGTGGTGGAACCTAAATGAGGCAGAAGCAGAAGTATCGGAATGTCTGAGCACAAATTAGGTGACAATTGAACAACTTTTATAAGGATTGTTAGCTCAAATAATAGTTTTCTGTTTTTCTCGCCAAATTATGAATACAAAAACGTGAACAGAGAAATTGCTGGCTAACTTTCCAATTCAGAAATCACATATTATAAGCTCTCATTTAAGTTTTTCAAATGGAATAAGTTAATTGCTCAGTGGTTAGGTATTTTACTGCCCAGAAATGAAATAGGGTAAAGGATAAGTACCTGAAACGAACACGTTTTAGTTCATTGCCTCCATCAGGTAAGGAAGTAAGATATAGGTAAACGCCTGGTTCAACTTGTAACATGCGCTCTGGCTTCTGCCCTCTAGACTTCTTGGTTGAGACAGCAGAATTAGAACTACCACTGCACTCGGTTAGGGTTGTGGTGGTCACACGATTACCATTAGGAGGACGGGTACGGTCAAACGATGTTCGTTCAACATTAACATCTAAATTGCCGGTGGAGATCTGCTCTTCTGGAAGCCTTTCAGTTATCTCCTTCAGCTGTAGAAAATTTGATTATGCATGCCATTAGAATATACATCATCAAAATGCTACATGCTCCCTCAATCTCAAAGGAATAAGTATGATATCCAAGTATCAACGGATAGTATCAACTTACGTTAATTTCTCACTCTCTCTCTCTCTGAGTTGTGAAGAGCTGATTTTTTGCAACTAAACCATCTTACAGCAATTTGTACTACTTGTTACTCATGAGCTAGTTAATCTTATAAAGAAAGTGATTCATTTATGTGGCGAGTTTATGCAATGACTAGAAAATATGAGATATAAATAAATAAACAAAACACAGAAGACATACTTACATACTCTGATCCCTTCCTGAGAAACTCAAATAGTTAACTGATGTATAATGAGAACCTTATAGGTCATGCAAAGTATGTACCATGTCAATGTATGTCATGGCAAAACAACAAGAAGCAGAATATACTATTGAATGAATAACATGCAAATTACGATATCCAAACTAATAGGTTGAGTTCCCACATGTTGGAACTAACTCCATTAACTGCTAATCATAAGCGAATCACTACCACGGATGAGCAAACGACACAAATATTTGCCCACCGCAGACCAAAATTTATTTTGGGGTTATGAGATTATGAGGCTACAAAAAGTTGACTTATTGAAGAATGCTAAAATAGTTAAAAGACTTCATGTCCAATAAATATGCAAACATTGGAGATTATACGTCTGAATATAAAGATAATCTAACCTGGGCAGTCAGAGACTTGATAACGTGTTTTGCAGCTCTTCTTTTCTCTGCTTCAATAGCTGCTTTTGCTGTCGCATCCTTCAGCTGCTTTGTCTTACTCCCAAGTTCAGCTTCTAGAAGTTGAGATTTGCTTGCTAGCTCTTCCAGCTACAAATATTTTTTGAGTCAAGCTTTAGCAGAGTGAAGCTTTTGTTATCACTTTACTTAATTGCTCACAGAGGTTTGCGTCAAGAATATTTAAACTATTGTGTACACTATCAACTGTGTAAACACTATTTAAAATCCAAAAGCATGATGAAATCAAGCTGAAATTCCCTCCTAGTCCCAAGTCCAGTACTAATCTATTACATTGCCATCTTGATCGACCTTTAGCTTATTTAAAGATGTGAAGCTAGTGATCATCCACCAATGTAATTAGGTAGATGAAAATAGTTTGTTCACTAGTTTAAGATGCTAGTATTAGTTGATTGTCAAACTAAAAGCAGGTGGGCATGCATACAAAATTCAAAAATGTTTTTCAGAGGTAAGACAGCTTCATTCTTAAGTAATAGGTATGCTTGGCAAAGATCGTAAAATGGCTTCTCGCCTCATTTCTTCTTCTAGTCAATATGCCTGAGCAATAGTTCATGGAGTATAGATTTATAGGCTGTCCAGCATCCTGTTAAAGGCAACATCGAAATGAGAACAGCAGCCCATTTTCATGCATAAAACCAACATGTATTTTCTTGAAGCCTAGTTATCTCAATCTAAGTTGCTCAGACTCTCCAAAAATGTTGCCGCACCTGTGTTGGATCCTTCAAAAATATACTATTCTTGGAGGATCCGACACACACCCGTAGACATTTTTGAAGAGTCCGAGCAACTTAGATCTCAATAACACAACTTGGATATCGGAAACAGAAACAGTTGATAGTTATATGGGGGTGGGGGTTGGAAGAGATTTTGGAAGGAAGAACAAGAGTAGACTTTTCTTTCCTAAGAAGAGCTGAATTCAAGACTATAGCACTGCAGAAACCGTACAATATGTTGGAAATATAAAGGCAAATCGACAATGAATAATTATGTTACACCATCAATTTCTTGAGAATAGTATGTGAGATGGAAAAGGCAAATGTATACTAGAGAAAATTGGTTGAAAGGGTAGACAGACTTAACTCAGTGAACTGAGATTGGAAGAAGCGGCGAGCTAAATTAAGGTCAGAAATAACTGAGTAACTTAGCACAGATCCTAGATAGAAGTCAAACAAAAATACTAATCATTTAAGCTTATAATAAAAAGACATCAATCATTTAAGGAACCTAATCTTGTAGCACCCAAAATCAATATAATGTGTACAACAGCAACAACATAACCAGTATAATCCCAGAAGTGGGGTCTGGAGAGGCTGGTGTATACGCAGACCTTACCCCTTCCTTGTGAAGGTAGAGAGGCTGTTTCCGCATGCATACACATGTACTGGTATCACCACATGCATACACACATCTTGGCCACATCGAAAGATCAGTTTTTAATTTTAAGGTCACATACTCTATTGAACTGCTCCAATGACAGTTTCATATGGGATATTTATAATTTGAATCTTCGTAGAAGCATATAAATTAGAAGTCTTGGCATGAATTTAGCACCATTATGATGCTGTAAATATTTTAGAAAGAGCTGAAAGTTAGCAACTGGCTATTTAGTTTTAGCACCTCATGAACTTAATGAGAGGCAAAAACTAGCGGAGTGCTTATTAATGTTAATACTTGTACAAGGAACACAGATTTATTATTAGCAAGAGCCAAGAAGCCATAAACATATATAGAGTTGAGAAATCACAAGCACTACGATTTAGCACTAAGAAACTGGAAAATTCTTTCACTGCATCAAAATAGCTCACCTGTGCCTTTAATTGTTTGACCTCCTGGCTTAAGCTCTCATTAATAGGCTTCAAATTATCTACAACTACTTCAGCTGTACGAACAGGAGGATATGAAGCTGGTATTGCAGGCCACAATGCACTTGCTTTTACTGACAAAGGAGATGTCGACTGAGAGACCACTCTAGTACTTGGAAGAGAAACTGAGAAGAGATTTTTGGAAACTCGAAATGCACTGATCGGTGATTTGGACAAGGAAAAGCTTTCCCTTGGAGCATTTTCATTTTGGAAAGATGAACGGTTCTCATATTGATCAAGCCTGGAAATTCTGCCCTGAGCACGGTTGAATGAGTCAGAAGATGATAGTCTGGAAATATGACCTACTAATAGAGGAGGCCCATTCTCTTTATCAGTCTGCTCATTTGCCTTATTAAGTGTGTTTCCCGCTTTGACTTTTGGAACTCGGGACAAAGATTCTGATTCTATTTTCTGTAACTTGTCAAAACAATCATCACAGACACGATATGGCTTGTTTGTGCTTGGGGCTAATGATGCTTTAAGTGACTTTTTGCTGCTGCATGCTTTGCAAAAGACAAACCCACAATTGTAACAATTGTGGCGCTTTCTTCTGAAAGTGAAAGGGATACGACATCCAAAGCATACAGAACTATCAGTACTTAATGCCCAATTGTGAACACAAATAGCAGCACTAAAATTTGAGCCACACACTATTCTCTTTACTTGTTTATCCCTCAAAACATCTACTAGAGTAGGTGTACCCTTATTCTCCCAGTCTCCATGACCAAGTTGTCCATTTTCACCCTTTCCCCATGTATAAACTTCTGTTTTGGAAGTCAAAACTGCAACATGATGTGAACCACAAGAAATTTCCTCCACAGTACTGTCAGCAATATTATCTTCTACACAAATTGGAGACATTCCGTTAGCAAGAGGGCAACCAAGCTGGCCATAAATATTGCTACCCATTGTATATACTTGGCCTGCAGTTGTCAAAGCAACAGTCATGGCATAGCCACAGGCTACCTGACTGAAACTTTTGTCAACCAATGCTGCTATGCACTCAGGAACTAGTCTGGGTTTGTTATCACCATGTCCTAGTCGTCCTTTGTCTCCATCTCCCCAGGTGAATAGTGTTCCAGATGGAGCTTCAGATGGTCCAGAATCCAATCCACTCATTAGTTCAACTATAGCAGCAGTGTGCCAAATACCGCAAGCAACCTTGAGTGTCCTCAATCTATTGAAAGTTTCCACCTCTTTAGGAGTAATACATATAGAACGATCTCCATGACCCAATGCACCAAAAGTTCCATCTCCAAATGTAAACAAGCGGCCAGCAGATGTTATGAGAGCCGTATGCCAAGTCCCACAGGAAACATGAGACACTCTTAAACCTTCCATTAGGCCACATACTTTCTTTGGGATCCAGTGACTGACTTCGCTTCTGTGTCCAAGCAGACCCGAACTTTTAGCACCGTCACCCCAAGTGTATAGATCCCCAGAGGATGTAACAGCACATGAATGGTATTCCCCACATGCAATCACCTCAACATTCATTCCTTTGAATTTTTTGATAAGCTTGGGATGTGAAATGTCTGTTTCCGCCCCATGACCCAGCCTGCCCCCTGCCTCTTCACCCCAGCTGAACACCTCTCCTTGTTTTGTGACTAACATAGCATGACTATTACCACAGGAAATATTTTGAACATCAAGTACCACACTTGACTCCAGCGATTTGGGAATATAAGCATTAATCCTTGTGCCAGATGATTTACCAATTCTGTGCTTGCCACAACCCAATAGCCCATTGCCAGTACCTTCTCCCCAAATGAAGACATCTCCAAGGTTATCAAAGTCTTCAAGGCAAGAACCCTGGCTGGATGAACTTAGAGCACTGGATAAACTAATCCGAAATTCAGCTGTTGAACTTCGAGCATTTGAGTTATCAGCTGCTCTAGCAGACAACAAGCTAAGACTAAGGGGACCTGTTCCAGCAAGCGTAGGACTCTTTCCAGCTGCAGTGTATTGAATAATGTCAGCATAGACTTTTCCAAGCCTGCTCTGAGGTAGATTCTCAGTTTTATGATTGTCTGCTTGATCCTGAGGCAAAAAGATGGTCATACGATATTCTTGAATCAGTTGGAGGGGGAAGGGGTTAGAGGAGAGAAAGAATGAACACACACAACTGAAGGTACAACAAAATGCCAACATACAATAGACGAAGTTGATGTGGTGACTCGTTGACCAGGCGGACTATCAGTAAACATGGTTTCAACTCTTGCATCATTTTTTTCTCTGCGAGAGCGTCCTCGCGTAATTATTGCTTTCAACCCAGTAATCCAAACCTCAGCTTCATCCTTGTCTTTACAGATCTACACAGAATTATCATTACAGTTCAATATTTTTTAAGATTGTTGTAAATATCAAAATGTCATTTTCTGAGACCGTAAAGAATACTTATTTTCATTGAGAAGACAAATCAGAAACCTACCAAGTCCAAAGATCTATCGTTAGAGATGAGAGAAAATGATTGATACTCCTTTTCAGGTCGAGGATACCGCTGAAATATTGCCTGAGGAGGAGAAAATTACCACTGTTTTGGTCAGCCACTTGAAACCAAAGGGCCAGTACAAGAGGATGGGATATATAACCACACAGAAATATCTAAATTTGACAAGAAGTCGAATAGCAAAGCCCTTCTGAACTATAAAATGTAAAGTCTTTACAATTCAATCATTGAGCACAATCAGAAACTCGATGCCGAAATTACTCTTACTGATCAATGGTCAGAAAATTAATACACCTTCTCTTACAGAATAAAACCTGCAAATCTTCCATTCAGAAGGAATCTTGAGGGAGAAAAATTTCCTTCAAAAGAGAAGAAAGTTGTGGGAATACTCAAACTCACAGTTCTCTGTCCAGGAATAATCCTTGATACATGACACAGTTCCAGCTGTTTTTCTTCTTTGTCGTGATACCATACCAAGGCAGATTCGTCCTGACATATATTGAAGAAATCCCTTAGTGAAACTATATAGACACAACTTGTAATCAGGTTTTCCAAGTAATTAAAAAAAAACATTAGTACTTAATGAAAGGGATATTCAACATCAAGTTCAGTTCTTGAATTTTCCGTCCCTATGATCTCAATCAATTTTGTCGTCTTGTCACATACTGATTGTTTGTTCTCCAGATGGCATTGATGATCAGATAATAAATAAAGAAGAAATCCCCTAAATTGCAAAGTGGTTAGAGCATTAAACAACAAGCGAATCGTGTAAAAAAAGGTGAATAAAGCATGTGAGAAGATGTAATACTCCTAAATCCCAACTTAACTTTCAATAACCAGAGGACTTCATTGTCTCAAAGAGAACACACACTAAATCAAGAAGTCTCTATGTTGTTTCCTATTTGAAGAAAAATAAGACATATTTGTGTCTCTTACTGAAAATAGAAACAACAATGTTTCTCTACCAAAATCATATATTATTTTCAAGTTATCTGTCACGGTGAAAAAGCAATTTCAATAGCTTGTTTAGTTTATGAGAACCATAGATGGAAGCTGATATTTTTAGGATCAACAAGCTTTTCTCTTGCTGTTAAAGTATGAATTTTTCTGAATTAGCTCTTGAGTCCTAAGGAGCTAACTGTGTATATTGCTCGTTTTAGTAAATGAAAACTTTTACTTTTCACCAAAAAAAGTATGAGTGTTGTTTTGAATACTGATGGAGCATCGGAATTCACATTTTCACTTTGTTCTGTTGGTGAGTTCTTTTTAATGTTTGTTTTCTGCACAATTTGTTTCCCCTTTACTAAGAATAATCTCAAATCTCCGTCTTTTTTAGCTGCTTCGGTGAGGGTTGCAGGAAAGAATTTCAACATTATGCGGCATGACCAAATGCAGTTCTTTCTGTTTCCTCCATATCCTCTGAGAAACTCTACCCAGGAACATCAACTGTAATATTCCTTTTGCTGCTTACTCTGTCTCAGTACTTTGGTCACAAAATAGTCTACAACATATTTTCTAACTAGACATGATCTCTGGTTTCAAAGTTATTAATTCTATGTCAACTAACAATGTTAAAAAATCTGGCATACAAGGAAGACTTGAAATAGTTAATATTGAAATACAACATGAACATTCAGCGGCAGCATCCATGAAGGTACTCTGGGAAAGAATGACAATAGTTTACAGCTATACAGCTATTCCCCAAAACCTGTTTCTCTTCTCTACCTCGCTTTCAACTCTTTGTGCAACAGGTAGACAAAATGCCTATATCTGTGCCAAGGTGTGGTCTCACGTCTGCGATGGTTGATACTAAATGTAAATGGCGAGTGCCTTACAACATCATAAAGATCGATACAACTAGATGTTCAATTCATTTTTATGCAAATATTGAGGGATCCTGAACAACTTCTAATCCTTAACAAAATGTTTATATACGGATGAAACCAGAAAATACAAATGTCGTGGTACTCTTAAACTTTTGTAGTATCCAATAGATGTCACTAAATCATTTCCAGTGAGATCCATGCTTTCTATCTATTTTTGGCTAACGCATAGAAAGAAATGTTGATATCAACAGTTTGGGGAACAAGGATTTCAAAGCATTTTTTCAATATCTGTTTACCGCGTACTGCAGCTATTAAGAACAAAAAGGCGTAGATACCGTGCTCCAACTTTGATTTTGTGAACCACATGACTGCAAATGGAAATAATATTTTCAAAAATGAGATAACTAAAGAACTCACATTAGAAAGGCGAAAAGGACAGAACTTTGGTTTTCCCCTGCGCCCATACTTCAGCAGATTTGCTCCTTTCTTAAGTGCTGCAATGGCCTTCAAATGAAACAAAGCCAAGAAAATAGATAATAAGCAGAAAAGTCTAAGCTTAATATCTACATGCAGGGTAATAATGCGTTCATTGTACATTCCTTAAATCTAGAACCTCATAATGTACTTTATAGATATGTTGCTTGGACGCTCCAAAAATGCTGCCATACCCGTGTCAGCAGTGACAAAGCGAGGATTTTCACTAAGAGCGTTCAAAATTACACACCCGAAGAAGCCAAAGGGGGTTTAACATCCACTATATATACATACATAAAAAATAATTTTAACCATGTAAAAACAATGTAATTTTCTGCTGAAGAGGGTTGAAATGAACCCCTCACCCCTACCTGGCTACGCCCCTACGCATCAGATCCCCCAAATAGACATAGCTTTTGGATTGATCCAACACACACATGACAGTATTTTTGAAGAGTCCTGTCCGAGCAACATAACTCGCTGCTCTACAATAAAAGGGCAGCCCGGTGGACTAAAGCTTCTGCTATGCACGGGGTCTGAGGAAAGGCAGAACCACAAGGGTTTATCATACACAGCCTTACGCTATGGCTCCCCTTCCACTACTCTATAATAGTTTGGCAAATAAGAAAAATGGAAGCAAAATAATAAGTACCTGATCAATGTCCCTATCAGCAAGACTAGACCTTTGGAAATCAGCCATTCAAGTGGTAATACTATTAGGTGAAAACCCCCAGCTTTTGAACCAAAACCCATCCGAAAAACCAAAGGGAAAAGCTTTCCCCCTACTAGTATACCCCATATACAAACACAACAACAACCAAATTCCTTCATTTATCCCATTATACAACTCTTCAAATTCTCAACATTTTTTCCAAAACACACACAAAAAATCAATCAACATTCAGCTCCCAGCAGCTGAAATCACTCATTCACTCCTACAACAACATGCAAAATCCCTAATAAGTCATCATTTTTCATATTACAAAGAAAATCAAGAAAAAGGTCACATTTACAAAAAAAAAATAAAAAATTTAAATAAATTCAAGAAATGTAATTAAACAAAAAGGGTCACATTTTCTAACAAAAGGGATGCACTTTACCTCATTTTCTTGAAAATTTGAGGTAAATTCAAGAAAAGTATTTTTTTGGAGCTCAAGCCAATATTATTCCAAGAAATGGACACCAACATACAAAACAATGAAGCATACCAAAAATTGAACATGGAGAATGAAAAATGGATTCTTTAAATTGAAACCTTAATTATTGTTTCAGTTTTTCTTTACAGAAACCCATAATTAGTTAAACTAATAACAGAATACCAAGTTTTATTTTAAGGAAAGAGTTGTTTCGTGCGTCCCATAATGTTGTATTACGTGTTGTCTGTGCCAATGACCTTTGTTTCTTTTTTTAATTAAGTACTAACTGATTATTAATAATTAATTAATTATTGTTGCTGTTATCTGGCAAATTCAATCTATGTCAGTGACCTGACAAAGTTTGTACCAAACCTTGGACTCCATGATTGTGATGTTTCCTTTTGTCTTTTTTTTTTTTCCTTTTTGACTTATAAGGCCCGAAAAAAATATTACTTTCGTTCATCTTACTCATTCGTATTACTAAAAATAAATATCTAATAATATTTGTCAAGTTTATAAATTAATGGATAATTTATTTATTTGTGCTTATATTATTCTTATTATTAAATCTTATTCATTAACTAATGCATTTCACAAAATATTAATAATTTATTATATTCAAAGGGTGATATAATAAAATTATTCCTTTTATTTATTACTTTTTAAGCATTGTGTCAAGTTAAAGGTGGACAAGTCAAAATAAATTGAGGTAGTACTTCCTCCGTTTTAAAAAAATGACGTATTTTAACTTGATACGAAGTTTAAAAAAATAATGAAGAATTTTGAATCTTGGGGTCCTAAATTAGAGTTATGTTAAATGTATAAAAATGCTCTTAATCTTATAGTCTTAAACATGCCACATGCAAAGTTGAAATTAAAGTGTCTTAAAAACAAAAAAAGGAGTCATTCTTTTTAAAATAGACTAAAAAAAATTAGATCATTTTTTTTAAATAGATAGAATATTCGATACCATTTAACTTGACACATTGTTTAAGAAATTACGATCACTTTTATAATCTAAAACAATGCTTATATATTTTTATAGATATAAATTATTTCATTAAGAATAAATGAAATTATATAAGTCAATTATTTTTAATTATAGTAACCTAATATTTCGTGGGACAAACAAAAAAAACCTAAAAAAAAGTGAAATGAAACAAAATGAGATGGAGGGAGTATGTATTTTATTCTGATACCGTAACTTAAAATTAAATATCTTTTCTTTAATCAAATCTAAAATTAAATATCTTTTCTTTAATCAAATCATCTTTGGTTGATCGTTTCTTCGTCAAAAAGAATCAACTATAAGTCCCTTTTTGTTTTTTTCTAGAAAATTGTCTGCTTATTTTCCAAGATTCTTTATTTTTCAAATGTCTTTGTTTTAAATAAGGAATATGGGATTCTTATACTTTGCCCATTCATAAAATGAGATTTTGAGGATCAGAAGACTAGTACGCAGGGAAATATTGTCCAACCCGATTTAGTATTATATCTGTTGTTTCCTTGCATACCTGATTTTTAATATGTTTACTTAAATTGAGGGTCTATTGAAAACATATCTCTTTAAATTATATTTATTAAATTAAATTGGATATTGTTATAAATATATTATCATATATATTTTACTATATATATAGTGAATGTTTATTTATGAAAAAGTTAAAAATCCAAGGATATTTTTTTCCTATAAATAAAGGGTTTCCTTCATTGTATTTCACCCTCAAGATCTCTCAAGAAAAATAATAATCTCTCTTTCCTCTCTCTATTCTTATTGTTCTTACTTTATATTTCATAACACGTTATCAGCACGAGACTCTGCCAAATAAGATGAGATTATAAGTCTAAAGGTAATTTCAAGGCTAGTAATTCCTTATGTTATTTGTCTTTTGTTACTAATGATATAATTATTGTGGATTTGAGGAAAAATAATTGGTTTGGAACAGCTTATGCTTTAAATTTATTCATGAAGAACAATATTATTAAAAGATATGATGATGAATTTAAGTCTCATTTTATTAAAAGGGTAAGCCATTGGGTTAAAAGTTCAAATGCACCATGATGATAAGATGTTCTGTTCAAGTTTCATCGAGTTATAGCCTAAGACGCCTTTATACGGATAAGATGTTGAGTTTGAATCTCAATGCACCATATTGATGATATTATGATAGCTAAGGCAAAATAATGTATATTTGGTGAAAAGTCACTAAACTTGTCCCATTAAATATGCTCTATTCCATGAAGTGAATGTGGCAGTAATAGATGATAAGTCCATGGCAATTTGCTCTATTTTTGAAGTGAATATGGTAGCAATATATGATAAGTCCATGACAATTTGCTCAATTCTTGAAGTGAATGTGGCAGCAATATATGATATACTCTAAAAGATATGTTAAGAGAAAAATCCTCTACATTATATGTATGCCCCGATATATTCCTGAAGTAGCAATATCATGAAAGAGGTTTAACCTATCAAAATTTGATATGCTTAAGGCACGATTATATTTCACTCCGAAGAATGAGAATTTTGATTATTATAAATACAGAGCTATACCTTGGGGGTGAATGCGACTGTATATAAATTCGAACGTTTTCTTAGTTGTGAAGATATCACAATTGATATGATCCTGAGCAGCATCAACACCCTTGAAAGTGTCATTCAAGGCCAACACATGAAGAATCAAACCTTGGTCATATTGAGGGCATAAGAACATGCATAGGGGGACCTATTTTGAGCACACAATAGAGCAATTTCATATTTGGAAGATTGCTTGGAGCTTGCTTTGATGCCTACAAGAGGATCCCAAGTGATGAAGGTTGAGCGAGGAAGCCAAAATGACAAGAGTTCTACTATTTTGGAGTGACCAATGGAGCGACAGCCTGCCACTTTAGTGACTGACCGTCGCTTAGGCCGTCAAGTGAAGTTCAAAAGGGACTACATCCTGGATAGGAGCGACAAGATAAGGGACAATCAGTCCCACCCTTGACTGACCATCATATGGTTCGTCCCAACTTAAGCAGATTGGTCAATTTTGTTGAGCTTATTCCCATCTCATTTCACTTGTTTTATGGGTCACTTTTAGCTCCATTGTCATATCTTAGATTAAGACTATAAATAGATAACCTAAGGTCATTTCTTTCTTAGCTTGTTTTTGAATATTGATTATGATGAACCCTTTTGAGAGTGTCTTAAAGCTTGAAAAAATAAATGTTGAATCTCGTTTAGAAACGGTGATTGTAAGGGTGTTTCTATTTCCTTGCGACCATCGTAAGAGGTGGGTGCTCGTAGATTAATGAATTAAGGGTTTTTGAGTTTAACATACTCATTTGTTCTTAATTCCTTCTTCTTCTTTATGTTTATTTATTTATCCTTATTATTACATCATCTATCTATCCTCTATCTTTACTTTTCTGCACTTAAATTCGAGTTATTGTGGCTTGGATCGTATCAACAATCTACCTACAAAAAGGTAGAATAGTTGGAAGATTGAATATCTCCAAGTTATTATAATAAGAAACAAGAATGTGAAAAGTTATTTGAGCATGGTGAGATAACATGCTATGATAAATTGAGAGTTTATTGAAATATTTATGTCATAGTAAACCAGAAGTGAAAGACACACGTCATGATAAACTTGGAGTTTACTAAAATAAAAGTTCATAAATTGACATAAACGATTGGGACATCCCAAAGATGTGCATATTTAGTATTAGACATGTATTGAAGAACTAAAAGATTCTTCAAGAGTTGTTTGTGTTGTTTGTCCTCGTGATAAGTTGGTTGGACCAACTAATGTTGGGATTGAATCCCTTATAATTTTAAAAAGTATAAAAAGTGAATATGAGCCCGTTCACCTGTCATATGATCTATAATGATGCATCGATATAAGATGATCACATGTGAGTTTGTTGTCAACCTGCAATTTGACATTCATAAAGTTGCTTGCTCAATATAAATTAAGTTAAGAGCATAATTTTCAAATTGTGTTATCAAGGCAAATCATCTTGATAATGCTAGTTAAGTTGGTGTTAAATGCCTTTGATAAATAGATGAACCATTGCTAATAAGAACAAAAACTTCATGTGTTAGTTTGAAATATATACAAAAGTACTTGTATGCATCAAACCAATAAATTATGATTAATTTTCTCTCAAAGTTGGTTCTGAATAAGGAACCACACGTTGTCCATCTAATAATTTTGATGTGCGATAAATGGTTAATGAATATGTCATAATACAAAAAGATGGATTTCTTAAAGAAGATTAAGGATGTATGTTAGTTTTTCTAACATAAGGGGGAGATTATAAGCAGTTATGAAATATGTTAGGAATTATCATCAGATCCTAATTGAAAAGATAATTTCAAGTCAAATGCCGAAAGTATTTGCTAACTCAAATTTAATCTCATATTTAAGCTGCAAGTACTCCTATTTTGTATTCCTAAAGAACAAAGTCTATACATACGTAAAATGTGGTAGACTAATCGGTTCTAAATGAAATAATTTTTGAAAAGGATAAGGAGCAGATAATCATAATAAAAAGGCAATGTGCTCCTGAAGAGCCTACGACATGACACTTCATGAAATCTTATGAGAGGTTCAAGTACATGAAAATAATGAAGTGATGAGATCTCAAAATATTATGCCACATTGTGAACCGATACAAAATAATATATCGTCGATAATATCTTTGATACAATATTGGTGAAATATTGTGAAAGACTACGAGGATCCAAATTCTACGTTTATTTAAGCATGTTGACGTAGAAAAAATTATCAAGTGACATAAACAGACGCATCTTGGTAAGCATAAAACTTATTTAATTTGCAGTCCAGACACTTGAAGATGTCACATATGAAGTACAGAATATTGTCACTTGACAAATGTTATATGAAAACTTTTAAGGATTCAAAATGTTTGAAGCATATAAAAGTTTCTGAGAAACTTATCTATAATCCTTATATTGCATAAATTTATAACTTGAAAATTATTGGAACCCTTTGAGAGTTTTTAAAAGTAATAGATTATTTACTGGAATGAGAAATATATCGAATTGGATTGGTTATATATTTTAGTGCAATTGGTGTACTAATATATCTTGTTGATGTACATCAAAGTGATGCTACTTCAAGAAATTTAAGGTTTCACAAGAAGTTAGGCTAAGGACCTTCAAGCATTTCAAGCTTTATGGATGAAGCTGGAATCTTTGGAAGGCTCCAATATGAATGACCTGAAGATATTTAATATTCTAAGTGTCTACCATTTAAGTTAACTTGTAATTTAAATGAAGGGCAATTTGGTATTTCTTTACTTCTTTTAACCCTTAGTATAAATAGTTAACTATTAGGGTTTGAACCATTAGTTTTTAAAGATTGGATATTTGTGCCTCCTTGAGAGCTTGATAACTCTTTGTTGATTTTCAACACTTTTCTAGTATTTGCAAGTAAGATTCTACCTTCTTGAACATTCTAATATATTAGGTGCTTTTAGTTCCCAATTGAGTGGTGTTTTCGTTAGTTTCACCATTACATCTTTCAATTGTTTGAATCTAATTGTGTCTATCTTTCTTTAACTTTTATCTTTAATTTGTATCTTGCTTCTATTTTCTTTTTTCACATCACTTGTAACTACTACAAGACCCAATATAACCTTTCGATTAATTTTTTAGTAGGTATAATTCTACTCCTACTAGGAGACATCGGAATAAGATTAGACATATGAGCTTATTTTATTTTAAAGATTGTAGTTTCGATCTTGTTGGTTACGTTGAAGCTGGGTACTTATCTGACCTTTATAAAGATCGATCTCAGATACTCTATGTGTTCATATGTGGGGGTACGATCACATTTTGGAGAACAAAGCAGTTTATCGTAGTCATTTCATCGAACCATGCTGAGATAATAGCTATTCATAAAGCAAGTAAATAATGTGTGTGGTTGAGGTCTATGATACATCCCATTTGTGAAAAATATGATTTGACATGTGACAAAGTACCAATAATTTTTTATGAGGATAATGCAACATGCATAACACCACTTAAGATGGGACTCAAGAAGATAGAACGAAACACATTTCGTCAAAGATTTTCTATACACACAAGCTACAAAACAATGGTGATATTAACATGCAACAAATTTGTTCAAGTGACAATGTAGCTAATTTATTCACCAAGTCTCCTCTAATTGCAACTTTCAAGAATATGGTGCACAAGATGGAGATGCAAAGATTCAAGGATGTTCTCATTAGGGGAGTTAATACGCGCTGTACTCTTTTTTTCTTGCGAGGTTTTCCCCCACTGAGTTTTCCTTCTAAGTTTTTTAATGAGGTAGTCTATATCAGTGGCGGAACCAGGCTTTTGGTTAAGGGTGTTCATATTTTTTCTTGGGCAAAGAATTATTTAAAAAACAAAGAAAATAAAGCACTGCTACATTTGCCAAGGTTCAAACCCAGGTTGTTGATGCGAAAATGCACACTCTTGACCACTGTACTATGCTTCTCTAGCTTGTCAAGGGTGTGCAACAACATGTATATAGCCATAAATATCTATATTTAACGTATATACTCAAATTTTTTTTTGATGAAGGGTGTTCATCTGACCACCCTTCGTTGGCTGTGGCTCCACCACTGGCCTATATGCGTATTGTTAGAGATGTGTACTCTTTTTCCTTCACTAGATTTTTTTTCGATGGGTTTTTCTAGTAAGATTTTAACTAGGCACATTATCTATTAATTAGACATTTAAGGGGGAGTGTTATAAATATATTACCATATATAGTGAATGTCTATTTTACCATATATAGTGAATGTCTATTTATGAAAAAGTTAGAAACCCCAAAGTTAGTTTTTCCCTATAAATAAAAGGGGTTTCCTTCATTGTAATTCACCTCTCAAGAACCTCTCAAGAGAAATAATAATCACTCTCTCTTCTCTCTCTATTCTTATTATTCTTACTTTATATTTCATAACAGACATATTATTATTGTTATTATATATATAAATTTAAGTATATTTTCAAATAAACTTACCGTGAATTTTTATTATGTGTTTTGTATTGTTATTGGACCAAAAAAGCCCAATCAGAACTTCTCATTTTTTCTAAACAATAATGCCACTGTTTCTTATTAAAAGTTACCTTTTGTTTAGACGATATATATTTCTTAAAATATAATTTTATCATCGAATATTAGGATGAATAGTCTACCTTCATTTGTTTTCTAAATTGTGCCATAAACTAATTATCCACTTCAACTACTGACAAAAGGAGAAAATCCAGTTCGTTACGATTAGCAAATTAGATTTATATCTTATTAATAGCAATGTAAGTAACTTTCCTAAGTCTAAGTACCCTAATTATGTGTAAGTAAACGATTATGACAAAAGTAATCAGTTCATAATGAAAGCATGTGTATATGTAAAAGTTATGTGTTGATTAGCAAATTGACAATTTTTTTAGTTAAATTGATTATTATTTATCAATCTATTCAATGATTTATCCAACGACAATTAGTAAATTTTCGTATGTTATCAAATTTTTAAATTTTATCTGAGGTCACGATATTTCATCCACAAGTACTAGTACATTATAGGGAAAAAAATCACTATTTTAAACTATCAACATAATCATGTTATACCATTAAAAAAATAAGAATCAAATTCACTAATATATAGAAGAGACTTAAAAACCGGTTGGAGGAGGTTGTCCTACCAGTTTGCTGCCTCAAGGTTAATTTGGTCATTTCAATTAGAAAATTGAGGATATTATGGATTTTTCATAGTATTTATCTGTATATTGCAACTTACGTGTCTTTCAAATATTCATCCCACAACTCAACATGGCAAGTGGATATCAAAATATTTTTGTGTATTTTTGCAGCTCATCTTCACATCTCTATGTCAAAGTTTTGATAAAGTGATTTCCTCTTTGAAAATTGTAATATTGACCATCTATGTGGGTTCTCTGCAATAATTGCTCTGTTTTATTATTTCATTATTTAATTTGGAGTTCTCTTCATCTGTTTGGTATTGTGTCTTCCTTCAATTTCTTTATTCATAGTTTTTTCGTATTACTATTTGATATGTTTATTATCTGGACAATGACGTTTCCTATTTCAAAGAAAATTTCTCTTTCATTTTTTATCCGTACTTTTACAGGCATTGCCAATTTCGTACTTGTGTGTTCTTTGGTATATCTTTGCTTTTAGGTGTAATGATTTCAGAGATGAACTTTGTTTCTTTGTGTGATTATCGCTTTAAATTTGTGGGTGTGCTTTATTTTCTCTGTTTTCACTGAAAATTTTTATTGCAAACTTGAATGATGGTACTTAAATTTTGTTGCTTTTCGATGTGCTTTAGAGGAAAGGATATTATAGATTTATTATGAAAATTTGCTTGCTTTCTATCTATTTCATTTTGTTTTTATCCTATTTTTCCTCTGTTTACTAATGACGCCATAGCAATTGAAGATTCTCAACCAAGAAAGAGTTCCTACTTTAGTCATTGTGCATTCAAGGTAAACTACTTTTGGGACATGAAAAAAAAACACGATGGTCACACCTCAATCTATGTTGTGGATACTCAACATGTTTAGAAACTCACTATTTCCTAAGACAAAATTGTAAATTACTATGTATTTGCTGTTACTGATGAAGCTACAACTACGAGGACTTCCAAAATGAGAAAAGGAATAGTGGAAGCCACATAAAGGCCAACTATTTCTCCCATCTGCACTAATAAATCAAAATTAAACTGAAAATTTTAACTTCTTGGAATATTATTTATGTATTCATTCGTTAACTGTTACTAATATATATAAGAGGCTTATAGCAGGCTGGAGGAGGTTGTCCCGCTTACTTGATATCTTAGGATTAATTTGGTCATTTTAATTAGGAAATTGAGGATATTATGGACTTCTCGTATCATCATATGAGAGACCTAAAGTTCCAGTGTAATACCCCGTACTAATCCTAACTCGATTCAGCTCTTAGTTGCATGCTAAAAGGGATTAAGGCTTGAAATTTTCACTAACTGTTGGGGACTTAGTCATTTTCAAGACCCCTAAACTTCTAGAATTTTCATTTTGGTCTTTTCGATCTCGAGACGTTAGTTTTTGAGTTAATTCATGTTCAGGAAAGTAAGAAGTATATCTCGGAGAAGTTTCGAATTTTTCAGACAAGGATTGGGTCACTTTTTGATTTTGATTCCAAAACCTCACCGCGATAGTGGTGTATCGCGGAGGGTATAGCGATAGGCACATCATCACGATGCAGTGAAGGTTTTTTCATCCAGTTTTTGATTTATAATTTAGTGCATGTGTCATGATCTTTATCCTAGTGTTTGAAGTGCTTATTATTAGGTGAAAAGTATTCATAGAATTCACTTGGAGAAAAGTTGAGCTAAGAGCCTTTGATTCGTCCCAAGTTTGGTATTCGATTCTATGAGGGCCAACTTTGAACCTGTATAACTTTTGATATACTTGGAATTTTTCAGCTCAATATCCACCAAATTGTATATAATTGAATTAGCTTTCCAACGATACCAATTTTGCCTTAATCCAATACCCGAGCAAAAAGTTATGATCATTTTTGTCAAAACCAGTAAGACACCGCGATCAGACCGCATCGCGATGAGCCTTTAATCCATATTCCAGTTATGAATTTTTGATTTAAATGATGGAGGGGCAATTGGGTCTTTTTTCACCTCAACCCAATTCGTAAAAACACGACCTAAGACTTTAGTTAGGACATTATATGCCTATATTCTCTAAATTTCCTCTCAAGAACAAATCCTAATCATCTCCAAGTTCATCCATTCCATCACCTTCTCTTCAAGAAAAATCAAGAATTTAAGTTCCCTAATCGAAGAACTTTAAGAAAGCTTTCAAGATCACCTCCGAGACTTTCAAGGTGAAGATTTCTCCACCAAGTCAAGTCTATTAAGGTATGTGGAGTTATGAACAAGGGTATCCTTTTACCCTTGTGCCCAAATTGCGTGATTTTAAGATTCTATTTACTTGTTTTGAAGTAGGGTTTATACCCAACTTTATATATTCTTGAAGCATGAGATTATCATGAGATTTAAAGCTTTAAGTATATCAAGAAGTGCTTATATTTATATTTTTAACTTACAAGACTTATATTATGAATGAGATTGCACTATCCTTACTTTTTGTTGTTGAAGTATTTTAAGAATGATATTGAGCATGACGTTTTGATATGAATTACCACGAGTTTAAAGCATGAATTTTTAGCCCTAAGTTTAAGTGTTGAGATTTCAAGAAGATTATGCTTTTAAGCATTCTATGACAAGCTTATATCAAGATTTAAAGCAAGAATTGATCTTTTGATCCTAAGTTAAGATATGGAATCCACATTTGTTCATTTTGATTATAGTTTAAAGCAAAGAGAAGCAAAACTGGTTTTCATTATAAAGTGGATTTCGTAAAGTATGAGCATCAAGTAATAAAAGAGTAGTATTTAGCACCGAGTTGGGTATGCGTCCAAGGTCGCATGCCCCAGAACTACGAGCCATCGTAGGTTAAGATTATTCCCAATATGGATGAAGTTACAGATAGTGATAACTTAAGTTAAGGTCCTATTCCGATGGCAAGGGTAGGACAACTTTTCCAAACATGGGTAATACGTTGGACTCCATGATAACTCACATTGTTTATGTCGGTTAGAAGAACCTCCCTAAGAAAGATTAAAAGTAAAGCTTTCAGAACTAAGTATTATGGCTCACAAAGTTTGTCATTATGAATTATTATTCATGTTTATGATTTTACAGCTTTTGTTTTATTCAAGCCCAAGGTGAGTCGTTTACACTTAGCATGCATTATTTGAAAATCTATGAGCATATTGAGTTATTGTTTTATTTATGCATTCACCCCCACATACTCAGTACATTACAGAAGTACTGATCCACATATATGTCTATGTACTATATTGTCTCACAATATAGGTACTAGTTGTAGCATATCATAGCCAGACAATTTGCAACTTTCAACCAGCAGGTGATGAGTTATTTTGATTCGAGGAATCGAGTCAACTATAGTTCTAGTATCATTCTTATATTCAGTTGTATTGATTAGAGATATCTAGGGGTCATGTCCCAGCTACCTATAGTTAATATTAGTAGAGGCTTCATAGACAGTCAGTATAGTTGATGCATTTAATTTCAGTTTTATTTTGTATAATCAGAGTTGTAATCGTTTTATACAGTTTTATATTGAGCCTACTTAGTAAAGACATCTCTTCCGCTTATTTCTTTCAGATTAATGTATCTTACTTAGTTGCTCATGAGTTATGCTAGTATAAGAGTTAGCTTGGGATCATTTGTGGTCCTAAGCACCATGTGACGTCTAGGGATAGCCTCGGAGAGTTACATCCAGTTCGATAGGAAACTACAAAAGATGTTCTCTTAGAAATTCACTATTAAAAAGTTACTCAACTATGAGAAATTCATGAACAATTATTTTTATATCACAAAAGTCAAAAGTTACATTTCTTTTTGTTATGATTCATTGCAAAAGTCCCACATCAATACTACAAAGTATTGATGTGGGGTACTTATAGCCTTGGGCTGGGCTCTCTCACCTTAATAGCTAGCATTTGGGGTATAATTCTCCCTGAGTTATAAGTCTGGCATCAGAGTGATCCATCACCTTCCGTGCCCACCACCGGGATGGTGACGCCAGTATGATAGTTTTCAGTTGGGGCTAGCAAAAGTCCCGCATCCGTATTACAAAGTATTGGTGTAGGATATTTTTAGACTTGAACTCTCCCACCTTAGTAGCTAGCTTTAGAGGTGTAGTTTTATTTTAAGTCTCATACAACCAACAAAAGTTGTATAAGATTGTGTTATTTATTAGACATGTGACAATGTTGGTGATCCCACCTGGCATCTCTATGGCTCTCCTTTCTCTCTCCTCTTGTTCATTTCTAATTTCCAGTCAAACACTATTTGCTTTTGATTTTTTTAAATTTCTTTTTATAAAACAAATGGAAATAACTTGAAGTTTCAGAATTTAAAATAAACCACGAATCACATGTTACTATAATTGGTGAACTAGCTAAATAAAAAAAATAAAGTTATTACTTTTCAAATTTCATTTATATATATATATATATATATATATATATGAGTGTATTAGTATTCATGGTTTGAATAAAAATCGATTCAAATGAATTTTTATTTGACTTGATTTGATTTTACATTTTTAAAATCGAGAATATTTAATTTGGTTTGGAGTTGTTCCAAAAAATAAAAAAATAATCGATCTGAATCGATAAATTTTATAAACACACACACATATATATGCATATAATATATTATTTTATGAATAATTTTAAATATCTTTTATATGTTTTTATCAAATTTATTTATAATTTAAATATCTTGTATTAGATTATGTCACGTTTTTTTTGGTAGAAGACCATGTCATGTTACTATTTAATGTGGTAATATTTGAATTTATTTTGTTTTATAAAAATGAATTGTTGTCATTTTTATTTTTTGCTTTTGAATGAATTATTTTTATTTTTCTCGTGTATATATAGTTAATAATCAAACAATCAAACCAAATCAAATCCAAACCGATGACAACTAAATTGATAAATATATTATTTGGTTTGGTCTTAATAATTTATAAGCCGCCTATATTGATTTAGTTTTAATTATGAGCAATAATCGATCCAAATCGATCCATGAACACTCTTACATGGTTTTGTTGATCAGTAACATATGTTTCTTCTTACACTTAACTCAGAATCAAATTATATTAAAATTTTATTATTGTAATTAGAACAAAAATCATTTTTAACATATTTACTTGTGTTTCATCACTACTCATGTTATCAATGACCAGCTCAATAAGGTCTTATTCCTCAAAAAATGTTAAAATTTTAGTTGGAAGTTTTGTAAATAAAAGTTTCAAAAATCTAAAAACCGTGAGACAGTTTTTTGAAAGCTTAAACATATTTAAAGATTAAATTTTCAAAATATGATCAATTTTATAATAAAACAAATCTTTGAAGATATTTTTTTTAGAATATATTGTCAGACATTAGCTTAGTCTTAGAGTTGCATAAGAGAAAAGTTTATTTTATCCCAACAATTTAAAATCAGTTAAAAAAGAAAAAATAGTAATTATTTTTAATTAAATAAATTAGTAAAACTAAATATGATTATTTAATTGGCTAAAACCGTAAAGCTATTTGAAGTAGTATAAAAGACCACCACCACCACAACAACATACCCAGTGTATTCCCACATAGTGAGGTCTGGTGAGGGTAGAATGTACGCAGTCTATAGCATTACCTTCGAAGAAGTAGAGAGACTGTTCTCTATAGACCCCCGACTCAGGACCAAAGACAGTAAACAAAATCGAAATAAAACATGAAACA
The DNA here is from genome assembly GCA_026120095.1 of Capsicum chinense. Classification (NCBI taxonomy): domain Eukaryota; kingdom Viridiplantae; phylum Streptophyta; class Magnoliopsida; order Solanales; family Solanaceae; genus Capsicum; species Capsicum chinense. Next base: position 41,236,696 of record JAPEIP010000012.1, on the reverse strand, counting down.
AGATGGAATAAAGTAAAATAGAACCACAAAGTAGTACTCTACACCATTAAACTGGGCACACACCCCTCACCCCAACCCTCCCACGACTACTAGTAAGACTAACACCAAAGCACTCCTATCTAAGGAAAAAAAAGGAAAAAAAGCGTGTTGCTACTAGGAAACGAAGCCATACTAGTTCAGGCATCAAAGTGCTCAAGTTGCACCCCAAAGCCAAAGCACCCAATAGTCATCTGTGTTTACGGGTGCTTAACAATGCATTATAACCAATTTTGTTGTATCTCTATATAAATATATAAAGATTTTATCAGAGCAAATGGGTGCTCAAGCACCCGACACGGATCACGTGAGTCCGCCCCTGAGCCCTCTAACCTAGTTCGTGTCTTCTACAACTTCTTATCTAGGGTCATGTCCTTAGTAAGCTATAACTGATTCATATCACATCTAGTCACCTCCCTCTAGTATTTCTTCGGCATGCCTCTACCCCGCCTGAAACCATCCAAAGATGACCTCTCACACCTACGAACTGGGGCATTCGTGCCCCTCCTCATCTCTTGCCCAAACCATCTCAACCTCACTTCCCACAACTTGTCCTCCACCGAAGCCATATCCACCGTCTCCCGAATAGTCTCATTCCTAATTCTATCTCCCCTAGTAAGCCCACACATCCAACGCAACATCCTCATTTCTGTCACCTTCAACTTCTGGATATGAGAATTGTTAACTGGCCAACACTCGCTCCACTTGTCATGTAATGAATGCCTCACTCAACTATTACTTGACATATCTCATGTGGGATAAAAATTTTCGTGTGGGATATTTATAGCCTTGGACTCTCCCACCTTAATAGCTAGCTTTTGAGGTGTAGTTTTCTCTGGATTATAACATTTTTCTAAAAAAAAAAAAAGGTAGTTCGGTGCACTAAAACTACCGCTATGTGCGGTGTCCGAAGAAGGGCCCCACCACAAGGGTGTATAGTACACAGCCTTACCTTGCATTTCTGCCAGAGGCTGTTTCCAAGGCTTGAGAACCCATGACCTCCTGATCACGTGTCAGCAACTTTACCAGTTACTCCAAGGCTCCCCTTCGATTATAACTTTTTCTATTTCACTTAATGTGTTGCCGCTCAAACAGATCCTACGAGCCCTCTGTCAGACAGCATCTAATTGTCATTATGGATCAGCTCATTCCATACGTGGCTTGAAATTTCCCTAACCCATCATTTTGGATAGGCCCTCTCATGCCCGCCCAACTCTATGTGGGTCATGGGCCGGGTCAGCACCCCATTTTCTTAAAAGAAATTATTTTTAAAATCTAATTTGAACGTAAAAGTGTTCAAACATAAATTTGTAAGATAATATTACATAATGTTGCTAATCAAGTTTCCAGTCCATAATTAAATTATCTTAGTAATACTTATTGATCAAATATTAATTATCCAATGCTTTTGATAATTTAATAATGCCCATTATGTACGAGGAATTTCGTATGGTTTACTTACTTTAGTATAATTTGGATACATATAGTGTCTTTTTATTGGTTTGCAGCTGGTCTTGGTACAAATTTGTTAGAATTCAAGCTTGAATTCAAGTAAAGATTTGGTTATACCTTTGCACCATCTGTATTAAAGTGGGTTATATGTCATGTCTTCAATATAAATCTCTTATACTCTATGCAAATATTTCGTGTATATTTGTACAAATAAATAATTTGGTTGAACATAAAGCTTATATAAAACTTAATAACTCTTAACATCGTTAATAGATAGAAAATTGATATCCTCCAAATCAAATGACGATACTAGTATGAAAACTAAATCGTTAATGAGTAATAACGAAACTAGTGATTAACTTTGTGATTAAATTTTAAGAATTTCACTAGACTTTGGGTTTTATAATATGTTGGACTAAGTAGACTTTAAATTCGGGATGCTATTTTTATTATTTTTGGTTTAATTTTGTAATTTGATTAAATATTCTTTTTATTTGGCCTATGGGCTAACAGACTTAGGTAGAGCTAAAAAGCACATCAAACCATGAACTAGGTTGAATGAGGCCCGGCTAACCCTATGTCGACGACTCTATTAGAAAGGTTAATTTTTCTTTTCTTTGTATTAGAAAAGTGATTTATCGTTCATTATTTCGCTCAAAATATCATTCAAACAGAAGGTTTGACGTATCAAGCCATTACTTTTTAACATGACACCATTTTTTAAAACCAAACTCAAAGAAAGAAATTCAATAATCAATTTTAGCTCTAGCAATTGATTATGAACAAGGAACATAAGTCTCAAGTCTCATTTCAAGTAGCCTTGAAAGATTAAGCAAATCGAATATTCTTACATAAGAGTAGGGAAACTCAACGGATTACCCAAACATAGTTCATCAAATTAAGTAACACACATAACTAATTAAGAAGACTAATCTAATTAATATCGATAATCGTCATCAAAGGTCATGTAGTTGTTCCTCCTGCTTCTTGCATCTCTATCAGCCTGCTGAATCAAAATCATTACCATTAAACCCCAAAGTAAAAAAGGCATGTAAAAAAAATATATGTGTGTACTAACATATGCTGTATGCATTGACATTAAAAAGAGAATTAAGTACAATGGTATTGCTGCACTACTCATTTAAAATCCTAAATCCGCTTCTACGAAAAGGAGACTTTCAAGACAGATTTCAAGATTTTCAAATTCATAGACAAAGGCTTGGTAATTGATCCAACACCTTATTAAGGTTAAAGTATATATAATCAACTCTTTCTATGAAAATATTTCACTACAACAATCATGTTTTATTTAAAATTGAATTTTACGTTATATCTATAATCTATATCTATATCTATAATCTATATCTATTATCTATAATATATTAAAAGTGTGAATGACGTTAGAAATGCTGTTTGAACTTTTTGCCCTTCATTAAAATATTTCGCAATAGGCAAAATTATCTTTTCACTATTTTCTAAATTTTTTAGAACTTGAAAATTCATTAAACATTTGGTTATTAAACCTTTCCTTATTTAACTTATGTACCTAAAATTTAGGACTTTAAAGTCAATTAATTTTTTTACCTTAAATAAATCTTTAAATACTTCAATGAATTTGGTAGTTCAAGTTGGCCGTAAGTTTTTATTAAAGTCGTGCTTGTATCCCTAAAATATAAGGAATAAAGATTTTAAAATATATGGTATAAGAAGGAAAAATTTATGATAAAAGGTTATTAGTGAGAAATTACTTAAAATAGATGGTTCAAAGAATCTTTGTGAAAATAAGGAATGCTAAATATTTTCTAGGAAGAAAAAAGCAGGAATCTTAAAAATTAAAATATATGATTAGAGAAAACCTTTTCTTGTACGTATAATATTTGACTCCTATATTATATAATTTCAAAAAGTCCAGTAGGCTATAATTTTATCCACAAACTAATATGATCAAGCCAATTATGTTGCTGTTTTTTTTTTTTAAATTCTAATAATAAATTTGTCTTCGATATAGTTTTGCATCAATTATTTTCTGAGTATTGAAAGTTAGGAATTGTTCTCTAGCTCTGATTATAATACATCTTTAAATACTCAGATTATATTTGCCAGCTATTTTTGTTTAGAGAAAACAAGAAACCTGATACAAGTGTGATCTCGTAGATGGACCCTTTTTGTGTATGTCAAAGACAACCGAGAGAAGGTCTGAGCTTAAGTGTGGGAGAAGCCAAAAATCACCCCTATGTGTGCACTAAAGGGGTGGCCTTGAAGCCTTATTCATTAAAAGGGCACCTTTGTCATTTTAATTCTTTTGGGGAATGTAATATAAATAGAACCACTTAGGGTTTTATTCACTTAGTTGATCATATTTTGAGATTTGTAACATTTGCAACACTTTAGTTCTC
>JAPEIP010000012.1:41188209-41212867 GCA_026120095.1 Capsicum chinense | reverse complement strand
AGAAAGAGGAGGAATTGGAGAGTCAAAAAGAGAAAGAGGATGATCATCAACATGATGATAATGGATCACCGACGGGGCGTGAGTTAATATCGACATCCTAGCATGATCCTGTCAAAACTTTTAGTATTGACAGGTTTCAAGTTGCGATGCCGATAAATGACCTATAAGGAAAACAACTAACTGGTCAAATTGTACTTAAATGTCAGATGGGGAAATTTTTTGAACATTTTATGAAAATTATGAAGAACGAAAACATAGGCGGACTTTTTAAGAAGAGCTGCTTTGGACGCTTTCTCGAGATGCCTGAGGACCCCTCTGCTCGTATCCCTTTCCATATGATGATGGTATATGATCTTCTCAAGCGCAGGATCAAGTACGCAGGGGATGGTAAAGATTTGGAGGAGGGGGGCAAAAAGAAGATGGATGAAATCTGGATCAACTACTGTGGAATGCCTGTTTGTTTTGGCTTGCAAGAGTTTGCCATAATGACGGGCTTAAGATGCCATCGTCCAGAAGGACCACCACCCCGCAAAAGATCCAAGGCAAGAAAATACAAGGAAAAAATAGATGGATTGTTTGACATTGCTTGACGTGGCTATAAAGTATCAGATTTGTTGATAGATCTCGAGGATAAAACCATACCAGAGCAGTACAGGGAGATATTGTGCTTAGTTTGGTCTGGCCCATTCGGTTATATTGGCAAGAAAAGTCAACAAGGTCATAGAATATGATTTGTTGGCACGTGCTGAGGATTTTGATAAATTCAACAATTATCCTTGGGGATATGATTGCTTCTACTTGACTATCCATTATTTACTGACAAAGCTATCCCTAGGGACGACCACATTATATGGCTTTCCTTGGATTTTCATGGTAAAATTAATCACTAATTTTACTCATCCATTAATTTATATTGAATATAGTTATTATGTTTTTTTTTTGCTTGCTCTGTGTTTATATTTTTTAGGCTTGGGCATTTGAATCCATTCCTCCTCTTCGAAAGCAGTTAATGGATTACCCGGATGAGGTTTCTCATCCAAGGATGTTTAGGGGTTGGCTACAAAGAGCAACATCAATATTAAGGAGGCTGATCTCTTTAACCCTCCAGATGATACGGTACGTCTTCTTCAAGTAAAATACTTCTACTTAAAGATAATAAAGATATTGAACTGATATTATATCTGGTGCAACAAATGTTATATCTGATGCACCAGATGGGACATCTATTGCGACGGGGTATATCTTGCATCAGATTACCCATCTGTTACTTTGGTTCTCTGAACCCGACTCCTAAAAGATTAATCATCTACTGCAAATTATACAATAGATGTTTAATATAATAACATATCATTTATCTGTTTCGACGTATAGACCATCTATTGCATAACAGATTACCCATTTTGTGTAGCTGTTGCAACAGATGATTGATATTTTGTATCAGATTATCCATATGTTGCTCTATTTTTCTAAACCAGACTCAAACAGATTTTAACCATATACTGCAAACTATGTAACAGATGAGTCTTTTTTTTAAATATAGCCCAACTGTGAAAATTATTATATTATATGATTTAAATACATCTGTCTTTTTTTATAGGTTGTGCATCCATGGATCGTGCCTACTGAGGAGGAGTTGGTGATGACTTCTTATATTACTCTAGGTCATGTTGATAATATTGCAGACCCAACGATGAAGTTAATAAAGAAGGAATTGGCTGGAGCAACAACTATAAAAAGAGTAGTTAGGCAATGTCAGCCTAATGTTGAGGCTCTTCATGACCAACCTTTTACTAAGGCAGATCCGGGTGCTTCTTTTGGTAGAGTTGTTGGTGTTGGTGGCAGGCATATTGATGTTGCTACCAATTGTGATGATGAGCATGTTGATGCTCAATAAAGAATAAATATATTTGAAAATACCCCTTTTCGCCCTTACATAGGTTCCTCTCACCCCTCTTTACCTCGTGTTCTCATTGCGAATGCGATGAGTGTAAGGACAGACAGGATAAACTCTTTGAAAAAGTAGAAGATATCTCTAAAGCTATCGAGGAATTCAAATCCAAGAGGTGTGTCATACCATCCAAGAAGGTGAGGGAGCCACACACTCCTACAGTATTGGTTAGGAGAAAGAAAAGAGCAATTAGAGACGTATTCTCCGCTTGGAAATCAAAAAAAATTGCAATTCCTCCCTCTCCAAAAGTTGTTGAAGTTCAGGGGCCAGTCAAGTAGGTGGACATATACGAAGAACTTGGCGCCGAAGAGAAGAGGGATCGGCGATAGGCCAAGAATGCCAAGCCAGCCGCACCAGATTACCTCAGGCCTCCCTTTCCCCCCTAGGACTTCTAGACTATGACTGATATGCGTATGCCGTAAGATGACAAGACAAGTTTACTTTTCCTAACCTAGCCCTTCTAATATACCATATGAAGAAGAATCTACGCAATAAATTTCACGTCTGTTGCAATAGCTGGGTATGCTAGTACAACTGGTAGTGGTTCTGTTGTAACTTATTATCCATCTATTGCATAAGTTGCGTTGGATTATTGATTTAGAGAACCCTATGCAACAGATGGACCATCCGTTGCATTTTTACAATTACTAACCTATTTAAAAATTGACTTCTTATGTCACAACATGTTGACATAATTCTCTGCCTCATAAGGAAAAGACAATTAATGTATCGGGAATTTTATGACGCTGCCGATAGGATAATGAACCTCGACTCTTGCAAGAAGCTCAAGGATAGGTACGATCAACTCAATGGAGAGGATTCAACCCTGGCATGGGACTTGATTTCCTAGTTCCTACGTTGGTCTTGGATAAAGAAGAAATGTTAAGATATGTTAGAGGGGACAGGCCAAATCCACACGGCAAGAGATGGACCGAGGCAAAAAAGATTCTTGCAGTCATTAGCGTAAATGACATGCATTATCGAACTGTTGAGATACTACTCAAGGAGGGAAAGATTAATGTTTATGACTCCAACGTACCTCTCATCGATGATTTTGATCTTTTTCTCCTCGTAGAGCCACTGATGGTGTTTTTGCCCATCTTGTTGAGGGAGAGTAAACTGATGAATCATTTGCCAAAGGAAGTGTTGATGAAGAAATCATGGTATTTTGAAGGTGAAAACAGGGGAATGATCCTTCCAAAAGATGATGCCGCTAAAATGAGCGTCTCGCACGCTATTGCACACATCGAATGTTTGCTGACTGGCATAGAAATGGCTGAGCCGATGATTTTTCTATGCGACAATGCTGGGGAAAACCTACAAGAGGTCTGGGCTTATGGCGTACTAACTAGACGCTTGAAGCCTGTGTATATAGAAGAGCCTGTGAAATAAAATTTTTTAATTTCAAGTCACCCTTCACTTTATTACATGTACATGTAGTGACAATAATTTTTTTATGATGAAAGTTGAGTTTTTTTATAATGTAATAGATTAGATTGTAAATCTGTTGTAAAATATCTTTAATCCATTCTGGTAGATAGTTTATCTGTTGCAATAGGTTGATCATCTGTTGCATTATGGCGATGTTATTTCTATGAATAATCTAATAATCTAAGTCTAATCTATTGCAACAGTGGGAAGACCTGTTTGATAATTTTTAACAGATGACCTAAATTTTACAACATATGCCTAAATCTTTTTGATATTTTCCAATAGTTACGCTTGAATATCCATATGCTCGAAAACACCAAACCAGTAGCAAATATACACACCACCATGAAAATTTCAGCAATTAGGCTTGAATATCCATGTGCCCAACAACACCAAATCAGTAGCAATAATGGCAACAATGTAGTATCTTCTTGCTCGTTTTTGTTTCTCTTCAGAAGCCTTGACTTTGTTCAACAAACCCCAGATTACACGATTTTCTTGTGACGGGTGTCTTTCTTCATACCAATCAAAGTAATCACATCCACCCAATTTCTATAAAAAAGATAACACAATTACAAAATAATTACAAGTCAATAATTAATCAATTAATTAAATAAAAAAAATTTACCTTTGAAATCTTTCAAGTAAAAAACCTACTACCCGGATTTTGTTGAGTCCAAGAAGTCTTTAACAAAGCTTCATTACCGAACTTACAATATCAAAAATCTTTATCACAAAAAATAGTGGAAGATGCGCTCGACATTGTCAAGCTCAGTTGGAAAAAAGGAAAAAAATAATTTGAATAGATAAAAGAAGATGACGATGAAGAAGAAGATTTGGGAATTTAGGATTAAATTTTAGGAGGAAGATGATTATATAAGACAATGGAAAAAAAATGACCGTTGGGGGCTAAGTGAGGGAAAGTTAGCGAAATGTGCCAGACGGACACTGACACATTTAATGCCTATTTTATTTTACGTGTTTAAAATAAACACTGTCTACTTGATGCCTATCTTATTTTAGGTGTTTGAACTGAACACTATCGATGGGTTGCACCTTTTTTATTTCAATTCAATTCACTTTAATCTTTGTACATGTAGTGGCAATTTTTTATGTCCAACGAAAGTTGAATATTTATTATGCAACAGATTCTCCATCTGTTGTAACAGTTATCCTACCTGTTCTGACATATAGTTTATCTGTTACAATAAGTTAGTCATCTGTTGCATTATCTCGATGATTTTTTCTAAAGTCCATCTGTTGCAATTGTGGGAAGACCTGTTTAATAAATTCCAATATATCACCTACCTGTTGTAACATATGTCTAAATCTGTTCGATTTTTCCAATAGATGTGTCGTCTATTGCAACAGATACATTATTTGTTGCAATATTTGAATCTAGTATTCCATTTCAATTAACAAGTTCAAATCTAAGGAAAAAATAAAATTCGTAGACAAAATAAAATAATTGAACCCTTCATAAATTAGCTTAAATGAGTCAATGAATAAATGAAATGTAAAAAATTATTATTGTTACAGATCTCAACAAATACAACAATAACAATTTAAGTATACTGCCAAGGATTGATTTGAATTGACAAGCTCAAGCTATAAAGATCTACTCAGTATGGTAAAGTTGTTCTTCATCCGGTGCTATGAAATTCGGCTTCACTCATTGTGGATCTTTATTGCCGCTTATGTATGGTTTCTGCGCTTTTTGTTCTCCGTATTTCCATAAAATGAGTAGCATATTGTCAATGCTGTTCAGTAATAGCTTCTTCTACATCCACCTGGAAAGCCAAAATTGGTCAATGCTAATCACGGAGATACAACAAAATAAAAAAGGATAACTTATCTCTTCTAGCAAATCAAACAAGTCTTCCTCCCATTTTAAATTGTCCCAAACAGATTATATTTCTGTTGCAACAATGAATCAACTGTTGGGACAAATTTTTACATGACGAAGACCCCGTGTGATAATTTTCAATGGATGAACCATCCGTTACAACATATGAATCATCTGTTACAACATATAGGTTATCTGTTGGTACAAATAAAAGTTGTACGAAGAGTTGTTTGATTTTCTAAAACAGAAGAGACATATGTTGCAACAGATGTATATATCTGTTTGATAATTTTCAGCAGATGTGTCATCTGTTGAAATAGATATGTGTCGGTTTGCTTTGTCAGGTGGAAGACATATAATATATTAACCTTTTTCAGCTCGTGATGCTCTCTTTTGGATATTGTACGTTGCTCAGTGCAACACCAAGACAGAGGAGTTACAATTTTTCTTTTTTGGATGCTTAATAATGCCCTGGAAATCACTCTCCTTCTCCTCTTAGCCCCAATCTCTAATGGAGTGGATGGAAATAAAATCCTCTTTGACGGAATGAGACCCCTCTTAGATGTCAATTCCTTTACAGAAGCAGTTAATGAATTAATAGCATTAATCATTACATCATGTTTTGCCCTGCAGTCTTGACATTTACATGCAGAACATTCGCTGGGAGAGGCAAAATCTGTATAACCAGTATGGTCATACTCATAATGGTTTGCTTTAAATACTGTAAGATGAGCATCATTAGCACCAACAACAACACTACTACCACAACCAACAGCTCCATCACCACTAAGACCATCAACAACAACAACAAGCCCATCCTCCAAAATTGTTTTTCTTGTAGTGGCTATTGCTCCAAACAATTTCATTTTTATTCTGTCGATGACCTTAGGGTCCGATAAAGTTTGCACAAACTGTAAAGTAAGAAAAAATGGCATCTTCAACTCTCGATTGGTCAGAACTAGCGACGGATGCACAATCTAACATAAATCATTACATATATTAGCATGATGATTAGATCATTAAAAAAATTATTAATTAAAAGAAAAAATTAATTATAATTATACTTACTGCATCCTTCGAGGGGTTGAAGAGATCAAGAAATTTTGCACTTTTATCAGTTTTGGCTGACAACCATCTCAAGATTCTTGGACAGGAAACTCCTTCCTGATAGTTCACTTGTTGTCTCAAATAAGAAATGGCTTCAAACGCCTAAGCCTATAAAATAACGCCAATAAATTAAAACTATTATTGAGCGAAAAAAATGAATGATATCATAATATAAGAAAGAAACATTCACCATGAAAGACCATTGGAAGCCATATAAGTTGACTGTCTTTGGCGCTAACGGAGTCAACAAATATTTGACAGTCATTTTGAAACTTTCATACCCCCAAGGATAGCTGTTAAACGCATCAAGATCCTTGGAGAGCTTTATTAAATCGAGGCTTATGTTGTTGTTAACGTCTCTCGCCCAAAGAATATTATGTACAAACCAAACCAAGCATAATGACTGCTTGTGATTCTTTGAAAGTCCTTTACCTTTCAACGCTTCTATCAAATTTTTGTTTTTGAAGCTTGGACCAACAATGGACACCAGATCATCACGATCACACGACTTACCTTTGCCTTTTTTGGATGTGCGGGGTGTTTTTTTGGGTTAGAATAGGTATAACTTGAGAAGTAGGATAATATTTTAGTCCAGTAACTATGACAAACTCCTTCCGATCAAAACAAACAGGCATGCCACAGTAATTTATCCACACGTTATCCATCTTATCTTTGTTTTCATACTTAAACCTACGCTTGAGTAGTTCATATACCATTTTTATTTGGAAACGAGCATTGTTGTCCTCCAGCAAATTAAGATATTTCCCAAAGCAGCTGTCCCTGAAATAAGCATCCAATTTTTGTTCTTGAAGTATTTTTCTGAAGGCATCAAAAGATTTTCCCATGGATGACTTAACCATGAAATCACCCGTTAAATCTGCAGCACCATCGCACTGCATTCTCACAGGATAACGATCAATGCTGAAGGTTTTGACTAGTTTTTTGGTGGAAGAGCTATTAGTATCTGCATCATCTCTTTTGAAACATCCCTCCTGCCCATGTTCATCATATTTTGCTCCCGATTGAGATAACGCTTGTAAAGCAAGCTCATAGAGTGGTGGATGTAGCCTAGTTGCTTCACTTGTTCCTTTACTTGGACTTGCTTTGATTTTTATTTTTTTGGGAACCATATTATCTAAAATTAGCAGGAACATAAAATAATATATTATTATTGATTAATGCATCGTTGAAAAAGGATAACAGTAAATCAAACAAGTAAAATAGTAAAATAATAGTTGCAACAGATCATCGATCTATTGCACCAGGTAGTATATCTGTTGTAGCATATAACCAAACTATTACAGCGGATGAGTAATCTGTTGTAATAATACAAAACATATCACTCATCTTTTAAGATAGATAAATGGTCTGTTCAACAGATCACACAACTGTTGTGACATCATCTGTTACAACATATAAGTAATCTATTGGAATAGTTAAATAATCTGTTGTGATAATACAAAATATATCACTCATCTTTTGAGAAAGATGAATGGTTTGTACAACAGATCACACATCTGTTGCAACATATGAGTGATCTGTCAGAGCAGTTGACTAACCTACAGCAACGGCTGAGCAATCGTTATAACAATATAAAATATATCACTCATCTATTGAGAAAGATGAATGGTCTGTGCAATAAGTCATATATCTGTTGTAACACATGAGTGATCTATTGGAAAAGTTATCAACAGTCAATATTATTTAGATTTCTTCCAACATAGGGTCGTCTATCGTGACAGTTGAATGATTAGTAGGAAAAATCAAGTCTTTGACATTTCCTGTAGGAAGAGTTAATGGGATTTTATCCAATGAGAGGTTCATCTGTTGCATCAGATCATTAATTTGATGGTTATTTCATTGTACCAGATGGTTAATTAGTTGCATTAGATTTTTTATCCGATGCTTAATCTGTTGCAATATATGGTAAAGCTGTTGCATCAGATAGTTAATCTGTTGCATCAGATTATTAATCTATTGCATCAGAATTGTAATCTGATGGTTCCTCTGGTGCATCAGATGGTTGATCTGGTGCATCATATAATAAATCTGTTGCATCAGATGGTTAATATGTTGCACCAGATAGGTAATCTGTCGGAGGAAACAAAAAATAGTAGCATGATTTTGTTTAACAAAAAATAGCAATTTCACCATTTTTACCAAGAACAAGAACAGAACAAATCAAATCAAATTATCATTTTGTTTTTACAAACACAAATAATAAAAGGCCATTTCAGACCGTATTTTAAATCAGTACAACAAATATTGAAATTGGTAAACAATACTATAAGAGAAGTTGACTTAAGTTCCTCGTTTTCTTCAAAACTAAAAATGCCATAAATTTTTACCTGTGAAATAAAAAAGGAACGATGAAGAATTCAAAGCTGTTGTGGACAGAGAGCAAGGTTGTCATATCGATTAAAGGTTGGATTCGAAAAAAACTCGAAGCCAAACTACTTGTAGTCGGATGTTGAAGTCGTCGAGGATTGAAATGAGAAATTTGCAGAACAGTTGGTTGGGAGAGAGTTGAGAGAAACTATCGAGAGAGGGATGAGAGACAGGTTGATTGAATTGAAGAGGGGAACTCGAAGCCCAACTATTTATCGCCGGAGGTAGAAGTCGTCGGGTGTTGAAGGAAGAAAAGAGGGGAACTCGAAGCCCAACTATTTATCACCAGAGGTAGAAGTCGTCAGGGGTTGAAGGGAGAAATTTTGCAGAACTGTTGGTTGGGAGAGAGTTGAGAGAAGCTGGAAAGAGAGGAGAGAGTGGTTAATTTGGATTGAAGAGGGGTGTGGGTTGGGTTGATTTGTATTTTTAAAAAGATTAGAAAGTTTTGAAAATATTAATCAAGTCCACAATTAACTTAATCAAGTTTCCTACTGATGTTTGAGCGTATCTGTTGGTCAATGTCACCAATCCTTCATTCAAGACGTAAAAGACACCTTTCCTTCAATTTTCTCAAGAGTCTCAGATAATTATTTTTGTGTCATAAATCTTGCAACTTTATTTAATTATTGTACTGGTCTATTTGGTTCTATCTCTAATTTTAAACGTTGTTTTTCTATCCACATGCCTGCTTCATTTGGTTGCTTGCTCCGTAATTTTAGTATATCACCCCTAATAAATTATTATAAGTTATTTATATATTAAAAAATTATTAATATTTAATAAAAAATAAAATAGACATTTATGATATGTCTGCTTGAATCGTAATTTTACTATATCACCTCTAATTAATTATTATAAGTTATTTATATATTGAAAAATTAATAATATTCAATTCGTGATTTTACTATATCACCTTTAATTATTTATTATAAGTCATTATGTAGTAAAAAATTAATAATAATTAATTTTAAAAAGATAAGATAAATATTTATAACATGTCTGTTTCAACTGCTTTAATCGTAATTTTACTATATCACCCCTAATTAATTATTATTATAGTCATTTATGTATTCAAAAATTAATAATATTTAATTAAATAAGTAAAATAGACATTTATGATATGTCTACTTCAACCATTGTTTTACTAAATATCACCCTAATTAATTATTATAAGTCATTTAAGTGTTAAAAATTAATAATATTTAATAAAAATGTAAAATAGATATAAAAATGATAAATTAACTCTTGATGTTTTAAATTAACTTGACGTCTTATATGAGATCCACTTAAAAAATTTTCACGGGTATTTTTTGTAGTTATTTTGATATGTCACTTCTAATTAGTTGTTGTAAGTCATTTAAGACACTTATGCTTCGCTGCTTCAATTGTGATTTTACTATATCACCCCTAATTAATTATTACGGCTATCTAAGCACTGTGCCACTTAAATTGAAATAGAAAAATATTATAAATCACAATAATTAAAAATTTAAATTATTTAAAAAATATAATTGGCTATCGATGACACAAAACTATGGACAAGGAGAGTAACATATATGATTAAAAAATTACATAAAAAGTATTATAAATTACAATAGTTAATAAATTAAAATATCTAAAAATAATTGAATTTGTTATATATTTCAAAAAAATATGTAAAAATATTATAAATCTCAATAATTAACAATTGAAATTTTTTTTAAAACATAAAATATTTGATTAACTCTTGAAATTATATTAGTGTCAATTGAATTGGAACAGAAGAAAAGTATTATAAATCACAATAATTTAAAACTTAAATTAGTTTAAAAATATAATTGACTATCAATGCCACAAAAGTTTGGACAAGAAAAGTAGTATACATTATTTGAAAATTGCATAAAAATATTATAAATTACAATTGTTAACAGATTAAATTATCTAAATACATATTAAAAGTATGATTGATTATCTAAATTCTATTAGTGTCACATAAATTGACACAAAAAATAACATATATTGAACCTGTGCTAGATCCTGGATGAATATTAGAATGTATATGAAATTCTTTTTTTTTTCAAACTTTTGTTTAAATATATCAAGATTGAAAAAATAAGTTCTAATATAGCACATTAAACAGTGTATAAGAAATAATGTTAGCATAAATAATACCAGTATTACTAATAAAAGCATTATTAATGCAAACATTACTTAAACATTCTATTCAAAATTATTTTTATACACTCTAACAAACGACTTCTATGTTTCAATGAAAGGAAAATATACAAAAGCAAAGTTTGATAGAACATTTACCGAAGTATGTTTTATCGTGTTCTCAAAGTCAAATAACTTAAATTAATATGAAAGATAGTAAGTATTTTTTTTTTTTATAATTTTCAAAACACTTAAAGTTTAAATTTATATTTTTAGTTTAATGTAACTTCAAATAACAAGTTGACAAATAAAAGAGAAGGGGAAATGATAGCAAAGGATGTTTATGTTGGCTTATTGGGGAAATACAATGGAATTTTGAGTTATTAATGCAACCCACATGTGATGTAATATGCAATAACTAGATAACACTTTATTTTTTTAAACAATTAATCTCTATTTTATACAATAGGTGTCAAGTCTTATGTATCAATTTTAATCTCATATTTTATACGTAGCAATCTTAGTTATATGACTAAAGATCTAAACTTCAAATGCATCGAATTTTGCTATTTATATGAGTAAGTTATACATAATTATCTTGTGAGATAATTTGGCTCCTTAAAAAAATACTATCAAGTAGTTAATATGTTTTGTGTATTCATATTTTTATAATTCATAATTGAAATTGACATCAATCTAACTTATCGTACATAATCAAAATATCTTAATGTTTGGGCCGTGCTGATACGGGCCATGCTCCTCTAGTTATGTTATAAAGCATCATATTAAGGGAGGAGGAGGAAAAATAAGAAGAGCATAGACAAGACACGCTTTGTTTTTTTCTATAATTATGACTAGTAAATCTACCCGCGCTTCGTGCGGTTAAAAAAGATGATGGTTGGTAGATTTCGAACAAAATTATAAGTTACTATTTTGAATCAAAAGAAATTATGAACTTACAACAAAGAAATTCATATATACAAACAAAAAAAATCATAAAAAGAATCTATAAAAATAAAAAAATAATACAACATTATTCTTACGATCTTAATCATTAAATATAAAAGAAAAAAATATAAAATTAATACACAATCTTTAGAACTCTTATCAACATCTCCCACAAGCCGACGCCACCATTCAATAGCCTTCATTTTATTCTTCGAGACAAATAACAAAAAGAAATGTAATAAGCACCGAAAATGTAACATGAAACTCAAAAAACTAATGTGATTATTCGTACTACGTTTTACTATGTTTATTTATAGAGCTTTAATATGAAAATACTAAATATATATCATGAATATGATTGTTAATTATTTAATAGGTTATGATAACAAAAAAAATTGTGGGAGTAATGAAAATAATGATTATTAAGTTTCACAATAGAAATTAAAAAAAAAGAATTCAAATTTCTTAACATTGCATATTTAATATAACTAGTTTAGTGTATGCGCTTTGCACATGTGTTTCTCGTCAATCAAACTATATATGAAATAGTAAAAGTATTGGCAAGTAGCATTATATCGATTTAAATGATATAGTTTGTTCCACAAAAAAAAAGACAATCATTAGAGTCAATTATTAAATAGTTTACTCACAATTGAAATAGTTGCATATGATTAAATTTTAAACAAGAATTCTTAAATGATTAGACTAACTAACCAATTTTTTGTGACGGAATATCTTCAATTAAAGATACTATCAATATTTCCAAAAAAAAAAAAAAAAACTTCTCAATTAACAATTGACTATCAAGAATATATGATAATTTATTATTATATATTTCAAGAACGTACTAAAATTTTTGAAAACTTACCTAAAATTACAAGCGAATTTGTCCCTTCGTTCATAAGATATATCAAGATTTCACATTTAAAAAAGATCTCAATTAACAATTGTTTATCAACAATAGAGAATAATTTATTTATTGAACTTCAGAATTGTACTGAAATTTTTTAAAAACTTATCTCAAATCATAATAAAATTTAGCTCTTTAATCATGGATACTATCAAAATTTCAATGAGTAGGAAAATTTTATACATAAATCTATTTTTCCTCCATACGTACAACAATTTTGAAATTAGTTTTGCAACCTGTTAAAATAAAGATAAAAATAAAAGTAAATGACTTGAAAATCTCACAACACAACGATAAGTATAAAAAGCCTCAACAATCAAAAAATTCAAGTAGTTAACATGTCTTAAAAGCTCTTAGCTACACAAAATAAAGGAAGACAGAAAGAAATCAAGAATGAAAATAATGAATGGAAGAATATAACTTGAATCAAAATCAAAATAGGAAGAAACCTAAAAGTATAAGAAGCCAAATCTGTATGTTTCTTGGGGCTTTGAGCTGTAGGTGACAAAAGAGTTTGAAAATGAGGTGTAGGTGCCACAAGTCTTAATAATTGAGTGAAGGTGACAATTACTTTATTATGGATTAAGAAAGTGGAGTAAGTTTGAGAATAGCCCACAAGTTTTTAAATTTACACTTTGATCCACATGTTTACCTAATATAACGAAAAACGGAGGGAAAAAAAGGCGCGTTTCTCTCTCTTCTCATCCATTGTTGTTTTCTCTCTCTTAACAATATTTATTGTTCATTGTTGCTGCCGCTTTATTCATCATCTTCTGCTTCATTATCATCTTCTACTTCATTAGCATCTTCATCTTCTTCTTGTTGACCATTGTTGTTGTTGTTGTTATTGCTATTGTTGCTATTTGACCAATTTCTTAGGTCAAATGTTGTTTCGTACATCACTTTCCACTTTGGCATTACTTCATAGGAGACTTTGTTAAGTTAAATTATGATGTTTAGTTGAATTTGTCATCTGTGTAACTGTTTTTGTGCTATTTTTTCTTTAATAAATAGCACGCGAACATGAATGCAACATAAGAGCCATCTGTTTAAATAGATCAATTATCTGTTGTGACAGATGAGACATCTGTTTCAACGAAAGACTCATATGTTGGATTCATGTTTGTGGTTCTATAGTGCCTTAACATGAATCAAACAGATGGGTCATCTGTTGCAATATATGACCCATCTGTTGCAACAAATTAGTTATCTGGTGCAACATAATAAATATCTGTTGCAACAAATTAGTAACTTGTTGAAACAGACCCTGAACTTGATTCCAACAGCTGTGTCATCTGTTGCAAAAGGGTAAATATCTATTAGAACAAATTAGTAATCTATTACAACAGAACCTGAAATTGATTTCAACAGATGGTAAATATTTATTGCAATATATTAGTAACCTGTTGCAATAGAAACTGACCTCGATTCCAACAGATGCGTCGTCTGTTGCAACAGGTAAGTCATCTGTCGCAATAGGTTAATTATTTGTTGCAATATGTCGCTCATCTGTTGGAATCAGCTTCAAAGATACCTTAGTACTGTAACTTCTATACCAACAGGTGCTTCATCTGTTGCAACAGATATATAGTCTATTGTAACATATGATTCACCTATTACAATAGATGACTCATCTATTGAAATCAGCTTCAGGAGCGTAACATGAATTCCAACAAGTAAGTAATCTGTTACGACTGATCACTTACCTGTTTCAACAGATTATACATATGTTGGGATTCATGTACGACACTATGAAATCACTATTAATTTTTTTTAACAAATGACTTTAATTAGGTACCACTAATGGAGGGATCAATAACAATAGGGGTGGATTGTCATGGTCAATGGATCGAGAAGAGCAATCGATATGTATGACGTTGGAAGGAGGGTAAAATGCTAGAGACGATAGCTATGACAGTCCAACGTAATATTTTGTATGATGATTTTATGAACTTAATCATCAGCTATTGTGGACAGAATTGTCAACCGGAAGAACTCATTATTAGCTACATACACAGCTCGTTTGAAAATTAGAGGGTACTACCTTTCAAGATAATCGATCAGGTTCGGTTGTGTGCTTATCTTAGTAATTTATCCAGGGTAAGGGTGTACTTAGTTGAAAAGATGAGAGAGAATAAGAAACAGAATGTAAAAGAAGAACAACAACAAGACATCTTTGATGATAAGTTGGATGATCTAGACATGAATATTCCAGATAATGATCAAACACGTACGCCCGTTGATCTGACTAATATGGTGGGCAATTCTTCTTGATCGACACAGTCTGACGATCTTCAAGACGATGGGATCGAATTTTTATATGGAATGTCATTCAAGGACAAGAAAGAACTGTCTACCACTTTTTTTATTTCTTGCTTGAAAAAAGATTTTAGAATAAACAAGGTGATTAATTTGAGCAGTCTCTTTTGCTACAAATATGCTAATTTAAACTGCAAGTGGTGAAGTACATAAGTTCTGACAGATTCATCATTCATAAACATAAAAAGTATCACATATGTGGTTCAGAGCACATCTCGGGCAAAAATCCTCACACCATGGCAAAGGTCCTCGATGAATATTTCAAGAATAGTTTTTCCAATAGCAAAGGCCCTTCTACAAGGGTTATGGACAATCAACTCCTTACTAAATTGGGTGTCCTGGTTAGTGGGGATTGCCAAGGACTTGGTTTGAAGGACACACGAGCATGGGTATGTAGTACTAGATGCCTATCGTTACATGATTGAGTCCACAAATCCCGAAAGTAAGACGGCATTGCAAGTTGATGAAAACGGAAGGTTAAAGTACTTTTTTATATCCTATGGTGCTTGGATTCAAGGTTTTTGAAATTTGAGAAAAGACATAGCCGTCGACGGTACCTTCTGGAGGAGCAGGTATAATGGAGTTCTGCTAGTGGCGGTGGTGCAGGATGCGGAGAATCATATCTTTCCTGTCACTTTTTGTGTAGCGGACAAGAAATGTGATGCCTCTTATGGATTTTTTTGAACAACTGCGAAGTTGCGTCGAAGATACCAAAAAGTTGTGTTTTGTTTTGTCTAGGCATCCAAGTATTCCAAAGATGGGTTCAATTTTCTTTACTTTAGCTTACTTTGGTTGTTGCATCAGGCATCTTGGAGAGAATATTTGGATCAACTATCACAATGAAAAGGTCGTGACCCTTTTTTATAGAGCAGCTAAAGCATATAGTAGAGAGAAGTTTTTAGACCATTTCAATCAAATAGCGGATGTGCATCCCAAGGTAGCAGAACATCTCGTACGTGTCGGTTCTGAGAGATGGAGCCAGGTATTCTGTTCGGCAGATAGGTACATTCTTATGAATTTAATGTCTTGTTTAATTTACAAGTTTAGTAAGATGTCGTACTAAGTGATTCTTTTGTATAGGTACAATATTATGACATCAAACATAGCTGAATTGGTGAATTCATTGTTTGGTGATGAAAGAGAATTTTCCATCATGGCTCTGTTTGAAATAATAAACAAGAAGTATGGCCAATTCTTAAATGAAAGATGTGTGCAGTTCGAGGGCCCAAGAAGAACCCCATTTATTCTAGAAATTTAAAAAATAATATCAACGAGTATCAGTTTGGGGAATAGGTTATTCTCTCATGAAATAGTAGATTACAAATTCAGTATCACCGGTCATGGTGATGTTGCCACGGTCGATCTTTAAATAAGATCTTGTACATGTAGAGTTTTTGACTTGGACAAAATACCTTGTCCACATTCTATGGCAGTGCTTTGAGCTCAATATGGTGCAAAACATGGAACTAAAATTTACAAGCACTTATCTCCATATTATTCAGTGGAACAATATAAAATGGCATATAGTGGGCATATTACTTCGGTGCCTCCCGAAGAATCTTGGATTGTTCCTGTACAGCTTTTGGAGAGATTAATACCTCTTCTATATATTGACCCAAACACTATCAAACCAGGAATAAAGCCATATAAGAGGAGGCGTAGAGTCGGAGAATCATTTTCATCAAGAAGAAATAAGTGCTCCGTATGTAAGCGCGCTGGCCATAAAAGAACTACATGCCCGGATCGTAATCCACAATGATCATTGTAATTGCAAAACCTTGTGTTGTTGTTTGTTGTAGACTTTTATATATTTAACTCATTGTTGTTAATGTAATGTTATCATTTATTATATATAAAATATCTTTTTGAATAACTTGTGCATCAATAAAAAGAGGCAAAATATGAACTAAATAATACAACAGACCATAATTATTTTTAACAGATTAACCATCTGTGGCAATAGAGGGACATTAGATGGAAGAACACAACACAGTTCCATCAAACTAGAATGTTTTCCTCCAATAGATAGATAATCTGCTGACAGAAACCCAACCGATCTATTCCAACAGATGGTCGATCTATTGAAAGAACTCAAATGCCAAAATTTCTATTGCTATTGGGATTCAAAATTGCTCCTTACGGCTCCAACAATCGACATGTTAACATGTTTAGAAGAAGGAATAGACAGAATAAAAATTAAATAAGAATTAAAAAGCCAAAGTCGGCCAAACATATTCTAATTATTATTATTATCAGCAACAACATTATTATTGCCAGTTGGCTAATCTTCAACCGGCAAAAGCAAGGCCCTCCTAAGTTTGTAAATATCTATGATCATCCGGGCTCTCATGGCAGATAACTCCTACCGTAGGTCGTGAACCTGCGACTCAAGCTCTCGGACTGTGTCTTGTAGAATTGCAATGTCCCAATTTGTATCAACCATATCTAGAACACACATGAATTGACAAAAAAAATTAAACACAAAAGTAAAGAAAAGAGTCTGAATGTAATACAATGTATATTATGAACTGTTAGATTTACATAGAAAAAAAAAACTTAACTCAATGAGAAAGAAATATGTTCTTTGAAGAGAAGTGGTTGAAGATGTAATCTGAAAAGACAAAATGCAAGAAATAAATAAAAGTGGAGGGACATATTTATAGAGGATTGAATTTGAATGTGTTAGGCAAAAAGGTATGACTGTTTAGGTCCATTGTATTCATTACATTCAGCCTGCTGCCTTTTTGTTTTTTTGTGAAAAGACGTGACTTTTTCTTTTACATACAAACTTCTCACCTTTTCAAAATAGTTTGAAACTTAATAAAAATCGTTATTATTGAGCTATTGCAATAGATCATTTTGGCAAAATGGTATCAGGTCCATTGTATTAATTACACTCAAACTGCTGGCTTTTTGTTTTTTTGTGGAAAGACGCGACTTTTTCTTTTACATTCAAACTTCTTACCTTTTCAAAATGGTTTGAGACTTGAGACTTAATAACAACCATTATTATTGAACTATTACAACAGATCATTCATCTGTCCCAACAGATAACCCACTGTTGCAACAAATTTACCATCAGTTACAACAGATGGTCTGTATGTGCAACTGATGATACATCTGTTGCAATATATGGATTATCTGTTGTGATAGATAGACCATTTGTTAGAGGAGATGCTTTGATTTCTTCTAACAGTTGATTCATTAGTTGCAATAGATGGGGAATTAATCTAAATTGGTGACTATTTTATTATATAAACAGATTTAAAAACAAAAAAGGTGAAAAGTCACGACTTGTAGCACTTGGTTTTTTCTTGACGGGCATGTAGTCCTCTGACATTGAAGATGGTTACCCTTTTGAGCCTCCGTGGTCTTGTACACTACTTAATGATGGGAAGTAAAGAATAAACACTGTCTGACATTGATGAAGTAGGAAGATCAAGGTGCGTGCTGATGAATGGATCCACTTTCAAACATGGGAGTTATGTATTACTGATCAGGCTATCGTGACAGACACATATAAAGTACAATGATTTTGTGAATGCAGTTTTTTATCGATTAGACTTTGATCCTTCAAATGAGATCATGCATTTTATAGTTTGGTTTAATAGGTATGAACTGATAAGGCCTAAGGGTTCCAAGATGGTGGAGTCGATTCCTTGTTACAATCTAATAACGGTTTTACTTATGTTTATGTGTTAAGTTTGGGGAAGGGTTCAAGTTTTTAGCGGAAGTGTAAATATTGAATAGTGATTGGACCAATTTGAAGGGTTTAATGGACTTTTAAAAGGTCTTCTAAGCCTCGCACTGCTGCAAACAAGAATGGAAAACCAATAGAATTCCCCTGGTCCAAATTTATATGGATGGGTTGCACGAGGAAACTATAATAAAGTAGAAGGTGATTGGAAGAATACCCTTGCGGGAAAGGGGTGTGGAGAAGACCATATGTTAACTCAGACCTTATTAAAGAAGAAACACAGGGAAGCAAGCAAGGAACTTCTAGCCAGTCTGGCTAATGAAATTGACTAGAAAGACGAAAACAACTAAATGCGCTTCAAATGGGGAAGTGCATCTAAATATTAAAATCTGCCAGTCGTTCTTGAAAAAGAAAAATGGTAAAGAGGACTGGAGATATGGACTTTTATAGATAGTGAAACTAGCGAGCGTGGCTTGAATGAAGACCCGCAAAGATACAGAATGAGAACTCTGAGGAAGAAGCTTAGCGAACACAGAGAATTGCTAAGATTTTCAGTTAAGAATGAAACCTGAACTAATAACACTAGAAGTTTAACTTGCATCCCATGACTTCTCTTTGTGGTTCTGATTAGGTCAATGACAGTAGAAACAAAAAGGTCTGAAGTTGGGCAGAAATCCCATGCATTGTTGTTTTCACTGCCTTTGGCCAGACCTGAGCTATAACCAGGAGGCATGGGATACAAGTTTAACTTGAGAAATTGCCACCTTGGCTTGATCCCTTATTCTTACTTCAGGAGTTGTTGGTTCAGGTTTCATTCTTGACTGAAAATCTTACCAATTCTCTGTGTTCGCCAAACTTCTTCCTTAGAGTTCTCATCCCGGATCTTAGTGGGTCTTCATTCAGGCCATATTAGCTAGTTGCAGTCCCCTAACAAAGTGCACAACTCCAATCCACTTTATCATTTTTATTTTTCAAGAATGGCTGATGGATTTTCATTTTTGGATACACTTTTACACTTGCAGCTCATTCAATTTTTTCATTTTTCATGTCAATTTCATCAGTCAGTTTCGCTACACTTTCCTTCCTACCTCGTGTTTCTTCTTTAATAAGATCTGAGTTGATATATGGTCTTCTCAACCACCACCCCTTCCCGGACAGTTATTCTTCCAATCACCTTTTGCTTTATAATAGTCTCTTCGTGCAACCTATCCATATAAATTTAGACTAGGAGAATTTCTATTAGTTTTCTATTCTTGTTTGCGGTAGTGTGAGGCTTTAGAGGCCTTTCAAAAGTCCATTGAACCCTTAAAATTGATCTAACACTATTGGATATTTACACTGTCGCCAATAACTTAAACATTTCCCCAAACTTGATACATAAACATTAGAAAATCTTTATTAAACCGTAATAGGGTATTGACACCACCTACTTGGTCCCTCACCCTTACCAGTTTGAACCTAACAAACTTAACTGTAAAATACAGGATCTCATTTGAAGGATTAACACCTAATAGGTAAAGAACCAACATTTACAAAATCAGTGTACTGGATATGTGTTTTTATGATAGATTGATCAGTATTACATACCTCTCACATATGAAGTGGTTTCATCTGCAAGCACCTTATTCCTCTAAAATTATTTTTACTCTAGCCTTTAATGTTGGTTGGGCAAAAGTTGATCTAGTTTCAGTTCCTTTTATCTGCAAACAAGAGAAAAACATTTGATGTCAAACAAAAGAAGAATAAAAGGAACATTACAAAAGGATAACACAAAATTGAATGAATACAACATATTATAACAATCTGATGAAATAGATGATCAATCTGATGTAATATGTCATCAATCGGTTGCCATAGATGTATTTTCTGTTGCAATAGATGATGAATTTCTTGCGACAGATGATGAATCTATTATGATGGATGACCAATCTGATACGATAGATGAGTAATCTGATGTAATATATTCCTCCTCTGTTCAACAGATGGGTTATCTGTTGCAACAGATGACACATCTGTGGCCACCGATGCATGAAATATTGCAACAGATGGGTCATCTATTGGAATAATTTAAACTAGTCTTGTTATTGATTTGATTTGTTCCATCAGTTGCTCCATTTGTTCTAAAAAATGATTCATCAGTTGTAACAGTTGAGGAAACTATTGTAACACTACCACCAATATCAATAATAAAGAAATAACACCATATGTTCCAACACCATCAACAACACTAATGCCACATATTCTAAAAACACCAACACCCTAACAACATTGCCACCAACAAAGTAACAAACAACATATGCAAATATCTAATTAAAATAACATACAAAGAAGAAGACAATAAGGAAAGAGCAGTATCGAATCATACCTACAATGTTAAAAAAGCAACGGAATCAGAACATTTATTTCAGTTGAGAAAAGATATTGATTGGTTGAGATCTAAAAGGATCCTTATGCGAAAGAGGAGAAAAAAGAGAGAAAAAAAGGAGATGGTTAAGAGAGAGAGAATTCTAAAAGAGAGAGATGAGCTAAGTTAAGTTATGGCTGAAAGAGAGAATTATAGAGATGGGTTTTAAATATTCATTAATATCTTCGAGGGGCACGAGGAGATGGTGATATTGAAAAGACAAGATAAGACTACTAAAGAGGGAAAATTTTGAGTTATCCAAGTAATAGTTTTTACCGCCTTATTTTATCTTTTATATCTTGGACGAAAAATTGCTTTCAAATAAAAAAAGATCTTAAAACATATAATTAATCTGGTGCAATAGATGATAATTTTTGTTTGAAAATTTCCAATAGCTCAGTCATCTGTTGCAACATATTCAATAATCTGTTTGATAAATTACAACAGATTATCTACCTGTTGCAACATATTCAGTAATCTGTTTGTTAAATTCCAACAGATTCTCCACCTATTGCAACAGGTTGAACATTTTTTTTTATATAATTGCATGGTAATAAACTAGGGTTCGCTTAATCTAGGGACGAGTAAATAGGGTCAACTATAACTTCAATTGAGTGTTTTTGTAATTACATAGTATTGGTGTTGCGTTCCTCCCTACTCGAGTCATCGATCGATCGATCACTCCGAGATGAAACGATTCTTATTAACTTATTATTATAAGCTAATACCTAAATTAATTTATCTAGATCTAGGGATGAGTACATAGGGTCAACTATAACTTCAATTGAGTCTTTTGCAATTGCATGGCGTTGGTGTTGGTGTTGCGTTCCTCTCGACTCGAGTCATCGATCGATCGATCACTCTGAGATGAAACGATTCACATTAACTTATTGTTATAAGCTAATACCTAAATTAATTTATCCAGATCTAGGGGCAAGTACATAGGGTCAATTACAACTTTAATTGAGTCTTTTGCAATTACATGGTGTTGGTGTTGCATTCCTCCCGACTTGAGTTGTCGATCGATCGATCACTCCGAGATGAAACTATTCGCATTAAATTATTATTATAAGCTAATACCTAAATTAATTTAGCTAGATCTAGGGATGAGTACATAGGGTCAACTACAACTTCAATTGAGTCTTTTGCAATTGCATGGTGTTAGTATTGCATTCCTCCCGACCCAAGTCGTCGATCGATCGATCACTCCGAGATGAAACGATTCTCATTAACTTATTATTATAAGCTAATACCTAAATTAATTTATCTAGATCTAGGGACAAGTACATAGGGTCAACTACAACTTTAATTAAGTCTTTTGTAGTTGCATGATATTGGTGTTGGAGTTGCGTTCCTTCCGACCCGAGTCGTCGATCGATCGATCACTCCGAGATGAGATGAGTTGCATTAACTTATTATTATAAGATAATACCTAAATTGATTTAGCTAGATCTAGGTATGAGTACATAATGTCAACTACAACTTTAATTGAGTCTTTTGCAATTGCATGGTGTTGGTGTTGCGTTCCTTCTGACCCAAGTCGTCGATCGATCGATCACTCCAAGATGAAATACTTCTCATTAACTTATTACTATAAGCTAATACCTAAATTGATTTAGCTAAAAATAATTAAGATCAATTCGGACCAAATTAATATTTTCAAAACTTGTCATTCTTTTCCAAAATACAAATCAATCCATACAAATCATCTATTTGTGAGAAAAAGTTTTATCATTTTAAATTTCGAGTTCTCACTCTTTTATTTCTCTCTCAACAATACAGACAATAACTACTCAACATATTTCTCAACCCTTCACAACAGATTGATTTTTTCCCATTTTCGACCATATAGGTGTTATTTTTAACGTTGTTCTTGCTTGTATCCTTCATTTTTCTCTGTATTCGTAGGTAACAGAGTTTAATAAGAGTTCTATATTTGTTATTTTTTCTAAAAATTAGTTTTTTCTTAAGTAATTATGAAAAAGAAGACTTTTAGTTGTATTATCTTCAAAAATAGGTTAACAATTTTGAGTCTTGATGGTAAAATTGTAGGAAGAACTAGATAAAACCCTATTTTTTGTTGCAGTGTTCCGTTGACTATGATGGTATTATTGGATGGTGTTTGTGGTGTTGCTGGATGGTGTTTGTGGTGTTGTTGGTGGCTGTTGGTGGTGGTGTTAGTATTGGTGGTTTGGTGGTCGTGTTGCTGGCATTGGTGGTGTTGGTGGCTGTTTGTGGTGTTGTTGGTGGCATTGGTTTATGGTGTTTGTAGTGGATATTGGTGGTGTCAGTATTGGTGGTATTTGTGGTGGCTGTTGGTGGTGTCGGTATTTGTGGTGTTTGTGGCATTAGTTGGTGGTGTTTGTGATGGCTATTGGTGTATCGGTATTAGTGGTGTTTGTAATGTATTTTTTAAAATTTATGCATTTATTAATTGTAATGTAATTTTTGTTTTTCTGTTGTTTGTAGGTAAAACATGTCTTCCAAAAGAAAAGAAAGTGAAAGTGGATCAACTTCTGACCACCCAACAACAAAGGCTAAAGTATAGAGTGATTCAGAGGAGTTTCCTGAACAATCTCAGTCAGAGAAAAGTAAAGTTGAGGAGAGCTATGAAAACAACATTGAGGGAGGTGGACAAGGGTCTGTAGATGGTGATGAAGAAAATGAAAGTGAGAAAGAGAAGGAACTAGAGAGTGAGAAAGAGGATGATCATCGACATAATGATAATGGATCACCAATGGGGTATGAATTTATATCGACATCCCAGCATGATCCTACCAAAAGTATTAGTATTGATAGGTTTTAAGTTACGATGCCGATAGATGACCCTGCAGAACTAATTAGTGAACTTGTACTTAAATGTCAGTTGGGGAAAATTTTTAATTATTTTAGGAATATTATGAAGAACAAAAACATGGACAAACTCTTTAAGAGGAGCTGCTTTGGACGCTTTCTTGAGCTACCCGAGGACCCCCTTGCCCGTTTCCAAATAAGGATGGTATACGGTCTTCTCAAGTGTAAGATCAAGTACGTGGAGGATGATAAAGATTTGTAGGAGGGGGGCAAAAGGATGGATGAAATCTAGATCAACCACTGTGGCATGCCGGTTTGTTTTGGCTTGCAAGAGTTTAACATAGTGATGGGCTTGAGATGCAATCGTCCAGAAGAACCTATCACTAAGGGAACACCCCGTAAAAGGTCTAAGGTAAGTAGGACAGCCAAACCACCACAAGCAAATAGAGGGAAGGCATTGTCCCAGTGACCACCCAGCAAAACCAACAAACACTACAAAAAAATAGATTGGTTGTTGGACATTGCTGGACGTGGCTACAAAGCATCGAATTTGATGACAGATCTCAAGGATAAAACCATACCAAAGCATTACAGGGATTAATTATGATTAGTTTGGTTTTCCTATTTCGTTATATTGGCAAGAGACGTCAATAAGGTCATAGAAAATGATTTGTTGGCGTGTGCTGAGGGTTTTGATAAATTCAACAATTATTCCTGGGGATATGACATCTTCT
>JAPEIP010000012.1:41152946-41171064 GCA_026120095.1 Capsicum chinense | reverse complement strand
GGTTTTTCGGTTTATCCGAATTCTTTTTTTGTAAATCCAAAAATCAAACCGTTTAACTAAATTTCTAAAATTTGAAACCAAAACCAATCCAAAAAACTAAAAAACAAACCAAAATAAAATTTTGATTCGGTTTTTTGTTTTTTTCGGTTTAAACCAAAATATGCCCAGCCCTACTTGTGTTGAAGTTGTTGTTGCCAAAATACAGATTTTGTGTACCCGAAAAGCAATAATCTTAAGGAAATAATTAATTTTCAGAATCTATGTTGCTTGATTTCTGGAGATTAAAGCTTTAAGCTTTCTACTCCATTTGAACTTAACTAGTGGTTTGAAGAAATAAAATCTTCATCACAAGTTAAAGAACACTCGGTTGATGATTGAAAGTCATAAAAACTTCATCGTTAAACTAGAAACAAGGGGTTTTTAAAATTGCTACAACTTTATAAGTAGTATTTCGATATACTAAATTTACTGTCTTGTTGTGACAGAAAAATAACTTCTGAAAGTCAAGTGAATGATGCTGCAACGACTGTGGTAGCAACTAATGTTTCCACAATGAGTCGTATGAGTGCTCCATAAGCAATAGCACCAGCGGAGAAACCCAAAAAATTCACGGGTGTTAATTTCAAAAAGTGGCAACAGAAGATGTTCTTTTACCTTAAAACTTTATATCTTCACAAATTCACATCTGAAGAAGCTTAACTTCGAACCAGGAGAAATTTGTTGTTTTGGAGGTGTGAAAACACTCCAATTTCCTATGCAGGAATTACATTCTAAATGGCCTCCAAGATGAACTATACAACGTGTATAGTGGAATGAAGACTGCAAAAGAGTTGTGAGGTACGCTAGAAAGAAATACAAGACTGAGGATGCTAGAACCAAGAAGTTATTCGTTGCAAGATTCCTTGAGTTTAAAATGATTGACATCAAGTCTGTTGTATTTCAAGTTCAGGAACCGCAAGTTATCATCCACAATCTCCTCGCGGAAGGTATGAGTTTGATGAATACCTTTGTTTAACATATTAAAAATGTTCTTAAAGGTTACATAAATTTTATTGTAGGTTTGGTCGTGAGCGAGGCATTTCAAATAATAGATAAGTTACCAACTACGTGGAAGGACTTCAAGAACTACTTGAAACATAAGCGAAAGGCGATGACAGTCGAAGATCTTATAGTGAGACTACGTATTGAAGAAGACAACAAAGCTGTGAAAGAACGTCGAGAGGAAATTCTGCAATGAATGAAGCAAACATTGTAGAAGACGACCACAACAACTCCAAAAAGTGGAAGAAAGCTGGACAGAAAATCAATCAACCTAACTAGAAATTCAAGGGAAAATGCTTTAACTATAGCAATATTAGACATAAGTCAATGGATTATCATGTCCCAAAGAAAGGAAAAAGAAACACCAAGCAAATATGGCTGAATCCAAGAAAAAAATAGATGATCTGTGTGCTATGCTGTCTGAATGCACCCGCCACGTTTTTGCAAATAAGGAGTTATTTTCTGCTTTTGCTCCGGCTCAAGGCAAAGAGAAGATATATATGGCCAACTCCACAACTGCAAAGGTTGAAAGAATAGGAAAGTCTGCTAGAAAATGACATCAGGAAAAGTGTTGACTTTGAACAATGTCCGGTATGTATCGGAGTTATGAAAGAACTTGATTTCTGCATCACTTCTAGACAAAAATGGATTCAAATATGTATTTATTTCCAAAAAAATTGTATTTATTAAAGGAGAAGTGTATGTAGGAAAAGGCTACCTCACTGAGGGCCTATCCAAAATAAATGTAATGAATTTTAAAATCAATAAAAGTTCTGTTTCTTCTTACTTGCTTGAGCCAAATGATTTGTGGAATGAACAATTAGGACATGTTAATTACAATACATTGCGAAAATATATTAACTTAGAAGTTTTGCCAAGCTTTGAGTGCAATAAATCAAAATATCAAACATGTGTGGAATCAAAGTATACTAAGCATCTGTATAAGTCCGTTGAAAAGAATTCCAATCCCTTTGACTTAATACACTGACATTTATGATATGAAGTCAAAACCATCTCGTGGTACAAAAAAGTATTTTATAACTTTTATTGACGATTGCACGAGATATTGTTATATCTATTTGCTAAATAGTAAGGATGAAGTATTAAATATGTTTAGGCAATATAAAACAGAAGTTCAAAATCAGTTGGAGAAAAAGTTCAAAACTATAATAAGTGATAAGGGCGGAGAATATGAATCTCCCTTTGCAGAAATATATGTAGAGAATGGAATTGTCTATCAAACTACGGCCCTGTATTCACATCAATATAATGGGATTACAAAAAGAAAAAACTGATCCTTGAAGAAAATGATGAATGCCTTACTTATAAGTTTAGGTTTACCGCAAAACTTGTGGGGGGAAGCTATCCTTACATCTAACCAAATACACAATAGAATGACCCATAGTAAGACAAAATCAATGCCATATAAAAATGAAAAGGAAGGAAACCCAACTTGAAATATTTCAAAGTGTGGGGGTATCTGGTCCAAGTTCCTATTCCTAAAAAGGTAAAGATAGGACCTAAGACGGTGGACTGCGTGTTCATGGGATATGTTAAAAGTAGTAAAGCATGTCGGTTTTTGATTCATAAATCCCAACATCTGGATATCAATAAAACTAAGGTAATTGAATCAGATAATGCTGAATTCTTTGAACACACTTATCCGTATAAAACTAGACATGAACATTCTAGTAGGGGGTCTAAAAGACCCCAAGATGAACCAAGTGAGGATGTGCATAATGATGAGAATCTAAGACGTAGTACACATCAAAGAACTTTAACTTTGTTTGGATCGAATTTTGTATCATTTCTCTTAGAAATAAGCCTCAAATATTTAAAGAAGTGATGACGTCCTTAGATTCATCCTTTTGGAAAAAGGAAGTCAATAGTGAGATTGATTCAATCTTAATAAACCATACATGGGAATTAGTTGATCTTCCTCCAGGAAATAAAACTTTAGGTTCTAAATGGATAGTCAAAAGAAAAATGAAAGCGGATGGTACTATTGACAAATACAAGGCAAAACTTGTAGTAAATGGCTTCAAACAGAAAGAAGGCTTTGATTACTTTGATACTTACTCGCCTGTAACAAGGATAATGTCAATTTGGATGTTAATTGTCTTGGCGACGGTATATGGTCTTTAAATCCATCAAATGAACGTGAAAACAACATTCCTAAATGGAGGAAGAAATTTACATGGAACAACCTGAGGGTTTTGTGGTTCCAGGAAAACAAAGAAGGTGTGTAAACTTGTTAAGTCACTTTATGGTCTAAAACAAACACCTAAACAGTGGCATGCAAAGTTTGACCAAACCATGTTGGCAAACGGGTTCAAGATAAATGAATGTGATAAATGTGTGTTTACATTAAAGACACCCCAAATCACCAAGTCATTGTTTGTTTGTATATGGATGATATGTTGATCATCAGTAGAGACATTTATGATATAAATGATACAAAATGAATGCTCGAGAGCAAGTTTGATATGAAAGACCTTGGAGTTAGGGCTGTGATCTTAGGAATAAGAATCCATAGAACTCTATAAGGGTTGGCATTGTCACAGTCTTATTACATTTAAAAGGTACTTCATAAATTCAAGTATTTAGAATTTGGAACTACCAAGACTCCATTGAATGTGAGCTTTGCACTTCATAGAATGAAGGTAAAAGTGACTCACAATTGGAGTATGCAAGAGTGTTGGGATGTTTAATGTATATAATGAAATGTACATGTCCAGTCATAGCATGTGCTATTAGTAAGTTGTGTTAGTACAGGAGTAATCCCAATAAAACTCATTGGATGGTCATGAAAAGAGTTTTGGGGTATCTTAAATACACTTAGGACTATGTTTTGCATTATAATAAATATCCCACGGTACTTGAAGGATATAATGATGCAAATTTGATCACCAGACCGAATGAACTAAAATTCACGAGTGGATATGTACTTACTATAGGTGGAGAAGTAGTCTCTTGGAAATCATCCAAATAGACATGTATTGCTCGCTCTACAATGGAATCAGACTTTATCACATTAGATAAAGCCTGTGAAGAAGCAGAATGGCTTCGAAATTTCTTGGAAGATATTCCTTATTGGCCTAAACCATTGGCACCAGTATGTATACATTGTGATAGTCAAGCTGCAATAGGTAGGGCAGGGAGTATGAGGTACAACGGTAAATATCATCACATAATATGGAGACATAATACTGTTAGAGAACTTCTCTCTAGTGAAATTATCACTGTTGACTATGTGAAGACAAAGGATAATGTGTCAGATTCACTTACAAAAGGCCAATCTAGAGAAAGAGTTGAGAGGATATCTAAGGGAATAGGTTTACAGCCTAGGACAAGTCAGCATGGTGGTAACTCTACCTAGCAGACTGGAGATTCCAAGAGTTAGGTTCAAGGAGATCAAACAAAGTTATGTCTGACAAGTTCAACATTGTCAATATACCCAACCCATTCTTATGATGTAGATAATGTTTAGTAAACAAGGATAAGACTTATGCAGTGAAGTCTTTTAATGATTATCTAAGTTTGGCAGATTTGACCAAATATTTTAATCTATAGGATTGGACGTTTAGAAATCACCTATGTAAGGGCGAAGTGGAAGAGGCCTATTCTCTAAGCTCTCATGAGACCGAGACGTCTTCATGGCTGAAACGAACAAAATTGTGAGAACTATAAATGATAAAAGGTTGGTTGTGTGATATGTGTTGTCTAGATATATATTAAAGCTCGACGGATCAAAGATATCAAATCTACCGATTGACCGAGTGCATCCGATGCATGTTCACTATGGAAAGTTCAAAGGGAAACCCACTTATCTAGATACAATCAGTCTTTTCTTGATGATCACATACTTGTTCATAAAGTTTTACAAAAAATATAGCTATTCCCCGTTCATGTGGGGGATTGTTGGGTTTAAAATTAAAGTGTGAATAAAAAATGGAGGGAACCGAGAATAGGAAAAAATTGAGATAACACTCAAAATGGGAAAGTCTACTAATTCTCCCACATTGGTGAGAGAAGGAAACTTTCAAATATTTATATTAAGGAACACTTACTCCACATGGTAAGTGAGGCAAGAATCAAGAGGTGCCTCTCTCCGTCATCGTTGTCGTCGTCACTTGCTCGGCTCGGCTTCAGCTTCGGATATTTGGATTTGAATTTGGATTTGGATTTGGATTTGTCTGACAAAATTTATTTGAACAGTCTAAAAAAACAGAGGAAAAAATTCAACCGGTTTTTGTTTGTACTTTTTGAACCTCCATTAACGTGATTGCAGAAATGATGGCTGCGGCTGCTCGAAGAGACACAACTCTTCGAGTGAAATACACACTATTTTGGAAGAAAGTATGACTGTTTGGATGGTTGTGGCTGTTCGAAAAAGAAACACACTTTCTGATAAACAGACATGGATGTTTAGAAAAGATACACCTTTCCGGTGAACCATTGCCACCTTTCAGAAGAGGAACCTAATGGCTATATAAACCTGCATTTTTTCATAGGTTTAGATACAAATTTTTTCCTGCATTAAAACACTTCTTGCTTTCTGAAATACTCCGTGTGATCATCTAATCGTTGAGTGAGTTCGAAGAGAATTCAATCATTTAAGGTACCACTACAGTCGGATTGTTAGGCCATTTTATCCTGAGAGAAAAATTCCGCAACCTCGAGTACTTGAGAGAAATTATTTTCTTAAGGACACTCCGTGAAGTCAGGGGACTTGGTCTTTTTCTGTTTCATCTAATTTTCTAAAAACACACTTCTTTGAAAGGTCATTTTGATCCTGTGTTGAAGGTGTTGCATAAATTCATAAATGCTCTTATTTTAGACTTGAACTTGTGTTGAAGTTGTTGTTACCAAAATACAGATTCTGTGTACTCGAAAAGCAACAGTAATATCTATATGACTTTCTTCTTCAATTACTCATTTATCAAACATCAATTATTTAATCTTCCTAAATATCAATCAACATAGGTGTTCTTTCTTCTTTGTTTCCTTCTCCTTCCTCCTCCTCCTCCTCTTCTTCTTCTTCACCGATTATGTATTTTTCGTCTTTGTTCACAAATAAAATTCAAACTCTGAGTAAAATTGAAAAATATTTAAAGTATTTTCTTTTAATTATCAAATTTATTTTATTAACATACAGATTATACATTTTGATTCACGGAGGTAGGTGAAATACAATCAATGATTTTTGGTTTGTACATATGAGCAATTCTTTTTATTTTAAAATCATAAAATAGGTTTGGTGTGTGAAAAAGGTGTAATTTATGAAATTAATGTGTTAATGTATGAAACTAATATGTAAAATGCTATATACAAATAATGTATTCTTATTAATGAATTTTAGTGTATGAAAAAGGTGTAAAGTCTGCTTAGTGTCGTTTAATTTAACAAATCACGTTCAAATCACTTTATTTATGTATCTCATTCACTAAATAATATTTTTTACTGGGATCTTATTTTATGTAATTCATATTAAAACTAGTAACAAGATAACTTATCGTGGGAATTTATATTTAAAATGGTGATTACTTAATTTATAGTTACTACATACAGTAACTATTCACTACATTTAACATTTATGAAATTTATTTACAATATAACATCTTTACATTATTTTAACCAATCAAACTTTAAATTTATAAGTATAACAATGTCATATAACAAATAATTTTAATTTTTGTGTGAAATGGTAAACATAGATTATTTATTCTTATTAATGTTTTTAGCGTAAATGCTATAAAATTTGATATTCGTGATTTTGTTTAACCAATGCTATCAACGCATATGATTCAGACATAAGCCGGTTCCTCCTAACATGATTCATGCAACCATGTAATAAATATATATGTAGTATATATAATGAAATTAAAAAAGAAAAATTTAATAAAGAAAATGAAATTCACCCTCCAAAAGGAATGATTCATACAACAGTGCAATCAACGGATAATAAGAACATATAATGAAATTCAAGAAAAAAAATTCATAAAGTGGAAGGAAATCAAACCCCAAAAGATATAAACGTTTAATAGATAACAAAGTCGATACTGAAATAACACTCAAAACGAAGAAATTTTTTTATGAAGATGAATACAGAAAAAAAAAATTTAGTTAAGATGAAACATGTGAATTGACAAATAAATATTTTTCAATAAAGTTGTTTTAGAAAAACATGGGAGTTTTTTTTAAAATGGTAAAATATAATAAATGTAGATATAATGATTACCATATTTTATTCCTTTCATAATTATCAACACATCTATTTAAGAGAGATGAACACAAATTCCTAAGAAAAAGAAGTTAAATATTCTTTTAAATTTTTTTTACTGATTTTTTCAAATAATAAAATAAATAAGTTAATTTTTAAAAAATTTCTACAACTTTTAATTAAAAAGTTATTAAAGCAATTATCTAAAAGTGTTGCTATAACTTGTAATTTTTACTCTAATAAATGTATAGGGGATAATTTTTACTTTTTTTTTTTCATTTAGTTTCTAGAGTTAGGGTTTAAAAAAGTGAAAAAGTGAGGTAGAATTGTGAGGTCACGGGCCTTTTCAACGTTTTAAAAACTTGAAGAAAAAAAATAAAAGTTTATACAAATACAACAAAAGTTCTTTTTAAATTTATTAAATATTTCACTTCTTTTAAATTCATTAAATAGTCCAACAACTTTTCTTTTCTCCTCAATCTTTCTTCTTCCCGAGTTTCTTGAGGCCATAAAACGAGTTCAAATGTATTCATTTCGATCTTATTCCTCAAGTCCAAATTTTTCATCCATTTGTATTCAGGTAAGTTTAATCTTCTTTCCTGATTAGTTCTAGCTTCATTTTACAGTATTTTTTTTATTGCATTTTAATGTAATAAATGATTTTTTTGTTGCTAGAATTTTAATATTCTTGATTTAAGTATTAAAAATCTGGCATGTTTTTAGTTCAGGCTCTTGATTTCGTATCATTAATTGCGCTTTGCTTTTACTAATGTAGAGAAAACTTTTGAATTATTATGTCTATATTGCTTATGAATTTTGAAATTTTTACTGAATTTTGATCTACTTTAATGACGTTGTGTTGTTGGATATTGCATTCTCGATTTCTAATGCAATTGCTACTTATTTTGCCGGTTTGATTTGATCATTTCTTTGTTTGTGTTAATAGACTAATGATTGATAGATTGACCATGAAATATTTATTTTTGCTTGTAGATTGTAAAATATGACTAAATTTAGAAACACATTAAAGGATATGCTTCTACTACTTGTAGCAGTAAAAAATGAAAAGCCGAAGAAGTTTAACATTTCAAAAAAAAATTATAGTCGAGGAATTCTAGTTGAAAATGAAAAGCACGATCGAGTTTGAGGAATATGATAGTAGTGCACAGAAGAGTGATAATGTAAAGTCTAATGAAGAGGAAAGCGAAGAAAAAGTGATAGCATTGATGATGAGAGAAATACCCATCATGGAGATGGAGATGATAGTCCCTTATCCTTACCAATTTATGCAAGAGATATCTCTATTGAGTTGTATGACCTGGACAATACATGATTTGCTAGGATCTCTTTTTAGTGAAGATGTCTGTAAGATCAATGCGTATCGTAAGTTTTGAATGAATTTAGTTGATCAAAAGATTTATAGTAACTTTAAGGGCACCTGCTTTGGATACTTGACACATATGTCGGGGTTTTTTAAAATTAATGGACAGATGATCCATTATATGTTATCGCGACGCGTTAAGAATGACAAAAAATTGCATGAGTTCGGCTCAATGTAAATGATAAGCTAACTAATTTTAGCTCAAAAAATTTATTATTATTACGGGACTGAAAACATAGCCTCAAAATTAAAAAATGAACAAAGTCCTCCAACAAAGCGAAGGTTTTAATTTCAGGATGACTAAGAATAAGAACATCACTGCTGCAAGGTCTTGATTAAAGGTAATCGATTGAATAAAGTTCAAAAGTTGAAGTGCACTTTAGTTTGGATCGTCTACTCGATGTTGCTTGTAAGAGATTAGACAAAAATGGTGGATTCAAACCACATCAAGATGATGGATGATTTGAATTTCTTTAAGATTTATTCATGAAAAAAAGAATCTTTTGAATGAACCTCGACATATCTGAAGAAGAAAATTGATTTAAAGAAGTAATGAAAAGTATATAATGAAAGAAAGAATGCATCGTATGCTTGGCTTTTTCTGAACATTTCTAGTATTTTTTTTATCAAATTTAATCGGTTTATTATAGATTTTTATTTGTTTATGTAGTTAATTATAGACTATATTATTTATTTATTCTTCTATGGACATCAGATTTGAATATATGTCTTTTTTCATACTGAAAAATATGCCTGAAAATCACTGAATTCTCCTTTGTCCATTCCCCATTTACTTAGATGACGCCCGTGAAAGAGCGATAACATAATGAAAAGCGATACATTTAAGTACAGAAGAAACAATATAAAAGTATAATTTATTATTTATTATTATATCATTATTTTTTGAACTAGTTAATGTTGTTTAATGTCTATATGTATTTTTTTTTGTAGATTGTGCACCTATACCTTACCCTACCATCCGTAAGATAAAACAGACCTACATGAAAAGATTTAAGTCATACATTAATGAAGTGAACGACACATTTCTTGATGTCTTGAAGGCAGAGTTGGAAGACATGAGTGTCCTCACTTCATCAATAGAGAGCGCGAACGATGACAAAGATTTGGGTAGTCACCATGTCCCATTATCATCATGTGCTTATGAGTATGATGGTTCGAGTGGACAAAAAATTATATTGAACAATTCTATGATGGAAATCTATGTGAACATGTCACTCTGCTTAAGTAAACTATACTGGATGTTGCTGCTTATGTTAGAAATGAGAGGTTAAGAAGAATTAAAAATTACAAGAAAAAGCAACAAGAGCAAAATAAACTAATTTATATTTAATTGATTTTGATTAATTTATTTATTTAATTTTTTTTATTCTGTCAAAATAATGCAGTGCATGTGGACGTTTCCCACTTGTAATCGACGTCAGATGAACCTTGGAGAATTTGTAGTTGTAGTCACCGACCTTTCAACAACAGATGATGAAATGGTAGGGAAGGAAAAGTAAAAAAAAAAAAAACAAAGAGAAAAAGGTAGTTGATGAAGAAAAAAAGAAAGAAGGAGAAGAAAAAGAAGAGGAGAAGGTAGTTGATGAAGAAGAGAAAAAACAAATGGAGACGGAGAAATCAGAAGAAAAAAAAAAGAGAAAGAAAATAAGAAAAAATCAGAAAAAGTAAAGAAAGAACAGGAGGAGGAGAATATTGAAGAAGAGAAAAAATCAGAAGAAGAACAGATAAAATCAGAAGAAGAAGAGAAAAAATCAGAAGAAGAACAGATAAAATCATCAGAAGAAGAGAAAAAAAAGGAAAAGAAAAACGAAGGAGAAAAGAGCATGGAAAAGAAGACGACTTGGCCATTAATGTGGTAAATGAGGAGAAAAA
Source organism: Capsicum chinense (assembly GCA_026120095.1). Taxonomy (NCBI): domain Eukaryota; kingdom Viridiplantae; phylum Streptophyta; class Magnoliopsida; order Solanales; family Solanaceae; genus Capsicum; species Capsicum chinense. The sequence goes on along the minus strand of JAPEIP010000012.1, from coordinate 41,160,526 downwards.
AGTTGGAGAAGAAAAAAATAAGGAAAAGAAGTCAACGATGGAGAGGAAGTGAATGTTATAGATATATTTAATGAAACCAATGAGAAAATTAGTGGTGGTGATAAGGGTGAAAATGACATGAATAATTGATTAAATTTCTTTGGTTTGAACAATTTATTTGTTTTAATTTGAAATTTAATGATTTGATTTTTTATGGATGATTTGAAAGACAAATCTTTTTCATGAAAGCTTCTGAATTCATTGTGAATTTGTTTACTCTTGACATTGTGTAGTTGTGTTATTGCATTGTCTTATAGATTATATTGTTGATGGCTTATATTACAGAGGGTCTTCTAAATTATTTATACTGCTATCATTTTGAACCATCAACTTCAAGTTGATGTTTACTATTATATGTTGCATCATGTTATCGGTTCAGTTGTTGTCATAAATTACAAAGGTCAATGGTCAATATTATAGAAGTCATTCTTTATTAGTTATAGACTGCTACTATTGTCAATTATGAACTACAAGTTGATGAGCAGTATAAAAATAAAGAGTTTAAGAGAAATACTTTTATTTATTCAATTTCACTGCATTCTTATTACACCTTTTCAAAAAGCCAACACCCAAAATAACTCGTACAATAAATTTTTTAGGCCTTTTTTTTATTCGGTCAAAATCAACCTTTATTTTAGCTGATCCCTTTTAATTTTGATTTCTTTTAGCAATTCTTTCAAGTGATTTCTTTGCTCTTCGACTTCTTTGAATAATGTCATGAACAAATTTCTATTTTCTTCGTATTCTCAACGCCTTTGTAGTTTTTAAACTTGACAACGCCTTAAAAATTTGATGTCGATTGGTTGCTCATTGGTGATTCTTCTTCAAGTCACTTAGAAAAAGAGTATTTGTCATTTTTCTAGACCAAAAAATAAATAATTAGATGAATTTTCTTACTTAAATAAAAAAACATAAATCATATATATATATAAGCACACACCTTTCTATTAAAGAGGCGGATCTAGAATTTAAAGTTTGTGGGTTTCTTGTGCAAAATAAAAATCAAATATAGTGAGTGATGGGGCTAAAACCAACAACCAAGAGGTCTACAAAGCTTTAGCAAGATCCTTCTTTACCACTAAACCAATAATGCACTTCATTTATGGATTCTCAACTTATAATTCTTATATGTTTATTAGATTTTTCGATATAAATACAAGAACCGCACGAAAGTTACTGGATTCTCGAAAACCCCCCACCTACTACTCTAAATCTGTCCCTGCTTTCCAATGCACAATTAATAAATTTTTGACTTGGATTCATATAGGTACGTAACGTCCTCAAGATAGCTGGATTACCACAAAGACAAATGTAAGATTTTTTTGCATTGGATGTTTGAGATGCTTGAGACATTGTAGCTGTTTAAAAATGATGGAGTTAATGAAGCTAACAAAATGAGGGAGTTGTACTTTATTACCGTTGAAAAAAATTAAATATTTAAATTTTGTTACTGTTGGACATAATTTATAGATCATAAATATAATCGATACTTTCCTATTAGGTAGTAGATTCTAGACCATCTAGTCGACACTCTATTATTTGTAAGGTATAAGCGGGTTAATATAATGTTAAAAAAATTTGTATATAACTTACAAATGATAGAGTGGAGACTAGATGGTCTAGAAAATAAAATAAATTATATGCTGATTGATATAATGGTCAAAAAATATTAAAATATAGAAAAAAATATAAATAAATAAATACATAATTTTGAATTAAGGATCATCGATTAGTTCGATATAAATCCTATACTCCACGCTTAGTCAATACTATATCGGATGAGTATATGACTCTTAATAGTATATTATAAAAAAGAATTAATTAATTAATAATAAATTAATTAAATAAAAATTTTCACAATTAAATAAGTTTAAACAAGTTATGTGATCATATAAGAATCTAGGTAAATTGAAGAAGACGATCAAAGATTTGTGAAGATGAGTAATTATTATACAACAACCTTAGAGTATTTCTTAGCAAAACATAAGTATGTTGTGAGATTTCATTTGTTCAACCATAACTTATCATTACACATCTTTGATCACCGCTATCAGTTTATGTGGACTCTATATGATGATATGACTTGTTTAAATCACTTAATTTCATAAATTTTTATGAGAAAACATATATAATCATCACTAAAGTTGTCCCAAATTTTTAAAAGAGACTTTAAGTTTGTGGACCCTCTAAATAATTTTAAACTAGTCTAAATACACCATTTTTGATCCCTTGATATAGTGGGTAGAGTGAAGAACAAGAAAAATAATGAAAAAAAATCATTTTGATAAACTTTTAAATTAAAAGAATTTTTGTTACTTTTCTCTTTTTATTTTACTTATTTTTTCTTTTTTATTTTTAATTTCTTTTTTGTTTCTCCATTTCTATTTCTTCATTACTGACTTATTGATGGTGGGTTTATCGCCGACGGTGTTTATATTTTAATAGAAATGATGAAGAGGTAAATAATTTAGAGAGGAAGAGAATTTGTCAACCATCATTTTTTTGACGAAAATAATATTTTTCGATGACAATTAAATGATAGAGTAATGGTGGTTAGCCACGATAGCTGAAATCGCTTGTGATGTAAAGTGTCTTGATAATTTTTTTAGCATAACTTTTACGGAAAAGAAATAGCATAAAATGGTGATCATTATTTTTTTCTCATCTTCCCTACCCATTATACTACCCGTTCAATTATTTTTTATCACTATAAAATATTTATTTTATAATTATTGAGATCCCCACCTTTTAGGAATGGAGATTGAAAATATTGAAGTTAAGAGATGATAAATTTGGGGATAAGAAACTCAAGAATATAGTGATTTGAATTTTAAATTTTATTTTGATGGCAATTTTAATTTTTAGATTTAATTCTTTGGTGATTTTACTTTTTAAATAATAATTATTTGTGATTTAAAAACTATGTAAAAGGGCTATGAAGGAAATTAGTTGTGGTTGCAACTATAAAGGAAAGTTAAGTTGAAGAAGAAAGAAAAAAGAAAAGTAAAAAGAGGGGAAAAAGGAAACAAATAGGAAAAGTAATTAAGAAAACGAGTTAAAAATCCGATTTGACACGTGTAAATTAATAATTGATGCTCGATTAACACTTATTCTTTATAAATGGGGGCTGATTCAAAAATGGTGTAATACTATTATTTTAAATTTATTTAGTGGGGTAATAGGACTCCCTCCCCCACTCTTTCAGTACCTTTTTAAAAAATTTGAGACAACTTTAGTGGTGTCTTTATGTTCTTTCTCAATTTTCATTAACTAATTTATTATTAATTAACTATTTTCTTTTTTAAATTCTACTTGTTATGACGTATAAACATGTATCCTACCATAACTTGTAGAATTCTAATAAAGATAATTAATTAATAATAAATTAATTAATAAAAATTTATACAATTGAATGAGTTTAAACAAGTCATATCATCATATAAGAATTCACGTAAATTGAAGATAGTGATCAAAGATGCGTGATGATGAGTTGTGGTTGAACAAACAAAATCTTCACAACATACTTGTGTTTTGCTAAACATTACTCTGAGGATGTTGATTGTATAACAATTACACATCCTCATATATCTTTGATCACTGACTCAATTTACGTGGCCTCTTATATGGTCACATAATTTGTTTAAATCATTTAGTTGTGTAAATTTCAATTATTTAATTTATTATGAATTAATTATTTTATTTTTTTTTGACAATATACTAGTAAGGGCTATATACTTATCCGATATAATATTGACTAAATGTGAAGTCTAGGATTTACACTGGACTCAGTCGATGCTTCTAAATATTTTTGACCATTATATCAACATGTACATTGAAAAACATCAATTACATTTACCGTCTAGCATTTGCAATGGTCTCAGTCAAATGTAGACCTCATAGATTATTTAGTTTGTCTGGTATATAACTATCTAATCGATGTTAGACCAAAGTCATTATCTATGAAGTTGTACATGATTATATATTAAAGTTGTCCACTGTTTCATTCATCTTCTAATAAAGCTACAAAATTCAAAAACAATAAAATGGCAACAATAATTACGAAACTAAAATTTGTTCAATTCATTTGTTCATTGCTACAAGTTAAGAAATAACCACACCAATAATGCAAAAAGGATAAAAGGAAGAAACTTTCATCTAACAAAATCCCTATGAAAACTTCTTTAATGAACTAGAATTAGAACTACAAAACACATAAAAAAAATTAAACTAAGGGGATGGAGAGGAGTGATATAGTTGCTTGGCTTCAAATTCAGCCTCCCCATGGTCTCCTGTAAAAAATGAGTGATACACTAGAGTTTTCAATGCAGATGTTCACGATCTTGGACCAGATCATAGAAGAGTCGGTCCAGGTCATTACGAAGGAGGAGAAGGTCATTGCTATAATTTTTTAATTTTTCTGTTGAAGAAGATGAAGGTTTTGTAGAATAGATGGATGTTTATATAAACAATATAGAAGTCTTTTGGTATACCCGCCCAATCGTTGTTTGACAGGTGAAGGAGTGGAATTCGAGTAGGTAGCGTATACCCAATCGAAGTAGTTATGAGTTTACATGTAGCAAATTTTTCATAGTTACCCGCTTATTCATCTCATCGATTCAAGATGTAGGGGTTTTCAATGGACTTGCAACGTTGTCGATTATATATAATGTAGTAAATAGAGAATAAATGGAAGCAAATAGTACACACAATGTATGTTATATGTTGATCAACCGATAATAAAAAAAAATAAAGTCGATAAAATTGACTTGATATTAATTAGACCAAACTGCAGGGGTCTCAAAATACATACATACAGTAGCTTGAGTTACATAAACAAAGTGGGACGAGCCTATCTAGGATTTGTTGTTATTACGTGTGGTTATCTTGTGTCTGGGTCTCTTGTATAGTGAACAGTTGTTCGTCCTCTTGGTCTTAAAAGCCTCACCGACGCCCTTAACACATTTTCTTTTCTTCCTTCCAAGTTGGGGATCGTCAAGGGGTGGAAGAATCTTCATGTCTAACAATTACCGTGGTATACACCCTTCAAACTCTAGAGGGACAATGTTAATAGATTCAGAGTATGCAAGAAGTTACACCTAGGCTTTATACATAGGCAAAAAATACTCACAGATGCTCAAACCATAATCCTTACAATACCTCAATTGCAAAGCAGCCATCGCGTGAGCACACAATATTTTGATCAAGTCATATTTCCTACAAAAACACAACTTTTTTGGTAGGCAGTAGAAACTCTACCGAGCACGGTGAATTGGTTGTCGTCCTCATTTATGTTCTCTACATATAAGGAGTTACTCTCGATCATATTGTCCCTTGTGATCTTTTCAGCAGATAAACCATTTTGTTCTTCTTTGATTTGAGGACATATGCATGTCGCTCCCTGAACTACTCACCAAACCACTTAGCAGTCGAATTGAATATGAATGCACATGGTACTTTTTTTCGTCTATCAACATAGCGTTGAGCAACTCGAAAATATTTGTGTTCATCACATCATATCTATTGAATGAGAAATGTGCCTTACTATACTTCTCAAAATCAATTTCTTGCTCACGGACGACGGCTATCTCGGGGCAATAGTTCTCAAATTTCGCAAAATAATCGTTAAACTCCTCAAAAGAATATACATTTGCCGTGTGGTAGTATAGATATTGGTGATTTATCCAGAGATTTTACTAAGGTGCCTGTCACGACCCAAAAAGCCATGAGTGGCACCCACACTAATCTTCCTATGAGAGAACCATCTAAATCAAACCATTACCCAATCACTTAGTCAATATTAAGATGATATTATCATAAAATCAACATAATAACAATAATTTAGAGCTAATCATTATGAATGTGGAAATCCAACAAACTACTTATTGAAATCCCCAAGACCCAAAAGTCATCGTATAAGAACTTCGAAACAATGATGATGTCCAAAAGAGATATTCAAAAATAAAGTAAATAAAGAATGTTTCATTGTCCAAAAGATTGACAAGAACAAATAATGTTTCATTGCCCGAAATATGGACAAGAACAAATAGGATGAACCATGGAAGCCTAGAGACGGAGTGCTCACCCTTGGATCAAGATATGGTATCAAACTGTAGTGGTGAGATCATGTTTGAGCCTCTAGAACACTTTCTGCCCTCAATAAAAGAAGAGTGAATGGTAATATCAGTACAAACCACTATGTACAGGTAGGTATTATAGGTCAACTCAATTTAATTGAATGTACACAACATAAATAAAATAACAAGTAGACAGGCATCATCACATAACAAATATTTAATGAACCAACAATACAGCAACTACAGGTCAAACAGTGCTCACAAACAAGCCACATAACCATCAAGAGTATCAACCATACTATGAACATCCACAGAATCAATACAAATATGTATACACATGCTATGAGACTTATTTTTATCCAAATAGTTATGACCTGCAGGGAACAATCTATGTTTATGTACCGTACCGACGTGGTATCTGATCCTAAATAACAAGTAATATCAATATTATCTCCGTACCAGCGTGGTACCCGATCTACCATATACATATTCATATTGGCATGGTACCCGATCCACCATATACATATTCGTACTGGCGTGGTATCTGATCCTCCATAAATAAGTAATAACAATATACATATCCGTACCGGCGTGGTACCCAATCCACCATATACATATCTGTACCGGCGTGGTACCCGATCCTCCATAAACAAGTAATAAAAATATACATATTCGTACCAGAGTGTTACCCGATCCACCATAAACAAGTAATATCAATATACATATCTATGCCGGCGTGGTACCCAATCCACCATATACATTTCATACCGGCGTGGTACCCGATCCACCATAAATAAGTAATATCAATATACATATCCGTACCGGCGTAGTACCTGATCTACCATAAACAAGTAATATCAATATCAAATTTACAATACCTCACAACATACAATATGATGTACCAAGTTTTACAAGTACACTTAAAGTCATAAGACAATTCCATCAAGTAAATTTTCAATAATTATTTATATACGCCTCAACAATCCAACATCATCAATTTCGAGCATGTCCGAATACCAATCAAAAAGTATCCAATTTAGGAGCATACACATAATTAAATCGAGTCTAAACTCCAATTAAACTGTAACCCATCTCAATCGAAGAATCTAAATGTAGTTAGTCCGCAAGTGTTTTGCCATTTCTCAAAGTTTCAGGACATTCAAAATCTGTTCCAATATATAATCCTCATGAGAGAACGAATCAAATGTCACCTGTTTACAAACCATTAGTAGGGGGTGCGGATAACTAACTTGTAAAGATAAAAAGTAAAATAGATCTATTATATATAATGGATATATAATACTTTGTGATATTATTTCATCTATATTTTCTCTCCAATATTTTAAATATTTGTAGTCTATCATTTTATCCTGTAGTAATTGCAGAGTTACAGATTTTTGTATAATAATTTATCCTAATTGTACTGTAATGTATATCTAATTCTAGATTTTCAATGTTATTTATTAT
>JAPEIP010000012.1:41108523-41120362 GCA_026120095.1 Capsicum chinense | reverse complement strand
AAAAAAGAATAAAGAGGAATAGAAGCTAGAGATAGAAGAGAAAGAAAAAAAGTGAAAAAAAAAATAAAAAAAAATAAACATAGAAAAAAAATCATATTAGAAAAAAAAAGGAGGGGGAGGAGGGAAGAAAAATAAGAAAAAAAAATGTAAAAAGAAACAAAAAGAAGAAAATAGATAAATAGAAATTAAAGATAGAAGAGAGAAAAAAACAAAAAGAAAGAAACGAACAAGGAAAAAAGAAAGCAAAAATAGAAAAGAAAAAGAAAAAAAAGAAAAAAGTTATGAGAATAAAAATTTTAAAAATGGAAAATATTTTCTATTTTTTTTAAAAAAAAATTTTGAAAAAAAATTTCTCACTCCAAACACACCCTTAATAAGTATACTTTAGACATTGCTACATCTTCACACATGTCATACTTTAATTTTTTTAAAAAAGAAGTTCAATTTTTTTTTAAAAGGTTATGAAAATAAAAATTGAAAAATTGAAAATATTTTCTATTTTTTTTAAAAAAATATTTTTGATTTTTTTTCTTCATTCCAAACACGCCCTTAATGAGTATACTTTAGACATTGCTACATCTTCACACATGTGATACTTTAAGGAGATTATAATTGGTGGATACCCATGGGTTATCCATATTTAAGAATGGATAATATGGATTGACCCATATTTGACCCATTATTAAATGGGTTGGATATCCAACTCATTTAACATGGATAAAACAGGCGGATAACCATATAATTTATCCATTTTGCCACCCCTAGATAGGGAAATAAGATTAGATGATTAAGTGAATCTTTTATCGAAGCCACAATTTTATATCACTCATAATTATTTTGGTCTTACTCAATGCACACTCTCAAATGAGACCCTTTGTTTGATCTGGAGGAGACATAATAGCAATAGCATGGATATCCTTTCCATTATTACCACCGAATCTATTTGGAAAAGTAGTTTTCTCACTGGCAGCAGTAGTAGGTCTCTTGGTTCACTTTAGGGCATTCCTCATTTTAGTTGCCGTGCTTACTAAAAATAGATAGTCTAAAAAATATTTTCCCCATTTTATGTTACTTGGTCTTTTTACTAAATAGTTGTTTCAATTTACTTGTCCGATTTATGAAATCAAGAGAAATTTATCGCGTTCTTTTAATACTACTCCAATCATTAAATGATTATATAAAGTGTATAATACTCAAATTTATTTTTTCAAAGCTGATACAAGTACGATCATGACCATGAATGATTTTTGAGTATTTTGAATGCAACCGAGGGTGTATGCAATTTGAGTTGTGAAGATGGGCCTTGGGGTACACAAGGCCGCCCCAAACACATCTATGGGCACCTTTTGAAGCCCTTTTCATTAAAGGGTCTTTTAGTCTTTTGTCTCTTTTGTAATGTAATATAAATAGAACCTTGTAGGATTTTTAGACTTTAGTTGTTTAAAGATATTGAAAGAACACTTCTCTTAGAGAGAGAGAGAGTCCAAAATCGAAACTAGGGCATTGCACAAGTGTGGAATTATTTGTGTGTTGCATTTTGCTTGATACGTTGGTGCTTTAGTGGTGGACTCCTCTCTTGTGTTATTGTAAGAGGTAGGTGATTGTAGTGTGTAGTGCTAAGGGTCCAATAGTGGAATAGGTTCTTGGATTCTTAAGATTACACCTCCACTTGTCTGCCTTTATCTTTTTGTAACTTTGTAGTTTGTATTGTAGTAGTGAAGCTGTGTGGATTGTTGTTGTTATTGTTGCTTCTTTTATTGTTGTTAATATAGTTTGGTGGTTGGCTGTTTTTGGTGTTAAACACCTTGTAAACTCTTTCTTCTTGTTCTTGTTCTTGAATTCGAGAGTGGTCATATAACGTCCCGAGATCCCATCCCGAGATGTCACACGGTGCTTGTGACCCCGAAGGACCACAAGCTAACCCTTTATTGATATCTGTACCTGTACACTGCATAATATCTGGAATAAATACAGAAACTGGCCATAAGGTTCAACACATCTATAAATACTCAAAATATAAAACTGAATACTATACAATATATCCATCTGAAAAGCCTTTAATCTGACTGAACTGTGGAGTTAATGGGACAGCTCCCCAACTAACTCCGTCAACTGAAAGTAAATAAAATTTTGATTACAATAATAGAAAACTGAAACTCATCCTCAAAAGAAGAGGACTCACTGCTACTGCTGCTGACTGGGACTGATTTACTGGTGATACTCTGGGTCATGTGGCTTTAAACCTATGGTGTCAAATGAGACACCATAGCGCAAGTGCGTTAGCACAAAATGTACCGAGTATGTAGACGGGGTAAGGCTAAATGCAAGGGCTCATGCATGCAAAATATGTATAACCTAAATGATCATGAGAATACCGCACAAAAATAAGCACACATACAAGAATGCATAAATCATACTCATAATTATCACAACTCTAGAGACTTGACCTTGGATACCGCTTTACTACGAGCTAAACTCACTACCATCACCGAGATACTGAACCACTGACTCATATACTACTTATAACTAAGGATTTGAGTATACTTATATTAAAGACTGCGTTCTGAGCTTGCCGCTTTCAACCGACAGAATTAGAGATTTCCAACAGATAACTTTGGAAGCTTTATCAATGATAAAAAAATAGGATTATATCCGAATCCGACAACAAGAATCTCAACAAATTCTAAGAAGGAGACCAAGCCTATCTGACGGGAGATCTTTAAATATGATAATAAGAATATTCAACATGATCTGAGACTGAGATTAAGCCTCTCTGATGGGAGATATTTAAATATGATAGTAAGCATCTGTATATGAGGCCAAGCCTATCTGACGGGATGGTCCATAAATCAATGAAACTATCTGAGTTCCTTACTGAGATAGACGACTGTACCACACAGTCTTGACTTCTGAAGATTGATACTGAAACTGCAACTGTGGAAAATAGTCACTTAACCGACATGCCCCGACCTACCACAGGTGGGGTCCAACCTGTAACCCCAACTGAAAGGGCGTCAATACCGTGCCACGAGTAAAGACTCACTCCCGGGTCAAGCCTCTCTGATGGGATGACCCTCGTAGGAAGTTGACCTAAGGCAATATAATAGTCAACCTCTCTGCCGGTGGCAGCCTCTACTGATGGGGACTCCTGTATCCTGTACTGGCTACGCAGTTCTAGAATTCAGGGATTGGTACTAATGACTCCGGCCTCTCTCTCTGACGAGAGAAATCACCACCCTTTCCCTCGCTTGGTGCTAGTTTCTACTCCCAACTGAAAGACTCTCACTGAATCCTTAGAATGAACACAATAAAGCTGAATCTGTTTACATGATCATGTTTCTCAAATGATCTGGATGAAATACGCTGAGATCACTTGGTTCCATATCTGATAGAAATAATATCGAATCACGGTATCTGACTGACGATACATAGCTTGATTAGATTATTCGAATCATATCTAAGATTAGAATTGAATCACTTGAGTTCCATTAGGACTGGACTGAGTACAGGTCTGAGGCTAGATTACTAGCGATACCGAGATTACAAAGATAACTGAGATTACTGAGCTTTATTAAGCTTCGCACTTGTCTGAGGATACAGAGTTCTATAGTTCACTGAGTTTTAAAAATCATGGCTCGATTGGAATTATCGAGAAATTGACACAGGATCTAGACAACAACTCTATTTTTGGGTATAAATACCCTCAGGACTCGATAACATAGAAGTAAAGCATCATCATTCATTCAAGCATCACAAGCATTCATACATCATTACCATCATTGAGGCGTATTCACAAGAAACTCAGAAATCATGTCATATATTCAGTTTCACAATCATTAGAACATCACCTCAAGCCTCCAAGGATTCACAAACGTCTACTCATCATCACAACTACCAAGGGGTCACTCTAAGCGTTTCATAATCATAACATATTTCCCCCTTACAAACTTTACAGCATTGCATCTATCATTTAGGAAATATAAACCTCTATTCACCATCATGATTACCAAAGGATTGCTCCCAACATTTAGGGGGTCATCAATATCAATTCAGCATCACAAACTACCTTAAGGAAGACATACTAGTAAATTATACCCCATTCAATGAAGTCTTGCATCAAGTACTTCACACCTATATCGGTCTCAACATATATCTAGATATCATGAGATTTTGAAAAAACTTCATACTATCATGTCATTACTCTCTTGCTTACCACTTAGCATGTATCAAAACTTAAAATAAAACAAAGAGCACTCACTTGGGGATTTACCACTATTTCGTCTCTACTTACTCACTACGGTCATTCAACAACTACTAGACATGTCCGGTTCTACACCGACTCAGGGATTTCATATTATTATTATGGCTCATTTCGCTCACTAAGGCATTTTATCAAACACTAGGTGTGCATGGACTAGCCCACAACTTTGGGTTTCCTCTTTAACATACTACAATGCCCCTCTATGCTTCACCTCATCTTTTCATCCAACCTATGGGGTGCATACTCCGCTTATTCAACCATCTCTACACCCTAATATCATGAACACCTCACATAGACACCAGCTCCAAAAGGTCTCATCACAACATCACATAAATTCCACATACTAGGGTCAAAGACAATAAATCTTGCAAACAATCATGAATCCAAACTCAACAACACAAGTAACATCAACTTCAACTCATACAAATTATGGAATATCATAAAACATAAAATTCTTAAGTTTAAAAAAGGGTACTTGAGCTTCTTGAATGAAAGGGACCCAAGAATCAACATCTACATACCTGGGAATTTCTTTTCTTGAAGGCTTTTGAAAGGAGTTCTTGATTTCTCTTGAATTTTATGAAAGGAGAAGAGAGTATTTTGATTTTGGAAACCCTAATTTTTGGGTGGAAGAGAGAAAAATAAAGTTGAAAGCCCTTGGCTCGGTATTTATAGAGCTGGGAGAGAATGTGGAAAAGACCAAAATGCCCTTTTAAATTTTTTCTAGAAAATTTCGATCGGGGTCTGTGACGATCGACCTGACGGTCCGTCAGAGGGACTGACGGTCCACCAAGTCGTCCATCACTCAAGTGACAAAATGGGATGTTCTGTCTCGGAGTGACTGTCGAAGTAACTGTTCGTCAGAAATTTGATGGTCCACTAGATCGTCCGTCACTCGGGGTCCAGGAATGGGACATTCTGCCTCGATCTGACGGCCCCCTTGACGGTCTGTCAACTTTCTGACGGTCTACCACTTTGGCTGTCACATGATGAACAAAAAAGAAAGCCACTGCCTTGGTCTGACGGGGCACTTAACGGTCCACCAAGGACTTGGCGGTCCGTCAGATCGACCGTCAAACCTGGGATTCCGATGACGCTCAGTAAAACGGCCATAACTTCTTCGTTCGATGTTGGATTTTGATGAAATTGGTATCAATGGAAAGCTTGCTCAATGATCTACATGAATAAAAGTATAAATTAGGGAAATTACATATGATTCAAAGTGTTTGATACTTAGGAAGATACTTCTAAAACTTTTAGACTCAGATTTTTTGCTTAGTTAGATACGCTCTAAGGCTCAACTAGAAGAGAACTTTGCGGGGTATTACAGGTCACCAAAAGAGGTCCACGGTTTCTTACACTAGTGGACTATTTGATGTGTGTTTCTTGTGTTTTCTTGTTAGTTTGGTATCATTTGGTATCAAAACTTGTGGTTGATCTTGTTCCTACAAGATCAATCTTGGGATTGCTTGTTATAAAAAGTCAAAAAAAAGAGAGAAAATTTGTGTTCTTGAAGTTGTTCTTAGCCGAGAGTGTATTCCTTGTTGTTGTTGTTTTAGCCGAGAGCTTTGTCACTAGATATTGATGTATTTTTTGCTTCGTTTAGTTGTTTCTAAGTGTTAGCCTTTTTGTTCTCTAGAACTTGATTCTAGATCTAAAACTTGAGCTTGAATTTTTGAAGTTTTGTTGTGTACAAGGTGTGAACCGTATGTTGAAGTTGTTGTTATAACTTGGCCAAAAGTGACCTTGTAGTTAGACGTTGGACTTGTTGTTGTTCTTGAAACATTTTTGTTGTGTTCTTGTTGTTATTCAGCCTTTCATCTTTTGTTAACAAAAGAAAAGTGAACTTTAAATCTACAAAAGGTGAAAGACAAGTTGTAGTAGTTGTTGGTGAAAGGACTAGTTCACATCACTCATAGACTTGACATCAATTTTTTCAACCACTTTGCCATATTTTAAGGACCTTGTTTTGTGGAACAAGTACAAGTTAAGTCTCACTTTTTAAGTTTTGGATTTTAAAAGGGTTAAAGATTTGTGCTTTTCCTCCCAAAATCAATTGTCTTCCATTCCAAAATTATACGGACTAAAAATTTCAAGAATGGTGATTTAAACTTGTGGGACCGTGGCCAATTAGGAGGTGACATATCATTAAATTACAATTCACACTATAAATTTTGGCTCAAATTTTGATCTTTTAGTTTCATTTTATGTCTTTAGTTTCATTTGTTGATTCCAAGTCTAACTTAATTACAAGCTAGTACTAGATTGTAAGTTAGTTTTGAAACCGTTCTTCGTGTTTACTTTCCTTTGTGTGCTTTATTCTTTTGAGTCATTGTAAATTCTTGGTCCACCTCTCAAGCACGGAATACAATCAAGCTTGCCACACGTGTGATTTTGAGTGAAGAAACCCTAGAGGCAAAGAACTAAAGAGAGAGTGTGAGGACTTTTTTTATTATAACTAACTCGTTTATTATTTTGTAGGTATTTTCGTAGGTACATTGCAATAAAGGGAATGAACTCCTAAACCGTGGGCAACAATGATACCAATATCCTCATGGCTTCTATTGAGGGCCTCAACCACACCTTGGAAAGAATGCTAGTGAGTCTTGAGAGGTTAGAAACGGATGTGTCTTCGGTGAAAGAGGATGTAACATCATTAAAAGGGGATGTATCTACTATTAGTGGGAGGTTGGAACGAATGAAAAGCCAAAGGAGCCATCCCTCTACTTCTCAACACTATCATGTGTCCTCAGTGCACATGATCAAAACACTTCCCCTACCATCTCCCCGAAATGTTACACCAAATGATCAATCCTCCAAGACAACGACCAAATGCTTCCCAAAATTGAGAGTTTGATAGACTAACCTACCCTCCACTTCACCAAGTCCAACAAGAAGGATTTGGAACCTAAATACCAACACCAAGCCCAAGCCCCCCACTTAACCAAAGGCCTCACATTCCAATCCAAACTTCACTAAACCAAAGGTCTTACTTTTCACCAAATCCAAATCCACTTAATCCAAATTGACCCAATTATGTAGAGAGAAATGGTAGGGAGGAACAACATGGGGGTTATGGAGCTTATGGTGATGTTTACTTGAGGGAAGAATAGGTGAGGGGTAGACATGGGGAGTTAGGCCGAGAGGTGACAGATAGCCACCCAAACTGAGATGTAGGTCTCAATTTTATCAAAGTGAGCCTTCCCATTTTCAAAGGTTAGAGTGACCCCGAAGCCTACCTTGTATGGGAGTCATTTTGTGACAAGATATTCCAACTTAATAATCTCACCGAAGAAAAGAAAAATTGTTATGATATAGCTCACTTCGAAGGGTATGCTAATACATAGTGAGAGTATGTTAAACAGTTTGGGAATGAGATGATTGTGGGACAACCTCTTCTTTAGTTTCGGTTGAAGAACCTTATGCATCAAAGATACTTGCTCAAGATTTATAGACATGAGCTCTTTGCCAAATTATACAATTTGAGGCAAGGGATTAAAAGTATCATGGCTTACTATGATGAATTTCAACAATTGATATTATAACTAGATCAACGTGGAGAAAACGTGAGTCATGAAATTATGCACTTCAAAGTTGGTTTGAAAAAAGACATCTCTACTCGCATGACACTTTATAAGTTCGACACTATTGATGGCATTTTCCAAGCGGCATTAGAGGTCAAAAGGGAGCTCATTCATGGTTGTCCAATTCGAGAGCACCTAGGATGACCTAAAACAGTCCCTAAGGTATGAAGGTAAACCAATTTCCATTTCTAATTCCAAGAGATTTCAGTGCTTCAAATGCTAAGGGTGAGGGCACAAGGCTAGTGAGTGTGCAAACCAGAGAAACGTAATCCTAAGGGAGGGAAAATTATACTATCTTGGGAAAGAAGTGGTAATTTAATAGGCTAAGATTGATGGTAAACCTCAAGATGAAGAGAAAGAAGAGGTTGAAATGCAAGGTGAGGAAGATGAAGAATATGTGTGGCCGCATGAAAGAGATTGTGAAGTGTCTCTCTAAAAGAGGTGGGGTCCTGAATTTGTGGGAAAATTCCTCTCAAGATGGAGAAGATGAGAGTACGATCATAACCATGAATAATTTTTAAGTATTTTGAATGCAGCCGAGGGTGTGTGCAATTTGAAGTGTGAAGATGGGCCTTGGAGTTCATAAGGCCACCCCAAACACACCCATGGGCACCTTTTGAAGCTCTTTTCATTAAAGAGTCTTTTAGTCTTTTGTCTCTTATTTTTGTATTGTAATATAAATAGAACCTTGTAGGGTTTTTAGTCTTTAGTTGTTTAAAGGTATTGACGGAACACTTCTCTTAGAGAGAGAGAGAGAGTCTAAAATAGAAACTAGGGCATTGCACAAGTGTAGAAGCGTTTGTGTGTTGTATTTTTCTTGATACATTGGTTCTTGAGTGGTGGAATCCTCTCTTGTGTCAGTGTAAGAGGTAGGTGATTGTAGTGTGTAGTGTTAAGGGTCCAAGAGTGGAATAGGTTCTTGGGTTCTTAAGATTATATCTCCATTTGTCTATCTTTCTATCTTTATCTTGTTGTAACTTTGTAGTTTGTATTGTAGTAGTGAAGCCGTGTGGATTGTTGTTCCTGTTATTGTTGTTAATATAGTTTGGTGGTTGGCTATTTTTGGTGTTAAACACCTTGTAAACTCTTATTTCTTGTTCTTATTCTTGAATTCGAGAGTGGTCACCAAAAGAGGTCCACGGTTTCTAGCACTAGTGGACTGTTTGGTGTGTGTTTCTTGTGTTTCCTTGTTAGTTTGGTATCAAAAGCAATTTAGTAAGACTAGTTTAGTAAAATAAGTCCCTAATACATTTTTCCTTAAAGGAAGTGCCAAGTAAAACAAAACAGAGGGAGTACTTCCTTCGTTCACTTTTACTTATCCACTATTTCAATAAATAGATTTTCACTTTACTTGTTAATTTTAACATATCAAGAAAAAATAATTATTTCTTCCGTTTAAAAAAGAATGATCTAATTTCCTTTTTAGTCTATTTAAAAAATAATGACCTTTTCTTTTTTGACAATACCTTAATTTCAACATTGCACATGACATGTTTAACACCATAAGATTAAAGAATATTTTAGTCAATTTGATATAACTTTGATTTAAGAACACAAGATTCAAAAGTCTTCTTTATTTTTTAAATTTCGTGCCAAATCACAATAGGTCATTCTTTTCGAAACTGAAGGAGTAAATTTTTTTCATAATAGACAAATCAAGTCCAAATATGACAAATAAAAGTAAATGAAGGGAGAAATTATCATATTAAAAAGGTCAAATACATAGACAGACACCTCAATTTGGCACGATCTTTCACTTTAGTATCTTAAGTGGATGATGTTCATTTTAAAACCTAAAGTATGATGTAGACACGTAATTTTGTCCCCCTCAAAAGTTCGATTTTTATTCATTTCTACCTTATCATATCATGTACCCTCTCCCACGTGATTAAATCCCACAAAAAAAATACAAAAAAAATAACTCTCAACAAAATCCCTAACAAACTTTTATTCTTTTAACACCCTAACAACCCCCTCCAATAAAAAAGTGATAAATCACCACCTTACCACCCCATACCCTACCCCTTACCCCTACCCCACGTCACCCCCCCTCTTTTTTTCTTGTCCAAGAAGAAAGGACTCAAAAAGGAAAATACAATATATATATACCCACATACACATAAGAGGAATGAACAGTAACAAATACAAAAAAAGAAAATCAGCTCTTTCTCTCTCTCTCTCTAGACTCTACTCTCTCTCTCTTTCTCTCTTTAAAATTGAACCTCCGTTCGCCGCCCTCTCTCGTCGTCACCGGCGAGACCTCCCCTTCTAAGCTCCCGCCGGCAGGTGACCAGCAAAACCATCGCTGCCGCTACCGCCACCACCATCGCCGCTGTCTTTCCCTCCCTCCGATGATAATAGCCACCGCCAACAACAACTCGCCACCGCCACCACCGTCGCCGCTGTCTTTCCCTCCCTCCGGTGACAACAGCCACCACCACCAACAACCCGCTATCGCCTTCGCCGTCAACACCAACCCCCGAACAGCAGTCCATCATAGCCGGTCAGCCGCCACCATTCTCTCCGTCACCGCCTAGATCTGCCGCCGACCCGACCCGACTTCTCACCAGCGACGGCGGCAGTCACCGAAAATAGTAACGTCGGTGACTGGCAATGACACCCAGTCCGTTTTCCAATGATTCTGATGAAATTTTGCGTATGGGTCTTCTCGATTTTTCATAATTTCATTCTCGGTTCGTTTGATATTTCTTATTTCTTAAGGTTTTAAATCTATCCGAGTTGGTTTGGTTTGTGCAAGGTTAGTTGAAAATTATTGGTTTGGAGTTTCGAATCTAGGATCTTGGGTTGTTTTTGAAGTTTATTCGGATTTGTAGATTATTCATCGTGAGGTTTTGTCGTGGTTTTCTGATCTGTCCGGTTGAATTCAATATCGAGTTTGGAGTTGTTCGTTGTGAGGTTCTCCGATCGAGTATTTTGGTCTTCGAATTTCTTTATTATCGACAAGGATTAGTTTCATCGAGGTCCATTCCTTTTAACCAAATCTTTAATTTATTCTGACTTTTTATTGATGTTGTGGGTGTGGATGATTTATTTGTTGTGTGTTTGGTTTGAATCTTTGTTGTTTGTGTTGTGTTCGATGTTGGTTTCGGATTATGAGATGTGATTG
The DNA here is from genome assembly GCA_026120095.1 of Capsicum chinense. Lineage (NCBI taxonomy): Eukaryota > Viridiplantae > Streptophyta > Magnoliopsida > Solanales > Solanaceae > Capsicum > Capsicum chinense. The sequence goes on along the minus strand of JAPEIP010000012.1, from coordinate 41,109,390 downwards.
AAAATCAAAGCATGCACTAATCATGTGGTTTAAAGGGAATTCGGGGCGTGAGTTAAAAATTGTTAAAGTGAATTAGGATTAATTTTGATTTGTGGTTGTTTTGATTCGTCATTATTGTTACTTTCACGTCTAATTATCAATTTCGTGATAGTATCATGGTAAGTCAAGCGGGTAGGCAATCGTAGGTTCGGGTAGGTGAAATTTGGGAATAAGTGTTTCGTTGGATGTTTGAATATGCGCGTGAATGTTTCTTTATAGTTTATCGTGTTTAATTCAGATGTATTTATTTAGCCGGGGAATGCCCCGAGATCACTTGTATTTATTCACCGGGAAATACCCCGACGTATCATGTTGGCGAAAAATGATCGTGATGAAGGCCCGCGGCGTCGGGTAAGGCATTGGAGCTTAGTCTAGATTTAGTTTAGACTAGGATTTATATTTTCGTATTTTTTTACTTTTCTCGGACTGTATAATTGGACTGTATTTTACGTTTTTGGACTGCTTTGTTTTGTTCATTGTTTGATTAATTTGCATTTTTTTGTGTGGTTTATACAGTTCATAATGCCAAAAATAGTCGATACACTCTATCGAGCGACCGTGGTTGAACCACGGGATCGAGGGGTGCCTAACACCTTCCCCTCGGTCAACAGAATTCCTTAGCCGGAATCTCTGTCCACAAAACCAGTTTAAGAGTCAAATGGTTTTGAAAAGGATTTTCCAAAGGTGACTTGGCACACCGGATTATGCCAAGTGGTGACTCTGAATAAAAATGCAAATAATCCTTTTCCGAAATAAATTTTCATTTCTTGTCACTTAAATAATAAAACCCTTTCGAACTTTAAAGTATACCATTTTTTGGAGTACGTG
>JAPEIP010000012.1:41077759-41091794 GCA_026120095.1 Capsicum chinense | reverse complement strand
ATTTTCCAAAGGTGACTTGGCACACCGGATTATGCCAAGTGGTGACTCTGAATAAAAATGCAAATAATCCTTTTCCGAAATAAATTTTCATTTCTTGTCACTTAAATAATAAAACCCTTTCGAACTTTAAAGTATACCATTTTTTGGAGTACGTGAAAAAAAGGGGTGTGACAGCTATAAACCATGTCACTTTGATACCTTTAGCTGACGTGGCTAAGTGAGTATTCTACACTCATTTTTTGGCGCATGAATACCTTATTTAGCCCATTTTTAATTTAATTTTTATCTTTTTCTTCCTCATTTTTTCATCCCACTATCTTCCACCATTTTTTTCAAGCTCAAACTTTTTTAATGGTACTCTCAAATTTCCTCTATCTCTTAGAGTATAATTTATTTAAATATTTTTTTCATATCATTTCTAACAATAGAACCTAAAAAGTGAAGTAAACCTAAATCTAAAACTAAACAACAGATGTTTTTTCCATTAATGGTACTTCTAACAATATAACCTAAAACTAAACCAGTATATCAAATTAACAATGATGAGGAAAAGTACGGCGGGCTCCTCTTTGGTAAGCAAAGATTACATCATGAGAAAATTAAAAAAAAATTAATGAAATTGAGTTCCAATTCAAACATGAAGAGTAAAATATTATATCAATTATTGGTGTCTAAGCTCAATTAATGTCAATTATTGGTGTTTAAGTTCAATTAATGGAGGTTGAAAAATTCAACATCAATTAATGGAGTATAAGCTCAAAGAAGACTGGTTGGTGGGGAAGACGTTGTGGTAGAGTTTTTTTTCTAATTATTTGGTCAAAAAACCACGTGTCATTAATTCATTGGAAACTTTATCATGTATTTTGATCTTTTAAAAAAAATAATTGTGGCTATATATAATAATGGGACGATTTAAAGTGAGTTGACACAAATCAATTGACCGTTTAATCCATGTTGGAAGCAATTGCAACCCACGCGCCAGAGCTGATGCAAAAAGGTGCTAAAATGACACAATTGGTAGCTGGTTTAAGTGTTTAAAATGAACAACGTCCATTTAGGTGTCAAAGTAAAAGTTCGTGCCAAATTAAGAAATATGGCAATGTATTTGACCAATTAAAAAAGGATCAAGATATAATTAATTACTTCCTCCATGCCATTTTACTTGTCCCAAATTGGGATGACACAACTATTAAAAAGATAATGATTGGTAATGTAACTTTACCATTTTGCCCTTTTAATTGTGTCTTATTAGTAGTTCCAATATTGATGGATGGATAATACCAAAGCACCATTTATATTCTTAATGGTGTACTCTTAATGATACTCCTGTTAAATAACACAAGATTAATTGCTATAAATCACACGGAGGAAAACCAAAAGGATATAAAGAGCAAATAACACAAATATACGTAGAAAAACAGGAGGGAAACAAAAAGGAACTTTGCATTATTTTTATACTGGTAACATTATTTTTATACTGATATTTGTTGAAACTTTAAATATTTTCATCAACATAGTTTTTGTATTTTTATTCATTTTAAGAATAATACTACTCAAAATAAGTACTCTGTACTAATATAGGAGTATTTTTTTTATGCATTAAACAAATTGCTTAAAGACTTGGTAAATTTTCAACATCGTTTCTTTAATTTTTGAAGAGTTCAAAAAATCTTTGCAACATTTTTCAAAAATATTAATAATAAAGAGTAATCAATTATATTAATGATATAATTAAAAAAAAATTTGTCTTATCTTTATAAATAAAAAAGGACAATTAAAATGAGACATCAAATTAAAAAATTTAAAACGGGTAAAATGGGATGGAGGGAGTATTTGTTTCCACCTTCACCCTTGCTCAATAAATAGGGAGACATTAATGTGGTGGAAAAGAAAGTACTATTAATTGAAAAAAAAAAATAAAAAAAATAATTTTGTCAAATAACCCTTTTAATTAATGTTTTCTCAATGAACGTGTAAGAAAATAACAAGTAAAATGGATAAAAAAAGATTTTGTATGAATTTTTACGTATCCATAGCTAAGTAATTAGTTGAAGCCATTATTGTGATGCCAACAAAAATTCCAACAGGGAATAGGACCAGCATGAAGATTTCGAGGGAAAGAATCATGCCGATCAAGAAGATATATTTGTTGCTTAAAGTGAAAATTGGAGTTCAAAATAACGTCGATCAAGAGGATATACTACCTCTGTCTCATTTTATTCGTCCCAAATTTTCTAATTTGATGTCTCATTTTACTTGCCTTTTTTTACTTATCAAGACAAGATAATTTTTATTTTCATTATACCCTTAGTGTAATTGATTACTCCTTGTTATTAGCCATCCATCAACATTGGAACTAATAACAAGATACAATTAAAAAGGGCAAAATGGTAAAATTACATTACCAATCATTATTTTTTAATAGTTATGCCATCCCAATTTGAGACAAATAAAATAGAACGGAGGGAGTATATTCTTAACATTTCCCATTTTTCACCAAAATACCAGTGCCATGTAGGATTGGATTTCGACGTTAGTTAATCTTAACAGATAAGAGGTACTCCCTCCGTTCCAAATTACTCGTTCTAAATTGAAGTAACACATTAATTAAGAAAAATAATAAATAACATGACTAGTTTATCCTAGTACCCCTATTAAATAATGTTTACATTTTACTCCCTCCGTCACAAATTGAGATAACACATTGATTAAGAAAAATAATTAATAACATACCTAGTTTACTTTTATGAACCAATTGTCCCACGTTGGAAAAATAGAAAAATGCTAAGGGGATTATAAGCCAAATGGGTTGTCCCACCTATTGGACTAATCTTTTGTGTTGGGCTTTCCCATTTGGTTTATAACATTGGTGCTTTCATTGAGAGTTTCATGCGTTGGTGCTTTCATTGAGAGTTTCATGCGTTGGGCCGTGACTCAGAGTGGTAGCCTGCGCGCTAGGAGTGGTGGCCTGGACCCAAAAGGGCTGCCATCCGTGACCAACTGGGCTTAGCCATGACCAACGAGGATCGATCCACGTGTGGGGAGCCGCGCGTTGGGCCGTGACTTGTAGTGGTGGCCTGTTTGCCAGTAGTGGTGGCCTGACCCCAAGAGGGGTGCTAGTCGTGACCAACTGGGTATAGCCGTGACCAACGAGGATCGATCCACTCGTGGAGCCACGATTCGGAGTGGTGGCCTGTGCGCCAGGAGTGGTGGCCTGGACCTAAGAGAGTGCCAGCCATGACCAACTAGGCTCAGCCTTGACCAACGAGGTAGTTGGTTCTCAAGCGGAGGCGATTGTTATGAACCAATTGTCCCACATTGGAAAAATAGAGAAATGCTAAGGGGATTATAAGCCAAATGAGTTCTCCTACCTATTAGACTCGTCTCTTTGGTTGGGCTTTGCCGTTTGGTTTGTAATTTATGAACCAATTGTCCCACAATGAAAAAATAGAGAAATGTTAAGGGGATTATAATCCAAATGAGTTCTCCCACCTATTAGATTAGTCTTTTGGATTGGGCTCTCCCAATTGGTTTATAACATTGGTGCTCTCATTGAGAGTTCCACGCGCTGGGCAGTGACTCAGAGTGGTGGCCTGAACCTAAGAGGGGAGCCATCCGTGACCAATTGGGCGTAGCCGTGACCAACGAGGATTGATCCACGTGTGGGGAGCCGCGCGTTGGACCGTGACTCGTAGTGGTGGCCTGTATGCCAGTAGTAGTGTCCTGGACCCAAGAGGGGTGCTAGCCGTGATCAGCTGGGAATAGCCGTGACCAATGAGGATCGATCCATTTGTGGAACCATGACTTGGAGTGGTGGCCTGGACCTAAAAACAGTGCCAGCCGTGACCAACTGGGCTTAGTCGTGACCAACGAGGTCGTTGGTTCTCAAGCGGAGGCGATTGTTATGAACCAATTGTCCCACATTGGAAAAATGGAGAAATGCTAAGGGATTATAAGTCAAATGGTTCTCCCACCTATTAGACTAGTCTTTTGGGTTGGGCTCTCCCGTTTGGTTTATAACATTTACCATAGTACCTCTATTAAATAATGTTTACATTTTAATTTGAAGAAAAAGTAATTAATGCAAAGTGTAAAACATGATTTTTTTTTTTGTCTCTACTTAATTAATGAAAAAAGACAAGTAAAATGAGACATCAAATTAGGAAATTTGGGACGGGTATTTGGGACGTAGGGAGTAATTTAAAGAAAAAGTAATTAATGCAAAGGGTAAAACATGATTGTTTTTTTTGTCTCTTGTTGATTAATGAAAAAAGACAAGTAAAATGGACATCAAATTAAGAAATTTGGGACGGAGGGAATATATTTGAATTACTTGACTAACCTTGAAGGGTATTTTTATTCAGAAGTATAACATATAAAATTGATCTCGTTTTTATATAGTAGAAGGAAATATATGACCTTTTTCACTATACTATTTGAGAAGTCTATTTGGATCTTGTTCAAAATTACAACCATAATTTTCAAAAAATATACCACCACCTATATGATGTGGATCATACATATTCAACTTCTTGTCCGACATTTGACAAAAAAGAAGTGTGACAACATTTTGATTTCTGGGCTACAGTAAGTAGATCTAGAGGTCATTGCGGGCCCCTTCCCCCTACTCCTCTTGTCCCGAATACGAATATATTCTCATTAAAGCTTGTTCCAATCTGACAGAGCCACAGTAGCAACTAAAATAAAGTAGAACTGTTACAAGTTATCAGCTAAATGAATGTGAGGTTTCTGGATAGCAATAGGGGATCAACAAGGCTTTCTACGTAGATTTCTGCTGCAGCATATTCCTCAAACTGATAACTAGGGTGGCAAAAGTAAAATTTCACCCTTATTTGACTAGCAAGAAGGTATAAAGAAAACAGATGAATAGAATATAAACTCCCCAAGATCTTTAGGATGATCCACGGTGAAGATCTTTGTCCATGACTTTTTAACTCCAGAATGCATCATAACCCACACATCAGAATTAGTTCATTCATGACAGTTAGGAAAAAGCACAGAAAGATCATTTCCTACTACTCCCCGTGTTAAAGGATAACCGTCTTCTCCATAACTGGTTGGAAGTACCAGACCTTTCCATGACTCATCTGCTAAATCAAGAGAAATGATGTTGCTCATATTGAACGTCTCAACATCAGCAGATAAAGCCCAATAAAGCTTCCCATCGATTACCTAAGAATTAATCAAAAAGTTAGCTAACATTTTTTCCAACTGGCCAAGAACTCCCTTTGAAACTGGAATCCCTGCAAGGTGTATAGGCATCGAGAAAAGAACATGTTTGCAAAATCCACAGGATAACAATGCTTTCAATTCCTACCACTTTATTTTATTCATGCTCTAAGTATCTTATTCTTTCAAGCCCTCAACATTCTATCCAAATTGTTTGCTTTCTTTAGAAAGCGGTCACTCCAGTGAAGCTTTCTTTTGTCTTCATCACCGCCTCACCAGAAATTAGCTAACTTTTTTTCCAATTGGTCAAGAACTCCCTTTGAAACTGAAATTCCTGCAAGAAGATGTTAGTTTCAAATGAAGAATGAAAAGAGCAAGCACCTATTCCTATAAAAAAGAGAGACTTTATTAAACAAGCAAGAGAGGCTCTTTCTATCTTATTAGTCAAGCGCTAACGAGCAAGACTGAAGAGTCAGTTTATGCACTTTATTATGGTGTTTGAAAATGTCGATTTCAAAAGAAATTTCTTAAGAGAAAAAGATGAGGCAAAGAAGGAATTGATAGAGGTGCGTCGAGAAGTTCAATACCTTCTTGATAAAAAAAATGTCGGTTATGAACTCTAGAAATAAGCAATATGATAAGCAAAAGAAAAACACGATGAACACACAGATTTACGTGGAAATACTTGGTAGGAAAAACCACGAGTAGAGGAGGAGATATTCACTATAATGGAGAGGAGTACAATGAGGAGACGAAGGACTCAATGAAATATTTAAAACATCCAAAATGACCCACTACATTGCACTTATATAATACGTGTGTACAAATAAATCCTAAGCCCAAAAACATACAGGTCCATCTCGGCCCGATCTTACCGCTACCACCATAGATCCCACAAAAAATTACAAACATGGGTCGCACCGTGAACTTTTCAGGTTCAGATCAACAAAATTTGGGTCACAAACTCTAACAATGTCCTTACTTGTACTTCTCTTTATTTTTTGAGATTGGGTTGGTGTAAAATGTATCGCTTGTCTAGCCTATGCTTTGCATGAACATCTCAATAAAAGGGCTCTTAGATATGAAACAAAACCAGAAGTTTCTACTTTTTTGGACAAAAAATATTTCTTTTTTTTCTTCGCCCTATTAAATACCTCCTGATTCTCTTAAGGCTACAAATCCAAAAAGGAGTAACTGCTTTTGTCGGAAGGGCAAGTCTACTTTATGGTAAAGATCTCCCACACCTGGACCAGGCTAAAAATAATGAGTCTTCTCTTTTCAGGGTTAGACTATATATGTAACACCCCACATTTTGGGCTAGAACGAAAACCGTCATTTAGTGCTAGGTGCATCACAGGGGGGGGAGGTCTATTTAGCAATTGTCAAATTCCAATAGCCTAGCACGATTGTGGCGCGTCGCGCTGAAGTTCCAGGTACCAACCAGTGGGATAACGTAATGGCTCCGCTTCGCGGTGACCCTAAGAATCCAATTTGTCAATTTTCAGTGAGCCATCACGATAGTAGCGCGTCGCGGTGGCCCATAAAATTGGGCTCCTAGTTATATTTTTCCGGTTACGTTAAGGGTTAAAAGGGGGTATTTTGGAAATTATCCTACCCCTAATCCGTCTATAAACATACAATCAATGGCATAACAAAAGCAATTTAAGCCCAAATCTTCATTCTCTACAAAGCAAAAACCCTAAGCATCCCAAAACCTCTTCTAAAAATCTCAAGATTCAATTGCGGGTTTTTAAAATTGATTAAAGATTTGAAATTCTCAAATCGTAGGCTTCAAGAATTAGTCTCTAATTTCCTATTGAAGGTACGTGGGGTTTATCCTAAAATACATGGGCTTGTTGAAAATACTCAATTATGATTTAAAAATTATAAAGCATGAATTTGTTAAAGGGGTTTGAAATCCATGATTTTTATTATGGTTTATGCATGTTATTGATATTGTTATTTTGACCTTTAGGCCTCATCCCCTTAAATTGATTTACAAGTATATGTATGTATAAAATTGAAATTTAAGATTTATTTGAGAGCACAGATTATGAAGTCCCTCTCTTGTGATCAATTCAAGTTTATGATCTTATTATGAATGATTTGAAATGCATGATTTATGGTTTTGAAACTAGTTTTATAAACACCTTAGTGTTTGAGCATGATTTAGAGACGATGAGAGGGGGCTTCTTGATATAATTACATCCTTGTTTTGAATGAGAAAGAGTTGCGTGTGATTGAGAAATTTGAATTGACTACTTTGTATTATTGAAATGCTTGACAAAGAGAGTGCCTTGCACGTGTTTACATGAAGCTTGAGAAAGAGTTTCTTTGAATTGATTTATTGATATGGTGGTCCCAAACTTATGTTTTGAAATAGAGATTATAATATGTTATTAATGGATCAGAGGTGTGACTTGCAAGTTAATGGTATGACGATGATTTTAGAGTATGCTTTTATAAGATGCATGATTTTAAAAGAGTTAAAAATAGGCTTAAAGAGGGTAAGGTGGTTACCCGAAGAGGGCTTGAGTTCAAGTAACTCTTAGCCTGAAATCGTATTTGCCTATATGGGTAGATTATTATTGTACGCTGGCGATGGCCGTGTGGCGTAGTAGATTCAGAGACTTCGACCCTTGCGGCACACTTAGGTTGGGGGCTTGGATGCCGAGGTAATGACAGCTTCCATATAGCCCATTGAATTTTAGAGTTGTAGGGTATACCACCTAGCACAGAAGTAAAACAAAGAATGTCTCAGAGTTCAGATGATTTTACAGAGTCTTTCGAAAATGCCCATGTGATTTCTTACCATATGATATGTTTATGAACTATTTTAAATTGCTCTCATATATGTTGAATATAAATTATTATTTTGGGTTTGCTCTACGTACCAGTACATTTGTATTGACCGCCCTACCTCCTAGGGTCTAAAGCTCAGTTTAGAGGTCCTGCTAAACCATAGAGTTTTTAGACAACAGTGAAGTGTGCAGTTGGTGAGCCTTAGTTGTATATGGTTCGCAGACTATTCCAGATATTATTTAGCTGATATCGGATTTCATTCCTTATTGTTAAACTAAATCCAGAGTATGACAATGTTTCCGTATCGGATTATATTTTTGCATCTTCTTTTATTATATGAATGTTGTGCATGATTACCAGATAGATTCGGATGCCCGGGCCTTCATGGTTCAGGATGTCCGTCACGGCCAGGCCCTAGTTTGGGTCATGACAAACATGGTATTAGAGTGGTTCATGGTCCCAGGGTGTCTGCGAAATTGTATCGGGTAGAGTCTTATTTATGGGTGTGTAGTGTACCACACTTATAGGCAGGAGGCTATTAGGCGTTTAGAAATGTTTTCCTTTCTTTATGTTCTAGTTTGTGCTATGGAGTTAGAATATTCCTATTTGATACTGTAATTCGTGCTATGGTGTTGCCCATACGGAAGTAAAGTTATCCCAATTCTTCCCTTACTTTGATGTGCTCAGATATGTCTCATTTTTAAGGTGAATCAAGTCCAAAAGTTTAGAATTTAAATGGTATGATCCTTTCTGATTGAGCCATATAATATTTTGAAATTGTACAAGGACTTGTGAAGAGTCCGTTAGTACCTTAGAGTGTATTAATTCTAGTGTAAACTTTGATTCTGATGAAATCGTGCCTTTTAGCCTGTAGTATTAAGTGTATTCAGTACCTTTCAAAATTTATGTTGCAGACGTCATGCTTCAGGGGGAATGATATGTAGAAAAATATTGGAACTGTATTTCCAACCGAGTAGTAGTATAAGTTAAGTATCGGTGTCATGACCTATTGGTAGTGATGTTGAACCAAGAAGTTGGTGATGTGAAGTCACAAAGTTAGAAGTTAGAGTGAGGGTGACTTTTGTGTAATTAAATATTTTATTTGAATAGCCGATGTTTGAGGATGATTTGCCCCTTTATAGTGATAGACTAATGTAGTAGTTAGTGGCATGTGTGGATTGTATGGTAGTCTGTGGAGGGAGTGTTTGACTCAGATTTTTATTCATACAGAGTAAGATATGTATTCTTAGATCATTGATTATTGTGTATCAAATTTCTATCTCTTGTAATCTTGTTATCATTGTATTGTTGAAATTGAAAGTCTAGTGAAGCCGTGTGGGGCTCTTTTGATTCACTAGCATAGTTGCCTTGTCATTCATCTCATTTCTTATTCAAAACACAAAAATCAAAGTTTAGTGGAGCTGTGTGGGTCCTATTTCGATTCACTAGCAACTTGTTGTTCATCTTGTTGTTCTTGTATTGGTTGGAACTGGGGCTTAGTGGCATAATGGCAAGAAAATTAGTAAGGGCGATTTATTGAGTATATGTATAGCTGAATCTTTTTGCATGAGATTGAGTTGGTAATGAAGTGATATGTCCTTGTGTGTTAGTTTAGTAGAAGGTAGAGAATGAGTTATTTGTTAAGGTGAATTGTTGTTTGCTTGAAGTATGAAAAGAGTTGTTGACGGTGTTTGTTGTGCAAGAAGAGTATAGGTTATTGATGATGGTACTTGGTAGATGAGTGTAGTTAATTTAAGCATCCCTAATATTGCAAGAGGGAGTTTAATTCAAACTTATAGAGTTATGGACTAAGTTTAGCTGTAAGGGGTAGATAGTAATGATGTGTAGAAGAAGGATGTGTTAATGGATTGTGAATAGGTTAGGCCATATGATTATAGTTGATTGTAGTTGTTATAGATTTCTAGTGTACTAGTGTTTCTTAATGTTTTATTTTATATTTTTTTTCTTCTTTCCAAGTGAGAATTGTGTGTAAGGTTGGATTGTAAACCATGTTTAGCACTAGACATTAAGTTTGAATAGTTGATGGCCATGAAGGTAGATGTGATGATTTCTTGGTTAATGATATAGTTTTAGGGAAATGATCTAATAGGCTTAGATAGCGTATGCAAGAGCTTAAGTTTATTTGAGCCGTAGTGAAGTACGATGTTGTATGTATGATGTAGAAATATGCCCCAAGTGATATGAGGTAACGACATTTTCTAAGGCTATTGTATGTTGCGTGTGGATAGTAGTACCATTAAGTTGATAGATGGAGAAAGACTAGTTAGATGGTACATGGTGTTCTAAATGGCCAAGTTAAAAAGTTATGAATAATGATGTTGAGCCTTTTTATATAATCTTGATTCTCATGGTTTAGAAATATAAGTTTACAGGCATGATGCTGGTAGACTATGACAGAAGTGGTATGGTCCTTCAAAGGTTTGGAGATATCCATGTTTCGTATTAGGAGAATTTAAGTTGGTGAATGTTTAAGCTATTATATGATGACTTTTGGGCTGTAGAAACCTAAGCGTTGAATCTTAGAAGGAGGTATTAGTATTGGTCGCTATACATGAAGATACCGTCTCACAGGGTAGGTTTAGTTTTATGTGTATTGTTATATCTCCGACTTTAGAGTAAAGTGAGTTCAGTTTATACCAGAGTGTAAATAGTGGTTCACAGACTTAGAGTAATGGCTTAAATCTAAGGGGGATATGATAGAACGAGTAACCAAGTCAAGTTTTTGGATGCTAATAGATGTGCCAGTAAGTTGTTGAATTGGCCTTGAGAAAGAACGATGCTCAATCTATTCTTATTTCAGCAGTTTACTTCAGTTATTCCGATACATACTTATGCTTTATGTTTCAGCTTCATGATCATAGTCCGTGTTCATACATATGATAAGGAATCATATACTCTCCTAGTTCCTAGTATGTTGAGTTCCCAGTTTGTTTAGTAGTTAGAATCACTTTCCGTAAGTTATGAATTCCAAAAATTTAGGTCATGCAGTTCATGACTCTTGTGCTCATGTGATACTCTTAACGATTAGTGAAAAATTCAGATTTATATCAGGTATGTCCTCAAATTAGATCTCTTTAGTAAGTCCATGCCGTGAGTACTCTATTCCTCACGCCTCAGTAGGGTATCAAGTTATGCTTAGTACTCCCCTCATATTCTGAATTTCGGTATTCCAATTTTTCAGTGACACTTTCCCTTAGGTCGAGATAGTGATGATGAATAGTTGTCTAGATGGGAAAGAGTAAACATTTCTTGTTGATGAAAGATGGTTGTGTGCTTATTTGAGTTAAGGTAGTAATTGTGGAGTAAGATTGAGACCAAGTCTTTGATACATATCAAGGTTAGTTGAAGTTTTATGTGTTATATTTGGGAAAAATTGTTGTGTACTTATTTTATGTAAGTCCATAATTTGAAAGAATTTTGAGGTGAAGTTCCGTGTATGGCTTGGTTAGTTGAGAATAGTTTATGTGTATTATCTGAATAATGCAGGGAAGTTGTTATGGATAGAAGTATTAGAGAATATGAGAAAGATGCTTTATGAGTATTTGTTTAGAAGTGCATATGTAGGTATGAATATAGGCTTGAATGTCATGTTTGTATACATACGAATAGATGCTTTGAGTGTTTGTGAATGTCTAATGCAAAGTTGAAGGTGATTGCTGGAATGGCTATAAGAATTATGCATGAGATGAGGAATTATGAAATGCAGGGTGTACTGAATTCATGATTCAGACTAGTACTACGGTATTATATGGTGCGTCTTGTGATTTTGAGTTAGGCTTGAAGATAGTGAGGGCATTTAGTTTAGTTTAGAAATTAATAGATGGAAATATCAGTGGCCAGTGAGAAAAATTAGTGGAATCAATAAGCATGGTGTTTAATGGGAAAATATAGTTGAGAGAGTATTTTAGAAGTGTGGCTAACCTTGAAAGTAAGAAGTTTCATTGCCTAAGGTTTGGTAATTCTATCTTAGTTTATGAGTTACATGTCTATATTCCGTGCTATAGAGTAGTGCCAATGTTGTGATCCCACAGTTGGATGTCTGGTGTAAATTGTGCCCAAGATCCTTTGCTCCCTAATGCTACTAGGAATTCTTTAGAAAGAGTGTTGAAGAGATGCTCCAGTTAAGTATAAGTGTCCAGTATAATTCAGTCTATGTAGCCAGTAATTCAGCTTAACAATCAGGCAGACAAGTTACTGTGGTTTTTCCACCTTTTCACCCAGTCCTACTATCTGAAGTCCAATGCGTATGACCATACCAAAAGAAAATCTATTCCATCTGTGTAAGTTACGAACTCAGTTCAGTCCAAGCATCATGTTTCAGATTCAGTTATTTTGTCATGACTTAGTTCATAAGAGTTTAGCACATAATCTCAAAATTTTCCAGCTATTTAGCTCAGATAGTGTAATACCTTTGTATGATCTAAATCTTGTTGCCACATGATTCGTACTTACATAAGTTATCACTTCCAAATCCAATGTGTGTGATTTGAGCATAAACACTTCGAGGAGAATCCTAAACTCTCAGCATGAATCAACTCCTTAAAACAAGTAAGGGTAACTCAACTCAGAATTTAGTTTCATGATAGAATTTTAAACATTTTAGATCAGTTATATCCTTTCTTAGAAGACATATCATGTTCGCGTTATTCCATACCTTTAAGCTTCAATGTTCCTACCCATTATTTGGGGATGAATGATCCCAAGGGGGAGATAATGTAACACCCCATATTTTGGGATAGAATAAAAATATCATTTTAATGCTTGGTGTGTTGCGGAGGGGATCTATTTATCAATTGTCAAATTTCAGTAGCCTAGCGCGATTGTGGAGCGTTGCGCTAAAGTTCTAGGCCCCAACTAGTAGGACAACGTGATGGACCCGCATCGCGGTAACCCCAAGAATCCCATTCGTCAATTTTCAGTGAGCCACCGCGATAGTGGTGCGTCACGGTGGCCCATAAAATTGTGCTCCCAGTTATATTTTTTCGGTTACGTTAAGGGTTAAAAGGGGGGGATTTTGGGAAATTACCCTACCCCCAATCCATCTATAAACATACAATCAATAACAAAAGCACTTTATGCCTAAATCTTATTCTCTACAAAGCAAAATTCCTAAGCATCCCAAAACCTCTTCCAAGAATCTCAAGATTCAACCGTGGGTTTTCGAAATTGATTGAAGATTTGGAATCCCCAAATTGTAGGCTTTAAGAATCAGTCTATAATTTTCTATTTGAGGTATGAGGGGTTTATCCTAAAAATACATAGGCTTGTTGAAAACACTTAATTATGATTTAAAGATTATAAAGCATGAATTTGTTAAAGGGGTTTGAAATTCATGATTTTTATTATGCTTTATGCATGTTATTGGTATTGTTGTTTTGGCTTTTAGGCCTCATCCCCTTAAATTGATTTACAAGTATATGTATATGTATGAAATTGAAATTTAAGATTTGTTTGAGAGCACAGATTATGAAGTCCCTCTATTGTGATAAATTCAAGTATATGATCTTATTGTGAATGATTTGAAATGCATGATTTATGGTTTTGAAACTAGTTTTTTTTAACACCTTAGTGTTTGAGCATGATTTAGAGATGATGAGAGGGAGCTTCTTGATATAATTACATCCTTGTTTTAAATGAGAAAGATTTGCATGTTATTGAGAAATTTGACTTGACCACCTTGTATTATTGAAATGCTTGACAAAGAGAGTGCCTTGCATGTGTTTATATGAGGTTGGAGAAAGAGTTTCTTTGAATTGATTTATTGATATGGTGGTCCCAAACTTATGTTTTAAAAACAGAGATTATAATATGTTATTAATGTCTCAGAGGTGTGACTTGCAAGTCAATGGTATGATGATACCATAAGTATGTATGCCATAACAGATAAGAGATTTTAGAGTATGTTTTCAGAAGATGCATGATTTTAAAAGAGTTAAAAATAGGCTTAAAGAGGGTTAGGTGGTTACCCAAAGAGGGCTTGACTTCAAGTAACTCTTAGCCTTAAATTGTATTTGCCGATACG
>JAPEIP010000012.1:41065105-41077659 GCA_026120095.1 Capsicum chinense | reverse complement strand
ATAAGTATGTATGCCATAACAGATAAGAGATTTTAGAGTATGTTTTCAGAAGATGCATGATTTTAAAAGAGTTAAAAATAGGCTTAAAGAGGGTTAGGTGGTTACCCAAAGAGGGCTTGACTTCAAGTAACTCTTAGCCTTAAATTGTATTTGCCGATACGGGTAGATTATTATTGTACGCTGATGACAACCATGTAGCATAGTAGATTCAGAGACTCCGACCCTTGCGGCACACTTGGGTTGGGGGCTTGGCTACCAAGTTAATGGCAGCTTCCATATAGCCCGTGGAGTTTTAGAGTTGTAGGGTATACCACCTAGCGCAGAAGTAAAATAAAAAATGTCTCAGAGTTCAGATGATTTTACAGAGTCTTTCAAAAATGCCTATGTTATTTATTACCATATGATATGTTTTATGAACTTTTTTAAATTGATCTTATATATGTTGAATATAAATTATTATTTTGGGTTTGCTATGCATACCAGTACATTTGTATTGATCCCCTACCTCCCAGGGTCTAAAGCTCAGTTCAGAGGTCCTGCTAACCAGTAGAGTTTTCGGACAACAGTGAAGTGTGTAGTTGGTGAGCCTTCTTAATTCCAGAAGGCCTGTGTCTTTCAGATTATGTTATTTGTTTTGGTTAGTTTTTTTGAATTGATTTATTTATATGGTGGTCTCAAACTTATGTTTTGAAAATAGAGATTATAATATGTTATTAATGGCTCAGAGGTGTGACTTGCAAGTCAATGGTATAATGATACCATAAGTATGTATGCCATAATAGATAAGAGATTTCAGAGTATGTTTTCAGAAGATGCATGATTTTAAAAGAGTTAAAAATGGGCTTAAAGAGGGTTAGGTGGTTACCCGAAGAGGGCTTGACTTTAAGTAACTCTTAGCCTAAAATCATATTTGCCGATACAGGTAGATTATTATTGTATACTGACGACAACCGTGTAGCATAGTAGATTCAGAGACTCCGACCCTTGCGGAACACTTAGGTTAGGGGCTTGGCTGCCGAGTTAATGGCAGCTTCCACGTAGCCCTTGGAATTTTAGAGTTGTAGAGTATACCACCTAGCGCAGAAGTAAAACAAAGAATGTCTTAGAATTCAGATAATTTTACAGAGTCTTTCAAAAATGCCCATGTGATTTCTTACCATATGATATGTTTATGAACTGTTTTAAATTGCTCTCATATATGTTGAATATAAATTATTATTTTGGGTTTGCTATGCGTGCCAGTATATTTGTATTGACCCTCTTACATCCCAGGATCTAAAGCTCAGTTCAGAGGTCCTGCTAATTGGTAGAGTTTTCAGACAACAGTGAAGTGTGTAGTTGGTGAGCCTTCTTAATTCCAGAAGGCCTGTGTCTTTCAGATTATGTTATTTATTTTGGTTTAGGACCACTGGGGGCCTTGTCCCAGTTTCAGACAGTTGTCATTTGATTATGTAGTAGAGATTTCGTTTAGTTGATTTCAGATTTCATTCCTTATTGCTAAACTAAATCCAGAGTATGACCATGTTTCCATATCAGATTATATTTTCACATTTTCTTTCATTATATGAATGTTGTTCATGATTACCAGATAAAGTCGGACGTCTGGGCCTTTATGGTTCGGGATGTCTGTCACGGCCAGTCCCTAGTTTGGGTCGTGAAAATATAGAACCAAAATAATAGACTAATTGGCAACGATGACCCTTTTGGTACCATCGGATCACTAAGGTCAACTTTCATCCCTGCTCGACGGGTGGGTCTTGCAGTCAAGCTCCCTTCTCCCTCGTTTTCACTACTATTTTGACTTTCAACACCTTTAATGGCTCTATAAATGTATGTAATTATCAGGTAAAAGAGTAATTGAACAAACATTGAATAAAATAGTACCCAAAGGTTCATAAGCAACTAAATACTTATTCTAGAAGGGTTTATTTGACCTAATTGTACCACTTAATCTTTTAAAAAGCGTTCCGAGTGAGTTATTTAAGCCAATAACTCCAAATTAGTTTCTCCTCAAAAAATAAGTGCTTGGGCTACAAAAATCTTGCCTAATAGAGAGAAAGTTGGAGAGGTAACCAAAAAGTTACCCTGAGCTTATCAACTGTTCTCCAATAATCGGTCCTCAAACTGTAACTGTTGACTACACATCATATGAATCGCCATTATCTTAAATATACTGAATAACTCCTACTCTGTAATTATGATGTGACTCGTTATATCCAAAACCATATTTGAGATAGTAAGAGAAACCCTTCCTCAATTTTGCTCCAATATAGACAATTTCTTACACTTCTTGACACAAGCCAAATCAGTATCAAACTTTCAAGGACTATAATCCAAGGCCAACAGGAAGGTTCCCAAGCCATAGTTATCTATGGGAGGAAAGGATATTTTCATGACCCGAATTGGGCCCTGGCCATGACAAACATCCAAACTAATAAAGGCTTGAGATGATCCCTTAGCATTATATAAAAAGCATATTCATATTTAAAGTTGCGGAAACAAGACCATAAAAAAAGGTTCAACATTTAAAATAAAGAAACATCTATGTCTTAAAACCAAATTCAAACAATTACCCAACACCTTTCTACAAAACTTCTAACAATAAGAATAATTCCTAAGTCGGGACATGGACCTGATATACCAAAAAGAACATAAAATAATGAAACAAAAGTATAAATGAAAAGTAACACTGCCTTCCGGATGATGGAGGGCTCACTACTTCTCAATAGCTATCCAAAAGAGAATACGAAGTCCCTAGTGCTGCACAGAATCACGAGAAAGTACCTCCAAACCTACATCATGAAATAATGTAGCATCAGGAGATGGTCAGTACGAAAAGTACTGGCATGCAATCCAGAGAAAGGGAAATAATCATTTATAAGGCAAGTCATACTCAGTTAAGCATCCATAATAATAATAATAAAGTAGGGGATCGGGGACATGGGACATAAAGAGATAACCATTTAAAGCTTACTCTTAAACTATGTAGCTTTTCACCGTCATCCAGTAACCCACAGGCTATATGGGTATGGTACTCCCTAACCAGCGGGGTCTCAGTCCATGTTTGCCACACGTACTGAGATTAAGCTAAAATCACCAATAGACTAGAGGCACCATATTATACTTATGTTAAGAACATCATTCATTATCCGATTAAGGTACGACATCCCTATGTCGGTAAAACATAAGTTTCGGGCATTGGTCATGAGAATGTAAGCCTTCACGGTGAAGCTACATAATTTTCTTTAAGGCCTAATTAAAATACTTTTACACATATTATTATCCATGGAGTCTTTTATTATGGCATTACCATATTGATATTTCCATATCAAGACTTGCAAGTCATTCCTAACATGCCAAACTGTTTTCATTTAATGTTTTAAACTCCCAAATTTGTCTTTAAAGTTCATAAACATTATTCCCAAGTGCTTTTAAAAGTCATTAGCCTTTTCTTTCATCTCATACCTTATTTAAAAGATGGTGTAAGAAATCATAATTTTCATTAAAAAAAAAACTATTTTTTTTAAAGTGAGTTGAGGGCTATATTTTCATCTTGCAAAATACTTAAAGGTTGTGAATCCATGTTAACAAGTTCACCATTTTTATAGAACATATTACAACTCAAAATACATTAATAATGCTTATAAAATCCATAGAACAAGAAGAGAAAACGATATAAAGTATTTTGCAACAATTTTCTCAACCTTAGTTTGAGTCAACCATTCAAATAACACTTAAATACTAAGTAACTTAACATCATATAACAATATTTAAAGTAAAGGAGTGTTCAATATGCCTTTTTGATGAATAGAGTTTGAATCTGAGCCTTGAATCTGGAACCCTAGGTGTTCTTGCCTCTAAGAATATTTTGGGGGAGAAGAAAGAGTTGTTGATGTTTTCTTTTGGAGAGGATCGTAATTCAGTGTTCAAAATACATTTTAAGCATATAATGGTTAGAACTCATAAGAAAAATGATCAAAATATCCCTAAGCTTACTCAAAAAAAATTCTCAGAAACAAGTCCCCATTACCTCACTTACGACCCATGTAATTAGTCCTTACTGCCAGTCAGTAGGGTCGAGGTATGAGATCCCTTTTTCAGCTCTCAAAACCTACTTACGAACCCACTTACGGCCCCGAAAGTAGTAATTACAGTATGTAAGTAGGATCATAGGTATCAGACCCTTTTTTCATCTCTCATAACCTACTTATAAATCCACCAGTAAGTAGTACTTACGGCCCGTAAGTAGGAAGACAGCTTGACAGGGCTTCAGTAAAATGACCATAACTTTTTTACTCCGACATCAGATTAAGGAGAAACTGAATGTGTTGCAAAGATAATTCAATTATCTATCATTTAGTGAGTCTTGATCTCAAAAAAACTTTATAATATAGGAGTTATGCTTATTTGAAGTTGTCTATAGCAAGACACTTCATAAGAAATCAATAGGTAAGGGAGGTTTTGAATTGGACAAGAGTTTGGAGTTACTCGAGGCCTTAATATATGTATAAATAACTTCCAATAATACAAATACATAAAGTTTATTTCAACATGTACTTGAATTTATATAACACTGAGAGCATGAAGGTTTTAAAGTTTTTGGGGTTTTACATTATCCCTCTCTTGGGGTCATTCGTCCCTAAATGAGAACTTAGGACACTTTAAGCATGACGTAGTGAAGAACATAGAAGAACATAATGCATGAAATCAAATAGATTTAGAGAAAATGTAGGATTCATACCTCAAGAAACCTCGCCCGGAGATGGAAATAAGAAGGGATATCTAGCTTTCATGTTTTCCTTCGATTCCTAAGTAGCTTCCTCCATCCTTTGGTTCCTCTATAGCACATTTATCGAAGCTATCTCCTTGGTCCTTAACCTTCGAACTTGTATGTCAAGAATTTTGATAGGAACTTCTTTTCCCTAATATCTTCTAAAGGTACCACTAATGAAGGGTAACCTACACATTTCTTGACCATGGATATATGAAACACAAGATGAACTAATGCTAAGATCACTGATAAGTCTAATTCGTAAGAAACATTCCCAACTCTTTTTAGAATCTGATATGGACCACTATAGCGAGGAATGAGCTTCCCCTTTTTCCCAAAATTCATAACTCTTTTTATAGAAGAGACTTTTAGAATACCCAAAAGCCAACCCCAAATTCTAGCTCTCTCTGTCTCACATCCACATAAGACTTTTGGAGACTTTAAGCGGTCGTAAGTCTTTCATGAATAACCTTGAATTTATCCATTGCTTGATGCACAAGATCAGGCCCAAAAAACTATGTCTCACCTACTTGATACCATACAATCAGAGACCTACACCATCTACTATAAAGGGCCTCAAAAGGGGGCATTTGAATACTAGAATGATAACTATTGTTGTAGGCGGACTAAATAAGCGGTAAGTGATTCACCCAACTACCTATAAATTTAACCACATATCCCCTTAGAATATATTCTAGGGTATAAATAGTATGATATGCTTGTCTATTCATTTGAGGGCGGTGCTAAGGTTTACCTAAGTCCCCAATTCTTTTGGAAAAAATTGCCAAAACTGAGAAGAAAACTGTGTACCTAGGTCGGTTATGGTAAAAACTGGGGCCTCATGCAATCGAACTATCTCCTGAATATATAACTTCATATAATCCTCACCCAAAAAATTAGTCCTCACAAGCAAAAAATGGGTGAAGCTCAATCTTGATGTTTGCAAAAACTAGAAATTGTTGTGAGTAGATGAGCCTCTTACACGAGACAAAAAAACCTAGGCATCTTGTTATTGGTCGAGGTTCAGCTCCTTTACTATCGTGCCACCAACCTTTGTCAAGAGACAACTTTATATGAGATTGGGTCCAATAGATACATAATATGACGTCTATTAGGTCCCTTGTGTAATAGTTTACAAATCATCAAAACTCCAAGAGTGTAACATTAAAAATTACTATTACATTTTTAATAGTAAAGACTAAAGAAAATTACATTCAATGAAGACATCAAATACATCAGTCACTTTACTATTATCTTGTGGTCGAAAGGGAATAAGACTATAATATAGGACTATAATAGGCAGTTTCTTACACTTTTGAGGTTCCATAGGACTAGTTCCTTTATCTTACTGTATAAACAAATCAATCCATTGATAGAATTGACAATCCAAGTATAAACAGTGGGGTTTGTTAAGTCCTTAGTTTTGATAATTGACAAATAGCATGTTGGGACGTGTTTCCTGGAGTTTTGCGATGACAAAGACGCTACTACTTAAGGACCAGTGTTGAAGTATTGAGTCATTTGTTGTTATTTTCTTTTTTAGTTTAGTAATTTTATTTCTGAAATTCAGTTATTTAAGATGATGTAGAATAGGATTTATTAGAATCCTAGCTGAAGTTAAAATAGGATTTTATTAGTTTTCTAGTTAGAAATAGAATAAGAGTCTTTTGTCTATTTATATTCTCAGATGTGAATGAATAAACAAGAAGAATATTTTTTATCCTCAAACGTTTTCTTCTTCTTTGTGTTTTGTAGAACAACAATTGTTATCAAGAGACAATTTCTTGAGGGATCTGTGAGAGAGAAGACCCCCAAAAATAACCTTATGTAAAAGTCAATATTGTTATGGCTTTCAACAATTTTTCAATTCCTTCACCCCCAATTTTTTCTGGTGAGAATTATCCAATTTGGGCTATCAAGATGAGAACATACTTGCGAGCATATGATCTGTGGAAAGTGGTAGAGGTAGTAAGAGAGGTAAATCCTTTGCCAAATAATCCAACTATGGAGCAAATTAAGAATCACAGAGAAGAGGTTTAAAAAGACTTTAAATCTCTCTCTTACATACAATCAACACTTTCGAAAGTAATTTTCACTAGAGTTATGGGGAGTGAGACTGCAAAGGAGGCTTGGGATAAGTTGAAAGAAGATTTTTATGGAAGTGACAAGATCAGACAAATAAAAATAATAAATCTGAGAAGAGAGTTTGAAATTCTCAAAATGAAGGAGTCAGAAACTATTGAAGAATTCTCCAACAAGTTGATAAAGGTTGTAAACCAAATCAGACTTATGGGAGAAGAGCTTAAAGATTCAAAAATCATGGAAAAGGTTCTTGTGAGTTTATTGGAAATATTTGAAGCAAAGATCTCCTCACTCAAAGATTTGAAGGATCTCACAAAACTATCACTTTCAGTACTTGTACATTCTCTTTAAGATCAAGAACAAAGAAGATCCTTGAGGCTAGAAGAAGCTACTGTAACTGTTCTTCAATCGAAGTTCAAAGGGAAGATACAGATGCTAGAGGAAGGTAAAATACCAGAAACTTCTACTAATTCTAGTAAAAATAATCAAGGTGATTCTCGCAATGGAGTCAAGAAGAGAGAAAACTTTCCTTCATGCAAGTATTATAGAAAAACCAATTATAAAGAGGATGATTGTTGGTTTAAGGGGAAGAAACCACCTCTCTAGTGTAGATATGACAATAAGCTTGGCATATTGAAAGGTTTTGCAGAGTGAAGAAGGAGAACAACCAACAAACTCAAAAAGCCAATGTTTCAAAAGTTGAAGAACACGAGGAGTTTGTGTTTATGGCGATGACAACAACAAGATTGAATAATGAAAATACATGGTTTCTGGACAGTGGTTGCACTCAATACATGACCAGCAAATGATAATATTTTACGAAGTTGAAATCTTCCAAAGGTAGTGTTAAGTTGGCGGATAAAACCACGTTGGAAATTATTGGTAAAGGAACTGTGGCAATTAAAACTCCCAAAGGTACTAAATTTATTCAAGATGTTTTATTGGTACCTGATCTTGACCAAAATCTATCGAGTGTTGGTCAAATACTAGAACAAGATTATATGTTACTGTTCAAAGACAAAAAATTTATTGTTTCTGATTCTAGTGTCCAAGAAGTGATTACAGTTGAAATGAAAAAAAGAAGTTTTCCTTTGAATTGGAACTCAAATTCTGTGCAAGTTTGTCGAAGTAGTCAATGTGAGCAGGTTATTGTGACCACCAAGCACAACGATGATGATTTTATTTTTTATTCTGAAAAAATTAAAAATTGTTGTGCTACAATAGATGTTGAAATTGAACAAATCACTTCTCAAGAAAATCCTCAAAAGCTTCAGAACAATAAGAAGGCTATAACTAAGGATAATCCACATACTATAGCTGGGACCACATCCAGATCTCCAGAATCTGGAAATGATAATAGTTCCAATTCAGACCTCATATTTTATAATGATCAAAATGACAGAGATGATGGGATGGATGATTGAGATGATGTTTCAAACTATGATGATAATGATGACTATATGTTTTATGAAAAGGATGATAATGATGAATGTGATTACTTGAGTATGGAGGCACAATCTGATAATACTTATTTGCCTGCTGGTGTTGAGGTAATAGTTTGTTGGTTAAATGAACTTGATTCCAGTTCAAAAGTGTCATCTCAAGTTAGCTGTTCAAGTCATCTAACAGGTGCTCAGACATCAACTTCCATAAATCCTGAGCATGTAAGCAGTGGCTTTCTGTAGGTCCCTGCTTCAAGCAGTACTCTGGTGTCTGGAGGGTCAAATTCTCAAGGAAAAGAAGAGACTTTTGAAGATGAAGAGACCAATGACAACTGGCATTGGTTTCTTTCAGAACTAAAATTTGTTGTCTCAAGATCGTGTCCAATAAATTTTATTTCTGATTCCCAAAGAGGGATAAGAGAGTCTTTACAAAATGTCTTTGGTGAAGAGTGTTACCACGGTTTTTGTCTGCATCACCTTGCAGAGAAACTTAATAATAATTTAAAAGGGCAATTTTTGCATGAAGTGAGATGCCTTATGATCCAATATTTATATACTGCTGCTTGTGCCCCAAAACATAAGTCTTTTGACCACTGTGTTGAGAATATTAAAGCTATCTAACCTGAAGTTTACAATTGGGTCACTAAAAGTGAGCCCAAACATTGCAAATGCCTTTTTTTGTAGGGCAAGGATATAACGCCCCACATTTTGGGCTACAATATAGACCATGATTTTGATGTGTTGTTAATCTCGAAGCCATAAAATCCTATGCCAATACGGCATGTTAATTATTTGTGTAGCATGTGAATCCATTCAAACTTGAATTTAGACCATAGAGGTCCTTCAACTCATGGACGAGTTGAAACTATATCGATCGACTAAGTTTTAGTGGATGTTGTAAAGTGTGTCAGCTTCCATCGACCATAACTCTTTGTATATGTCAAATTAGAAAGCCTACTATGTGTCAAATGATAGGTATTCGAGTTAGCTTTCATACGATACCAATTACGCTAAAATAAGACACCGGACCAAGAAGTTATGGTCTTTCAAAGTGATATGTGTCGCCTAACCAATAGCCCATGGCCACTGGAAAGCATAGGCAATAGCCTAGGCGGCGCCTATGTAAACATAGGCAATAGCCTAGGTGGCGCCTATGTGAACATAGGTAATGGGATGGGCGGCGCCTACGTAAAGAATTCTAGTGACTTAAACACTCCGTTTTGGGGACAAAGTGGTCCTTTTCCACTCTTACTTAGCCCTAAAATACGAAATTCAGTTCCAAGGACCCCAAAATACATCTTCATTCATTAAAAGTGCTCAAAGATTCTCCTTAGGGTTTCAAAATTAAAACCCAAATAGTTCCAGATTAGACCATAGGCTTTCAAATATAATAACATATTTGGAATCACCAATCTGTAAGCTTCAAGAAACATCTATTATCCTTGGAAATAGAGGTACGTGGGGATATCCTAAAATCTTATGGGTGTAGTTTTTATGAACATGCATGCTTTTAAATGGGGGTTTTCAGTCAAATGCTAATAACTTTCTTTCTATGTGATTTCTAAGTCATTTTTCTTTAAGTCATGGGAATTGTTTGCCTATATACTTCAATGGTTGAAACCATGCATATGTGATTTGAGATTTTCCTTGGAAGTTTGATAAATATGAATGATAAATTGCTTTCAAATTCCCATGATAATGTCTTAATACCCCATATCATATTGTGACCAACAAAAGAGAGCATGAATTTGAAATAATTATTGTTCACCACTTGTAAATGAAGAAGCACCTTGGTTTTTACATGATTATGCATATGTGGATGTGGTATTGATGACTTGTAAGTCAGGTATGATGATACCCTACAGAACATGATATGTGATTGAATCAGATGAAATTCTAATGAATTGATTTTACATGAGAAAGATGGATGCCCGAAAAAGGCGTTTGAGAGTAAGGGCTTATCGCTGGAAAACGTGTTTGCCGACATGAAATATTGGTACCAGGCTAACTGATCTTGTGTACTTGACTTGATGTCATTCCTAAATTAGGACTATAGGTAGGAGCCTGGGTTAAGTGATCTTGGGCACTATCAGTGGGTCGAGACACCATGCTTTGTGGTCTTAAGTGTCTCTCCCTCACTTATACTCTAATCTCGGTGGCAACCGAGGTTAGACAGTTGGTGTAAATTATGTAGGGTACTTCACCTAGCTCAGTTGCATTTCATTGATTGTTGAGAAAACTATTGCATTACACCAACGTGTTTTCAAATGATTGATACAAAATTGCTTTATAATGGCTCTCAACTATATATTGTAAAAATATTACATTTTGTTTTGATATCTCTATGTGCCAGTACTTTTGTGCTGACCGCCTCCCCTCTCCAATCTCTCAGGTTCAGAGGCCCAGTCTAGGGGTTAAGAGAATCAGTAAACCATTCAGACAGAGTTGCAGAGACAAGTGGTGAGCCTTCTATGTTTCGAAAGGTCTTATGTCCTGGAGTCCTTTTATCTTATATTCAGTTTTAGGGTCTACTGGGGGCCTTGTCCCAGTTTATATACGGTTAGTTGACTTAGTCATTTGTTAGAGATTTTTGCAGACAGTTGTTTAGAGGTTGATTGATGTTGGGGGAAACTTTATTTCCCCGTTATTGTGTTTTTTCATATTTATGACCATGTTTCCAAATTATTGTGTTTCTTCCGCGTTACTTTAATCATATGAATTAGGTGCATGATTACCAGATAGGTAGGAGGAGTGTTTTGGGCCTCCATAGTTCGAAATGCTCATCATGGCCAGGCCCTGGTTTGGGTTATGACAAACTTGGTATCAAAGCACGGTTCATGGCCCCAGGGTATCAGTTAAGTCGTGTCGGGTAGAGTCCTGTTTATGGGTGTGTAGCGTGCCACACTTATAAGCAGGGGGCTACTAGGCATTTAGGAAATGTTTCCCTTCTTTGTGATTTAGTTCTTACTTTAGAGTCTGAACTATCCCCTAATCAATGATCATTTGTGTTTCAGAAACACAGTTATGCCTCCACGCCATATCATCGATCAGAATGCTCAGTCAGATGAGGTCCGTCCCACCCATGGGATACTAACCCATAACAGGGCTCACACTCTAAAATTTATCCTTACTCTAGGAGTCCCATCAGTCCCGACCAGTCCACCTCGGGCTCCACCGACTAATGCCAACCGTCCCCCAACTGCTCAGGCAGATATTTCAAATATTGAATTTAAACGGTCCATTCATATGCTGACACAATTGGTAGCTAACCAAGCTCAACGATTGGAAGATATTGGGTCTACATCTGTTACGTCTGAGGCTACTAGAGTCGAATATTTCATAAAGATGAACCCACCTAAGTTCACTATCACTAAGGTGGAGGAATATCTACAGGTGTTCATGGATGAGATGGAAAAGATATTTAAGGTGATGCATGTGGATGAGGTTGAAGGGGTGGACCTAGCAACCTATCAGCTCAAGGATATTGCAAATCAGTGGTATGCCGACTGGGAAGATGTAAAAGGTGAAAGTGATGAGCCCACAGTTTAGGGCAAATTTATGGAAGCTTTTCTTGATCGATTCTTTTCTCTGGAGTTGAGGGAGACCAAAGAGAAAGAGTTTATGAATCTGAAGCAGGGCAGTATGAGTGTCCAGGAGTACACTTGGAAGTTTAATAAACTAGCCCGCTATGCACCAGAGTTGATTAGTAATATGAGAGCCCGAATAAGGAAATTTGCATTTGGCCTTGCTGATAACCTGATACTTGAGTGCCAAGGGGCTATGTTTAATAAGGAGTTAGACTTTGCTTGACTGACCATTCATATGCAGTAGGTGAAAGAGAAGAAGAAAAAGATTACTGAATCTAGAGAGAAAGAAAGACAAACTAAGAGAGCCAGATTTGAGGACCAGCACCAGAGTTAGCTGTAGAGTGGTAACTGGGGTAATAAGTGGTCAAAGAACAAGAAGTTTTGGAATAATGCACAGTAAGCAGCCAGCACCCCAACACCCAGATCACTGACAGACAGACAAACTCAGAGTTTTTAGACTCTTCATAGATCCAAAGCTTTAGGTATATAGTCTCAGGGCAGTGTGGCCCAGCAACGTCGTACTAATCTACGGTACGAGGTTTGTAAAAGGAATCATCTAGGAAAGTTCTGGTTTGAGAGGAAAAACTGTTATACTTGTGGCAAAGTGGGTCACCTTCAGAGAGATTGTCTTTCTGCTAGAGAAAATGCACGGGGAGGGGGAGGGGGGTTGGG
>JAPEIP010000012.1:41043391-41059851 GCA_026120095.1 Capsicum chinense | reverse complement strand
AGGAGCCCGGGCTAAGTGATCTTGGGCACTACTAGTGGGTCGAGACACCATGCTTTGTGGTCTTGAGTGTCTCTCCCTCACTTATACTCTAATCTCGGTGGCAACCGAGGTTAGACAGTTGGTGTAAATTATGTAGGGTATTCCACCTAGCTCAGTTGCATTTCATTGATTGTTGAGAAAACTATTGCATTACACCAACGTGTTTTCAAATGATTGATACGAAATTGCTTTATAATGTCTCTCAACTAAATATTGAAAAATATTATATTTTGTTTTGATATCTCTGCGTGCCAGTACTTTTGTGCTGACCCCCTCCCCTCTTCAACCTCTCAGGTTCAGAGGCCCAGTCTAGGGGTCAAGAAAATCAGTAGATCATTCAGACAGAGTTGCAGAGACAAGTGGTGAGCCTTCTATGTTTCGAAAGGTCTTATGTGCTGCAGTACTTTTATCTTATATTCAGTTTTGGGATCTACTGGGGGGCTTGTCCCAGTTTATATACGGTTACTTGACTCAGTCATTTGTTAGAGATTTTCGCAGACAGTTGTTTAGAGGTTGATTGATGTTGGGGGAAACATTATTTCCCCGTTATTGTTTTTTTTCATATTTATGACCATGTTTCTGAATTATTGTGTTTCTTCCACATTACTTCGATCATGTGAATTAGGTGCATGATTACCAGATAGATAGGGGTGTTTTGGGCCTCCATGGTTCGAAATGCTCGTCACGGCCAGGCCCTGGTTTAGGTCGTGACAAAGGTATGACCACTTGACATCCAATTTTCGGTAGCCTTTCTATGATTGGGTTGCGAAGTTAAATGAGCTGCCAATAACTCAAATGGTTGATGTATTATGTGGTAAAATAGTGGAATTGATCTATACTAGGCGTGTTGAATCCAGTCAATGGGTTACTGCGTTGACACCTTTGATGGAACAAAAACTTCAAAGTGAAACATCAAGAGCAAGGTCACTTCACCGTTTACCCTCATATGGCAGCAGATATGAAGTGCTCTATACGGTTGATGCCATTGATGAATACGTTGTGGGACAGATGAAAGAATATGACGGTAAGAAACTAGACTCTACCACCAAAGAGGGATGGAAGCTTGTTGATATATTTACCAAAGCTCTTCCGAAAATCAGATTTGAAACTCTTCGTGAACAGCTTGGAGTTACCAGCAAACATCTCAAGGAGGAGTGTTGAAGTATTGAGTTATATGCTGTTTTTTTTTTTAGTTTAGTAATTTTATTTCTGAAATTCAGTTATTTAAGTTGATATAGAATAGGATTTATTAGTATCCTAGTTGAAGTTAGAATAGGATTTGATTAGTTTCCTAGTTAGAAATTGAATAAGAGTCTTTTGTCTATTTATATTCTCAGATGTGAATGAATAAACAAGAAGAATATTTTTTTATCCTCAAACGTTTTCTTCTTCTCTGTGTTCTGTAGAACAACAACCAGGTTGGGCTCACTTGTCGCTATCACTGTTAACTATTAAAGCTGGTGCAAAGTACAAAAGTAGGTGAAAAAGCTACTACCACCTTTTTGTCTCAACCAATGAGATCCTTCCTAGGTTTTCTTGTGTCACACATATATATTGATTATCTTCTCCAACAAGAAAACCAACAATTTCATATACTCATAACAAAATATCTCTCTGAAGCTGTGAATCAAAGACTCGTTTTGCAACATGGAACTGATACCTCATCAAGTTGTGTTTTATTTTCTTGTTGTATTTAAGTCTTTGTAATATGTTCTTAAAAGTTTGCCTAGTGTTGCTTATGATTGTTAGTAGGTGGTGTGGTGTAAACCTCTTCTTTTTGTAATCATCTAGAGTTAAGTGATTTTCAAGTTAAGAGTTAGTTTGGGTTTCTAATTAGAGTTAGCTGGTGTGTGGGTGCAGTAGAGTTGTATTTTTTCTTTGTAATAGAGTTATTACTAGGAGACTAAGAATTAAGTATTTAATCCTGGAGTTTGGATTCTGTATTCAAGAAGTTGCTTGGATATAGTGGAACTTAGAAATCCTGGAGGCATGTCGTGGTTTTTCTCCCTCCAGCAAGGAGTTTCCATGTAAAATTGTTGTGTCTGCTATTTAATTTCTCTATGTATTGTGATTTCATCTGGTGGAAACAGGTTCTAGAGTTGAGAAGCAACGCACTACAACTCTTCAGGGTTTTCCATGGAAGGATCCATGTCAAATAGCTCAGTTCTTTTTTCCTTGTGAAACAAGGGAGGGAGATGGCTTACCTTGAAATTGCCTGTGGATTCTTGACAAATAACCTTATGGTTGCTGCATTCCTTGTTATTAGCTGTCAATTTCACATGGATCTTTACTAACTTACGACGAGAGATTAGTCGAAGCCATGGTTTCGAAATGCTCATGAATTTCAAGGGAGACTTCGGGGACACCTTTAAGAGGATCTCCATGATGACTTTTCTAGCAAGAACGGACATTATGAAAAGGACTGTTTCTGTTTGACGTTTGGGCAAGAGATGTTATGTCACTACTTATTCCGTCAATATGATCTAGGTGGAAAAGCTGATTAATTAAAGTAGTAGCATGGAATGAGAAGGAACATTCGATTTGAAATCAAACAGTCAGGAACGTGCATGTACAAACAGAGGAGAAGAAGAAGATTATTTTAAAAGCAAAGTTCGTAGAGTCATACAAGTCACTAGAATGAGAAGTTTACCAAACAGAGGAAGAAAGAACCACAAATGCCTAATTCTCACAGAATAGTCAGTCTGGAATAATGTATGGTAGTTAAAACACTATTGTTGGGAACATAGCTTCACACACATAAGTCACCAACTTTGGATAGTTCACTTAGAAAGTGTTAACATAAAACTATTTGCATTATCAAACCTCATAAACTATCCTTAAATCAAACCTGCTTTACCTTGCTCGTAACAACAAATGAACGTCATGTCACAGAAAATTCAAGTATGGATCGATTCTTGCGTATAACTCAAAACAACCAGACACCAAACTTTCATAGGATTGTCACACTTAACCCCCACCTAAAGAAACTGGAGAGAACAAATATGCAATAATGCAAAAATCATGGAACAAAGTATAATGTAACTGAAACACAAGTTTAAACCATGAAGAAACAGACAAGTTGCTCTCCTACGTTGGGACCAGGTCCCAAACAGACGTATGCAACAAGAAACTTAATAATAAAACACGTAAAATAAATAAACAAGGAACACAACAATTTTACGTGGAAACTCCTTGCTCAAGGGAGAAAAACCACTACCTGCCTCAAGGATTTCCAAAGCTCCAGTAATATTCAAGCAATCTTGAATACAGATTCCATGACTTGAAGGATTAAAACTCCTAATCCTTCTTCACCTTGTAATAACTCTATGACAATGAGAATAGTGCAATAACTCTACTGCACAATGGCCCAACTACCTCTAACTGAATCAACAAGCTAACTCTAGCTTCTATATCACCTAACTCCTGATGACACACTTGACAATAAGAACTAGAACAAAATACCTACTAATAATGGACAATAGCAGTAGGCAACGTTTGCAACCACAAAACAAAGACTCAATTACAACAAGAACATGAAACACAAAATATGAGCAAGCAGGTCCCTTGTTGCGAGTGAGGCCTTGATTCCAAGAGCTTCAAGAGATTTTTGTTGTGACAATATAGAAGCTTAGGTTTTCTTGTTGTTAAAGATGAGCATATATATGAGACAAGAAAACATAGGATGAATCTCATTGGTTGAGACAAAAAGTGCAGCAGCCTTCCCACCAACTTTTCTACAGATTTGTACTATTATCCAGCTATACCGCTTACCACTGAAAGTGACGTGAATGCAATCAACCAGGTCCCTAAGTAGTTGTAGTTTTGTCATCACAAGATTCTCCGAAACCAGGTCCCGAAGGAATGTTTTTCAATCATCAAAACTAAGGACTTAACAAATCATAAATTTGAAAAAAGTCAACAGAAAATAAAAACTTATAGAGAAAGGGGGGAAATTAATGAAGTAGAAGGGGAATAGAAAACGGAAGAAACAAAAATAGGAATTTATAGAGAAAGGGAAACACCTGATAGATATTCTCTTTATGATATCCTATAAGAGAAGATCAATATTTATATCTTTCTTTGGTTATATCAATCCTCAATCTGGAAACACTTGATACCTCGGATTAGACGAAAAAACCTTGTTTCAAACTATGGATCTAATGTGAATCCAAACGTACTCTTTAAATTTCCAAATATCAGTATATCAAGAATAATTCACCAAATGTATGGCTTCAGCACTAATACAGTCCACAATGCATGGGTATGATATCAGCGAAATAACACAAGCAACTTGAACGAAGCATCGTAATTCTCGGTGGTCTTCATTAGCTTCTTCACAGTTACTGAACATATGAATGAATCTGATTATATTTTCTGAAATTTAGGCCAAATGCTAGATTACTGAAAGATCTAATAATACTCTTTCACCCTGAAAAGCGAGGGAAGAATCCACAAGGTTTCCTCCATTCTTTGTGCACAAGTTGGAATCAATTATATGAATCCACGAAATCTATTCTTCATATGGACCTGTTTCATTCAGATACTCAACAGTATTAGGTTCTCTTCACATTCTAGAGACATTCAAAAATCTAATTATACACACAAAAAAAAGAAGGTTTACACCAAACGAAGTTCTTAATGCAACTGTTATCGGGATTCTGGTTTATAGCAAAGGAATGTAAATTGGTAACAAGATAGAGCTACAAGTCTTAACACTAAGTACAACAGATACCACATAGAACGTAAAACATATCATTGTTCAACTTTGGTAAGGAAGAAAGATCGGCAATGTATCAAAAAACAGAAATGTCAAGGCTTCATCGTTTCAATCCATGCAGTCAGCAAGTACAGATTAGTATTCAGTATCGGTTTCTACTTCTTGAAATTCAATTGTAGAAAACAAGTTAAGATCCATCTGAAAAAAATTTCACACATAACTAGTAAAAATAGTGTATAACACGGTAAATTTCATCCATGTTCACTTTACTTTGTATCTACACAAGTCACTTTTCTTTGATTCATTTCATTTATGGTCACTTAACTTTATATCTATTACGCAAAAGTCACTTTTCTTTCATTTATAGTCATTTAACTTTACTCCGACCATCACAAAAGTCACTATGATCGGATTTTACAATAGTTTCATCGAAAAAATGATGTGACAACCTTAATTAGTTTTTAATTTTAGTTTAAGTGAATATATTATATATTACTCATACCTTGACCTTTTTTATATGTGCACAACCTAATTTTCCTTATGAATTATTTAATGAAAGAATACCAATTTTTTAATAGATTAGATTACCTAATGAAGACTATTTACATAAAAAAAATTGATTGATATTTTTATGAAACATTTCATAATATTGCATTCATCTGCCAAAAAGGTGCATTGAAAAAGAGTGATAAACAAGATAAATTCTTCAAAACACATAAAATAGAAATAAATGTATGATATTATTTTTTTTAAAAAAATTATTTTAATTCTTTGAAGATAAATCAACATGCTAAAGATAGTTTTAGAATAAAATCTTTTTAATTGTGTCATTGAATAAGTATTGTCAAAATTTATTCAAATAATGTTATATTAACGTACAGTTTTGTTAGTAAAAGTTATAAAATATACGTACTTTAATAAATAAAGAAATTATAGGATATCTAATTTTTGCATTTATCAATTAAATTAATTAAAAAATATGTAATTTATCAGAAATTTAATATTATAATAAAAACTTTTAAGAGAATTAATCGATTAGTCAAACAATTAAAAATACAAAGACAAACTCAATAAATAGAGTAGTTTATCATGTTATTATGATATACCGAATGCAAAGACTCAAGTGGCAAGAAAAAGAATGTATGAAAAAAAATAATTTTATCAACTACATGTCACAATTTTAAAGAGAGAAAAATAATTTTATAAACTACATGCCATAATAATTAGTGCTAAAAAATAATTTACCAGCATATGTCTCAACTTAGAGGATTAATATATAACTATAATTTTATTTCATAAAAATATCAACCAATTTTTTTTATGAAAATAGTCTTCATTAGGTAATTTAATCTATTAAGAAATTGGTATTCTTTCATTAAATAACCCATAAGAAAAATTGGGTTGTACATAGATAAAAAGGGTCAAGATATGAGTAATATATTATATATTTACTTAAACTAAAAATTAAGAATTAATTAAGGTTGACACATCATTTTTCTGATGGAATTATTGTAAAATTCGATCATAATGACTTTTGTGATGGTCGAAGTAAAGTTAAATGACCATGGATGAAATGAATGAAATAAAAGTGACTTTTACGTAATAGATACAAAGTTAAGTGACCATGGATGAATTGAATGAAAGAAAAGTGACTTTTGGATAATATGTACAAAGTTAAGTGACCATGGATAAAATTTAGCCGTGTATAGCACTACAAAAACAGTCACCTAGTTTAAGCAAAAGAACAGCATACGGGGTTAGTAGTCAAAATTAAATCATCAATGTACAGAATATCCTCTGGATGCCTTTTGATAATAGCAAACTTGATAGAAAGACAAATATATGGGGAATAATTCGCCAAGACATTGTCAAGAGCATGCATAGTTGGGTTTATTGCTTAACCACTGTGACAGTCAAATTAGCCCAACTACAAGAGGATTCTCCTTTTACACCAAAGGTATAAAAGAACGAAACTCTTCCAGACCAGAAAAAGAAAATGAAAACAGGACTCTTCATACTTCAACATAGATCATCACATCACATCCTTATGAAAGCATATCCTAAATCATTACCAACAATTTAGCCAGTACATGGAGACTGTAGTAACCCTGCTAAAACCTGATCATACAACTTACAACATAAAAAACAAAGTGAGATGAAAACTATGGGAGATTAGGGTTCAAATCTATTTAAGAAAACTAAGAAAACTTCCCCTCATCTGTCTAAGACATGATGTGCAGAATAAATTTCAAATATGTTTTCAATAGTAATCACCTACATATCTCCTCTTCCTTCATGACCAATCCAAGCCCGTTTTCATCTACTGTTAAGTCCTTAATTTTGATGATTGACAAAGTGTATGTTGGGACCTGGTTCTTGAAGAATGTTTGATGGAAAAGCTGCAACTACTTAGGGACCTAGTTGGCTGCCTGCACGTCACTATCATACAGCTGGACGAAAGTACAAGGTTGATGGGAAAAGCTGCTGCACTTTTTGGACTCAGCCAATCAAATTCATCCTAGGTTTTCTTATCTCATATATATTGCTCATCTTCCATATATTCACAATATATATTTATCTTGAAGATCTTGAATCAAAGCCTCTTTAGCAATATGAACTGATCGCTCACAAGGTTGTATTTCATTTTCTTATTGTTATTGAGTCTTTGTATTTTGATCCTAAACGTCGCCTACTGTTGTTTGCATATTATTGGTAGGTACGGTGTTGTAAGTCCCAATATTATTGTAATCATCGTTAGGTGATTTCGACACTAGAGTTAGCTTGTTATTCCAATTAGAGTTAGCTGAAGTGTAGTGCGGTAGAGTTACTGCAAATTTCTCTTCGTAATAGAGTTATTACTAGGAGAAGAAGGCTTAGGAGGTTAATCCTTAAAGTCATAGAGTTTGTATTTAAGTTTGATTGAATATTAGTGTAGCTTTAGAAATCTTGGAGGCAGGTCATGGTTTTTCTCCCTTGAGGAAGGAGTTTCCACATAAAAATTATTATGTTTGCCATTTACTCGTTTCACGTACTTTACTGTTAAGTTTTTCGCTAGATCTTGCTGGTTGAGTTAGTTTGGGATCAGGTCCCTAAGTTGGAGGGCAACATGTTTTAACGCTTTATTTAGTATTAGAGCAAGGTCCTCCTTAAAAAGGTTAACACCGTAGAAGGATCTTGAACATGGCTTCTCCTCCAAATCTTGGAGAAGTTCTGTCTACCACTAGACCACCTAGATTCAATGGGGAATACTATGGGTGGTGGAAGACTAGAATGCATGATTTTATCATGGCAGATATTCAGAGCTGTGGGATGTTATTGAGGATGGTCCTTTTGTTCCCACAAGAGCAGTAAAGATTGGTGAAGTGACCTTACATATTCCCAAGACTAAAAAGGAGTTTGATGATGATAACAGGAGGAATATTAAAAAGAACTATAAAACCAAAAACCTACTTGTTTTTGGCATTGACCCTGATCAGTACAACAGGATTTCTTTCTGTAAGATTGCCAAAGAAATTTGGGATTATCTTCAAACAAGTCATGAAGGTACAAGCCAAGTGAAGAAGTCAAAAGTTGATATGCTGATGACATAATATGAGACTTTCACTATGAAAGAATGAAAGTCCATTTAGGAGATGCACACAAGGTTTACTGCTATAACCAATAAGCTTCATTGTCTGGGTTAGGATATTAAAACCTCCAACCAGGTCCACAAGGTTCTGAGTATCCTACCTAAGCAGTGGAAAAGTAAAGTTAATGCTATCACTGAATCCTGAAACATGAAAACTATGAAAATGGATGTGTTGATTGGAAATCTCAAGGCATAAGAGATTATGAAGATGCAGGACAAGCCCAAAGGTGAGCATAAAGTGGATAAGATCCTAGTTCTAAAGAAAAATAAGGACACCACAAGTGCTGAGGATGTGGAACTGCCTACACTGCCAAACGGGTCCTCAAGGCATTGAGAAAGTCAGGATCCATCCTTAGAAGAGAAGAATCTAGCATGCATATCAGAAATGGAAAGGAAAATGACACTTTTCACAAATTTTAAAAGCTCGGTCACGGCATTAAAGACTTCCCCTACATAAAGTACAATACAAGGAGTATGTCAAGCATAGTAGTGAGAAAGAAAGAGGCACGGACTGGGTCCTAGTGAGTACAACAAAAAATCTAAAGCTGATAGGTTAAATGCAAGTAATAGATGCACTGGGTGACTCTTTTAGTGATTCTGATTAACTTGAGCAGCATGAAGATTTCTCAATCATAGTGGTAGAGGGTGATGTCCAAGTCTATGATACTCTCTTTACATTGAGGGCCAATTCAGATAATGATCAAAATGACAAGGTAACCCTCTTAGACATCAAAGAAAATCTAAAAAATAATTCTCTTAAAGAGTTAAAGCCACTTTCTGCTATACTCATAGATATTGTTAATGATCTTACTAAGGATAAGGAGTGTCAGAAGAAAGAAATTGAAAAATGTGAGGAAGAAATTGTAGCACCTTGAGAAAATTTTGAATTAAGTTAACAACTTATATTTAAGTACAACTTTGATTTATAAAGAAAATTGCAGTACAACTGGAAAACAAATGGAGTAAAATATATTTATAAAAGGTATTTATATGTTGCTACCGGTAAGATGGGCATTTTGGAATATCAAGATACATATTGTAAATGTATAAAGTTGTGGGGCCCTTTGACCTTTCCTTTCTTTTTCCTTAAATGTAAAATGAAAGTAAGGGTAATATATATATGTTCTTGTGAGAAAGTTTCCTGTACGTGGAAAACTTTTAATATTAGAACCCAAAAGGGTTTCTTCCTCTCTTCCCCTTGCTCAACGAATCGACAGCAAATTCAAAGGATTGTAAAGCCTATAAAATTCCTTCAAAGAAGAAATATTCCATGATCCTTAGTTTCTAGAAACTACTAGTCTTACCAAGAATTCTCAAGAACTCAAATTGGGGATTAATTTCAAAAAGGTAATTTCTTCACTTCATACTTGAATTTATTAATAGAATTTGTTGAGGTGCAGCATAAGTTGTTAATTATTGTTTAATTTGAATCTTTGCACTACTTCTTGAGATGGGTTTGGAACTAAGATTCTTGAAAGAGATGGCATTTTGGTAAAGTTAAGTTTTAGGAATTTCTATCAGTTGGGTGGATTTATTGTTGATTTGTATAAGTTGAAGGAGTTGAAATTTATTTTGGATTCTTGTTAAGGAATTCGATTATTGTCGGTCATAAGTGAAAATTATCGGTATAGGCCATTAAATGCATCTACGGATCATTAATGGACATTTATGTTATTCTTGTAGTTAGTAGATTGGCCATCGGATATCTTAATCAAGCGACTGGAAGAATAAAGGTTCAAAATACCATCGTAGCTAGAAAAATATTAAGGTATGTAAAGATAAATATTCTCTCATTCCTAAAGAACCACCCTACATCGTGTGTTCCTTCTTATTAATGTTAAGATAATTCTTATAAAATACGAAGATAGAACCTTTATATTGTCGTACTCATCATTTCCTCGTTCTACCATCGAGCTTATACATATCCATCTTGCCTTCTTTGTGTCAAGTCTTCAAAATATTTTATATTATTGTAGATCCCCTTAATTAGAGGCTCTTGTGCCTCATGTTATATATATCACAAGTTAGGAACAAAAGTAAATTATAATATATAATTATAGTTGTATGTAGTAGATAAATGATATTTAGCATTATTCACTTGTCATAGGCCTTTAAGGAATTATTTGATAAATATTATTGATGGGAGGGAACAAAATTTTGGTATGGTATATTACTCGATGGGATTCTGTGCATAGGATTGAGACTAGACCATTATAGTGAGCCCAACCATTGGGCGTACCCGCCTTGTATGGCATCATTTGTATTTGGAGTTAGCTAGAATGTAATGCATTAGTTTCCCCTAACTCGAGCCAACATATGGAATATATGGCCTGTGGGCAGACCCTTATAGTGAGACCCTGGGTAGGGCATACCTGATTTCAAACTACAATTATAGTTATATGTACGAGATCATAGCAATAATTAATTAGGCAACATATGCTTCATACTTGCCTCAGATTGCCTTTAGAAGACCGTCTTGTGATTATTTGTAGTACATATAGGTTAAATATGTTACCTAGGCAAAATATAGGCTCTATATTATAATAAATGCCTTACTAAATATTTTATGAGGTATGTATAAGATTAGTGCATATGTTACAGGTTCATGTCATATATGATTTACTCGTTGACTCATACGTTTTTCACTTTGTTATCTGACTCATATGAGCTTCCGCACATGTCCAACTATTACTCTGTCTATTTTCATATCAGTACATGTTGTTTATGTACTGATTTCTCGGGGGCACTATATTTATTGATGCAGGCTCAAATTTTTAAGATAACAGACGTCCATGTTAGTCTCCATTGTTGTTTTTAGTTGATATTTTTGTGAGTTCCATCTCTCTCTGGAGCCAGACTGTGTCTAGTATTTTTATTATATGTACAGTTAGATCTCTAGTTAGGTATGATGGGCTATATACCAATTAGTCACTTATAGTATAACATGTTAAACTGAGTAGAGGCTTCATAGACATCATGTAGTATTGTATTGTATAGTATTGTTAATACACCCCCTACGTGTATTTATATATCTTATATTGGGTATCTTGAACATTATTGCCTCATAATCTTGCGTATGTCACCTAGTGTTGGTAAAGTAAGTGTATATGGTTCTTATTCATCATCATCATTTTGGGGCATGACAAACTTGGTATTAGAGCCTAGGTTCAGGTGTTCTAGAGAGTCTATAAAGCCATGTCTAGTAGGACCTTACTTATTGATGTGATTGATGTGTTGTGTGCCATATTAATAATTAAGGAACTATATGGACATTTAGGAATTTGAATGTTACTACTGACTCCTGTTCTACTTATTTGTGCTATAGATCATGTCTGCTATAGATAGGGATAAAGTAGCCCAGCAGGCCATTATTAACACCATTCAGGAGGCATCCACTATGGGGCAATCTCCTCTAATAATGGATCTGAATAGGGCTCAGAAATTTTGATGGGTTCTATGCTTTCAGGTTCTCAAATTTTGGTAACGGGGGACCTACAGGTGTTTAAGCACCTCTAATGTTACTAATCTTTGTTCCTATACCACCACCAGGTGCCTCAGACCCAGATCTAAAAAAAGCGATATAGTTTCTTACATAGTTGGTCGCTGCTCAGTCCCAAAGACAGAATGTGGACATACCTGTTGCTACTTAGGGAGGGCCAAATCTAAGATCAAAGATTTCCTTAGTATGAATCTATCAGAATTCACAGGTTTTAAGATTGTAGAGGGCCCTAAATAATTCATTGATAAGGCTTATTGAATTTGTAAGGTGATGCGGGTGTCAGACACAAATGTAGTTGAATTGGCCGCCTACCAACTAAAAGATATTGTTGTTGATTGGTATGATAATTGGGTTACCTCAAGAGATTAGGAAGATCCCCGGCAGTATGGACAAAATTTACAAAAGCCTTCATGGATTATTTTATGCCATTAGAGTTTAGAGAGACAAAGGTGGATAAATTTCTATCTTTAAAGGAGGGTAATATTAGTGTCAAGGAATATTTTATGAGATTTACATAGTTGTCCAGATATGCTCTAGAAGTGGTTAGTACATAGATATCACAGATTCATCGCTTTGTGGATGTCCTTGTAGGTCCCAGAAAGGACCTTTTTTTGATTGCTGCTATGAATAAGGATTTAGATATAGCAAGGATCATGGTGTATGCATAATATTTATAGGAGGATCAACATAATTGTGAAGTATATAGCAAGAGGGAGCAAATTCAGAGAGTTAGGACGGCCAGCCAGTATCAGGGAAGTAGTGGAGCTTCTACTAGTAGGGGGCTACCTAGGCAGACCCAGTCAGTTATGTGCTCCATATCTACTACTCTAGCTTAGTGTTTGAGGTGAGGTTATTGTCAAGGTCAGAATTCTAGAGCACCAAACTTACAACCTCAGAGGGGCACTAGTCGAGGGTTACAAACTGGACCTACATACAGATAGTGTGGTCGAGCTCATGAAGGAGAGTGTCAGCATAGTTCAAATACATGTTATTGGTATGGTATAGTGGTCCATGTGGTATGTGATTATCTGCATCTTATAGATAAAGGTAGAGGTAATTAATCATAGCCTATCAGGTTTGCATTTGCCTCATCATCATTAGTGTCTTCTTTATCTCACAGTCCTCAGGCATCAGCAAGTAGAGGATCTGGTAGGGATAGACGGCTAGTGCGAGCATTGGCCCGAACCATATATATGCACTAGCTAGTTAGTAAGATTCGTAGGCATCTCTAAATATGGTCATAGATATCTTAGCTTTCTTTTCATATGATGTATATGCCTTGATAGACTGGGGATCTACCTTGTCATATGTTACTCCATTTGTTGCTCAAAAGTTCAAAATAGAGTTGGAGTTGTTATACGAACCATTTGTAGTATCAATTTCAATAGGAGATTCTATTATATCTAGATAATTCTATTATAATTGTGTGGTGATAGTATATGGTCGTGCTACATTGTCTAATCTAATTGAACTAGAATTGGTTGACTTCAACATTATTATGGGTATAGATTGGTTATCCTCATATTATGCTACAGTTAATTGCCAAGCCAAAATGGTCCGTTTCCACATCCCAGGAAATCCAGTCATAGAGTAGAGGGGTGACTCTATGATGTCTAAATAGAGGTTTATTTCATTTCTTAAGGCACAAAAGATTATTGCAAAAGGGTGTTTGTATCACCTAGTCCAAGTAAAAGATGTTGAAGTTGAAAAATAGGCACCAACTCTCCCATTATTACTAGTGGTGAATGAGTACTTAGATGTGTTTCCTGATAAACTCCCTAGATTACCTCCTGTTAGAGAGATTGATGTTGGTATTAATGTGGATCTCGGTACCCAGCCGATATCAATTCCACCTATAGAATGGCGCCTGTAGAATTAAGAGAGCTAAAAGAGCATTTAAAAGACTTACTTGATAAAGGCTTCATTTGACCCACTATATCACCTTGGGGTGCACCAGTATTTTTTGTACGTAAGAAAGAGGAACATTAGGAATGTGTATAGATTATAGGCATCTGAACAAAGTGAGAATAAAGGATAAGTACCTTCTCCCCTGAATAGATGATTTATTTGATCAATTGCAGGGAGCTAAATGCTTTTTAAAGATTGATTTAAGGTCCGATTATCACCAGTTAAGAATTTTTGAAGCAGATATTCCCAAGACAACCTTTAGGACAAGATATAGGTACTGCCTTCATAGACATGATGAATAGGATTTTCAAACCCTTCCTTGATATGTATGTGGTTGTATTTATAGATGACATTTTGATATATTCATGTAATAAAGTTGAACATGCAGATCATCTGAGGTCAGTATTACAAAGGCTCAAAGTGCACCAGTTGTATGCTAAGTTCTCTAAGTGTGAGTTTTGGTTGACCTCAGTAGCCTTTCTTGGTCATGTGCTATCTGGAGAAGGCATCAGAGTAGATTTTCAAAACATAGAAGCTGCAAAGAACTGGCCTCGACCAATCATTCATAATGAGGTGCATAGTTTCTTGGGGCTAGCCAGTTACTATAGGGGATTTGTGGAGGGATTTTCCTCTATTTCTGCCCCATTCGACCAAATTAACGCAGAAAATGTTTAAGTACCAGTGGTCATATGCTTGTGAAAGAAGTTTTCAAGAGTTGAAATATAGATTGACTATTACACCAGTATTAGCCTTATCAGAGGGCACAAAAGGATATGTGGTGTACTGTGATGCTTCAGGAGTTGGTTTGGGTTGCATACTAGTGCAACATGGAAAGGTTACAGCGTATGCTTCTTGGCAATTAAAGAACCATGACCAGAATTATCCCACTCATGACTTATAGCTTGTAGTTGTGGTTTTCACGCTTAAAATATGGCATCATTATTTATATGGATTGCATATTGATATCTTTGTTGATCATAAGAGTCTTTAATAACTCTTTAAGCTGAAAGAGCTGAACTTGAGGCAAATGAGGTGGCTAGAGTTATTGAAGGATTATGATATCAATATTCTCTATCATACAGGCAAAGGTAACATTCTAGTTGATGCTCTTAGTCTTCTATCCATGGGTATTCTAGCATTTGCCTTATGAATTTTGAAGATTGTGGTGTTGTGGTACTCAATACAATAAAGTCATCCCTTATGGAATTGGTTAAACAGAGGCAGTATGATGACCCCTTATTGCTCTAATACAAAGAGGGAATTCAACAACATAGAATCACAAAATTTGAACTAGCAAGTGATGGCACTTTGAGGTGTCGAGGTAGATTATGTGTGCCTGATGTAAATAGGGTTCAATAGTAGATTGTGGCTGAGGTACATTGCTCTTGTTATTCAATTCATCCTGGATCTAGAAAAATGTATCATGATCTTAAAGAGATCTACCGGTGGAACGACATAAATAAAGATATAGCAGAATATGTTGCACAGTGCTCCAATTGTTAGCAAGTGAAAGCAAAACATCAGAGACTCAGTGGCCTAGATCAAACCTTTAGT
This sequence comes from Capsicum chinense, assembly GCA_026120095.1. Classification (NCBI taxonomy): domain Eukaryota; kingdom Viridiplantae; phylum Streptophyta; class Magnoliopsida; order Solanales; family Solanaceae; genus Capsicum; species Capsicum chinense. The sequence goes on along the minus strand of JAPEIP010000012.1, from coordinate 41,044,506 downwards.
ATTCCTGTGTTGAAATGGGATGCTACTAATATGAACTTTGTTGTAGGATTAACTTTTTCTTATTAAAAACATGACTCTATTAGGGTAATAGTTTACCGGTTGATAAAACAACCCATTTTCTTCCTGTTAAGTCTACAAGCATGTAATATCCCGGGAAATTTTTCGTTGAAATTTTGTGCGTAAACGTGTTGGGTTCTATCTTCTAGAATGAATTATAAAATTTTTCGTGTGGAATATCTTAGATTATGACCCACCATTGTGTAGAGTATTGAATAAGCTTTCCAACAATATGTGGATTATCCAAAACAGACACCCGGGCGACGAGTTATGAATATTCCAATCGAACCGTGAATAGTAGTGAACAGTAAAATGTGCAGGAAAAAGTATTGAGGCCTGGCGTATTTTTTATCCAACTTTAAATGATCATAACTCCTTGTACATAATGATCTGGGTGATCTAATATATATCAACGGAAAGATCTACGAGTCCTATTTCCAATGAAATTGGTTTCATCTAATTTGTCTATCGAAGCAAAAAGTTATGGCCGATCTACTTCAGCCTATCAAAAGCAAATTTTTGGGTCAACTTTAAACGATCATAACTCCTCGTACACAATGATCTGGGTGAGATACTATATATCAATGGAAAGATATGAGAGTCTTGTTTCTAATGAAATTAGTTTCATCCAATTTAGATATCGGAGTAAAATGTTATGGTTGATCTACTTCAAATTATCAAAACAGTCCACCAAAGGACAAATTCGAGAATTATTTGATTTTTAGGGGCGTTTTGGTCATTCCACCTCTCCCAAAATCTGTCCAAACCCTATATTAAAGCCTATTAGAAGCATTATATATTATATTTCATTAAATTCCCTCAAAAAGAAAACCCTAAGCTCCTACATCCAAGTTCAAGAACCTCCAAAGATCACCATTAATTCTGCAAATTTATTCAAGATTCCAAGTTCCTAGCTCAAGAACTTCAAGAACCATTATTCAAAGGAACGATTAACATCTCAAAAATGAGTATCGATCTAAAGTTCATCATTCAAGGTATGTGGGGTTTTTCAACAAGAACTCTCTTTCGTTCTTGCGCCCAAAAGTAATTTTCTTTAC
>JAPEIP010000012.1:41031343-41042055 GCA_026120095.1 Capsicum chinense | reverse complement strand
GTTATAGGATCTCCCAGTGTGTGTGTGTTTCCTTGTGTCTATGGTGAACGGTGAAGTGATTTGAAAGTGGAATTGTGAAAGTTACTCTTTCGAAAGATTTAAATGATATTTACATTATGAGAATTGATATTCTTGATGAACTGAAAGTTACTGACAAATTATATGATGACTCACATGTGTTATTATACTTATTTCATCCTCTCATGATTATGATGATTTTCTTCGAGCTATGTGAGTCTTTCATACATCCTGCGTATCTCTTATAAATATTTATGATGATGATGTTTATAAAACCGCATACACCCCCATATACTCAGTTCCTTTCCATGGTACTGACCCACATCTTCTGATATGGGCTGTATTTTCTCGGAATGTAGGTTCAGGTGCTCAGTTCTAGGTTCGACAGTGATTCTTTAGGGATGATGTTCTATATCTTCTATCGTGGTGAGTCCTCATGTTCTGAGGACGTGATGTTTGATGTTGGTTTCACGGAATTGTTTACATTTGATAATTGAGTATGAGTTAGTTGGGGCATGTCTCAATGGCTCGCTGGTTTTATTAATTTTCTTAGAGGCTTGTCAGACTAGTATAGATGTTGGGAGTTGACTAATAAGTCATATTCTTTTATCTTTCTGAAATTCTTTTATTCTTGGATGATGATTACTCTGTTGATATTTGAGGGTTATTTATGGAAACCCCATTGATTCATGTTGAACTGAATGAAAATAGCTTAAAGGGTTAGCTTGGGGCTACTCGTAGCCTAAAGCACCATGTAACACTTTGGGACCCATTTTTAGGGCGTTACACAACATGGGTGAAGATTATGCCAAGCTATTTGTAAAAGAGATTGTTCTCCTCCATGGAACCTAATGTCCATTATTTTAGATAGAGATTCCCCATTTGAAGCTCAATTTTAGAAATCATACATAGGAGCTTGGGTGCTCAAGTGAACCTTAACACTGCATTTCATCCATAGGCAGACGGCCAGGATGAACGCACCATTTAGACACTTAAAAATATGTTAAGAGAGTGCGTGGTAGATTTTAAAGGTAATTAGGATGATCATTTGCCTTTAATAGAATTTTCTTATAATAACAGTTATCACTCCAGCATTGGCATGGCTCCATCCGAAGATCTATATGGGAGATGATGTAGATCTCCTATTAGTTGCTTTGAAGTAGGTGAGACACAGGTATTAGGTCTGGATCTAGTCCATCATGCTGTCGAAAAGGTTAAATTGATATGAGAGCGGTTGAAGACTGCCTAGAGTAGGCAAAAATCGTATATGAATAAGCGATGTAGAGATTTAGAATTTAAAATTGATGATTTCATGTTCTTAAAGATGTCATCTATGAAAGGTTTTATGCGATTTGGTAAGAAGGGTAAGTTGAGTCGCAGGTATATTGGGCCCTATAGAGTTATTCGCAAAATTGGCCAGGTAGCCTATGATCTAAAATTACCTCCAGAGTTAGCTGTGGTACATGCTATATTTCATGAGTTTATGCTACGTAAATTCTTAGGAGAGACATCTTATGTCATCGTTATTGAAGGTATTAAGTTTGCTAGAGACTTATCATTTGAGGAAGCCCTCGTGACTATATTGGATCGCCAAGTAAAAAAGTTGAGAACAAAAGGTATAGCTTCGATAAAGGTGCTTAAGCGAAACCAGAATGCAGAAGAAACCACTTGGGAAGCAAAAGAAGATATGAAAAATAAATACCCAGATTTGTTCCAAAAACTACCGGAAGGTTCTTAAACTACTTGTCCCTATATATGATTGCTTGTTTCTACTATATTTTTTTGTTAACATCCGATTCTTACTAGATGTGTTTATGTACATGATTTGTGCCTATGGGTCTTGAGATTTATATGGAAACTAAACGCGTATGAGGAATATAAGGTAAATTACATGTTGATTATGACTTTTAATTGAGTATAAGACCAAGAGGAGACTCGTGTACTATTTCTTCAATTTAAGGCCAAGTGGAGCCTCGTATGTTATTTGTTGAGTATTATATGTGTTGTGACGCTCCGTGAAGCATATTTGGATGTATTCCGGCAAGCTGACAGGTACCCAGTAGTCCTATTTACAAAGAAAACTCTGGCAAAATTTTTGAAAATTTAGAGAGTAGGTCAAATTTAAGGCCTTATGATGGGTCAAGTGAGACCGAATTTGATGAAACGATCTTAAGAATGTCTTGGATAGTTATGGGATGGAATGTAAGGTACAAACATCATTTGAGGATGAATGACCCTAAGTGGGAGATATTGTAGCACCTCGAGAAAATTTTGAATTGAGTTAACAACTTAAATTAAGTACAACTTTGATCTATAAAGAAAATTGTAGCACAACAGAAAAACAAATGCAGTAAAATATATTTATACAAGGTATTTATATGTTGCTGCTGGTAAGATGAGCATTTTGGAATATCAAGATACATATTGTAAATGTATAAAGTTTTAGGGCCCTTTGAGCTTTCCTTTCTTTTTCCATAAAAGTAATGTGAAAGTAAGGGTAATATATGTATATATTCTTGTGGGAAAGTTTCCTGTTCATGGAAAACTTTTAATATTAGAACCCAAAAGGGTTTATCCCTCTCTTATCCTTGCTCAACGAGCCGACAATAAAATCAAAGGATTGTAAATACTATAAAATTCCTTTAAAGAAGAAACATCCACGATCCTTAGTTGCTAGAAACTACTAGTCTTACCAAGAATTCTCAAGAACTCGAATTTGGGATTAATTTCAAAAAGGTAATTTTTTCACCTCATACTTGAATTTAATCATAGAATTTATCAGGGTGCAGTATAGGTTGTTAATTATTGTTTAATTTGAATATTTGCACTACTTCTTGAGATGGGTTTGCAACTAAGATTCTTGAAAGACATGGAATTTTGGTAAAGTAAAGTTTTAGGAATTTCTATCAGTTGGGTGGATTTAATGTTGATTTGTATAAGTTGAAGGAGTTGGAATTTATTATGGATTCTTGTTAAGGAATTCGATTAATTTTGATCATAAGTGAAAATTATTAGAATAGGTTATTAAATGCATCTACGGGTCATTAATGGACATATATGTTATTCTTGTAGTTAGTAGATTGGCTATCGGAATATCTTAATCAGGCTAGTAAAACATTAAGGTACGTAAAGCTAACCTTCTCTCATGCCTAAGGCAACACCCTACATTGTGTGTTCCTTCTTTTTAATGCTAAGATAATTCTCATGAAATACGTAGATAGAAACTTTATATTGTCATACTCATTATTCCTTCTTTCTACCATCGAGCTTATACGTATCCATCTTTGCCTCCTTGTGTCAAGTCTTCATAATATTTTATATTATTGTATATCCCATTACTTAGAGGCTCTTAGGCCTCATGTTATATATATCACAAGTTACGAACAAAAGTAAATAATAATACATAATTATAGTTGTATGTAGTAGCTAAATGATCGTTACCATTATTCACTTGTCATAGGACTTTAAGGCATTATTTGATAAATATTACCGATGGGAGGGTACATAGGTTTGGCATGGCATATCGGTCGATAGGATTCTGTGTACAGGATCAAGACCAGACCATTATAGTGAGCTCAACCATTGGCATACCCGCTTTGTATGGCATTATTTGTATTTGGAGTCAGCTGGAATGTCATGAATTTGTTTCCCCTGACTTGAGCCAACATATAACATATATGGCCTGTGGGCAAACCCTTATAGTGAGCCCCTGGGTGGAGCATACTTGATTTTAAACTACGATTACAGTTATATAAGATCATATCAACGAGTAATTGGGCAACATATGCTTCATACTTGCCTCAAATTGCCTTCAGAAGGCCATCTTGTGGTCATTTATAGTACATATAGGTTAAATATATCACCTAGGCAAATTATAGGCTCTATGTTATAATAAATGCCTTATCAAAATATTATATAAGGTATGGAGCATTTCCTTACCTGTACACATGAGAAAATAAAATTTATTTATCCCTTAACATTGTAATGATTTCCCTGACTATTGTATCAATATCCCAGGGTGCAGACACCTTTTGTATCATGATCAGTCTAGAAATGGTTGAATCTATCTCAATCACCACATTTGTGAAGCCTTTATGCACACAGATTTCAGCAGCTAACTGTATAGCCATTATCTCTGATTACATATTAGTTTGAACAGGTAACAACACACGAAAAATCATAGTGCATAGGTTATAGTTTCATGTCATATATGTGTTACTCATCACTCATATGTTCTTCACTTTCATATCTAACTCATATGATCTTTTGTACATGTCCAACTATTATTTTTTTTTCTTTCACACCAGTACATATTGTTATGTACTGACGTCTTGGGGGCACCACATTTATTGATGCAGACTCAAATTTTTAGGATAGAAGATGTCTGTGTTAGGCTCCATTGTCGTTTTTAGTTGATATTTTGGTAATCTCCATCTCTCTCCGGAGCCATACTATGTATAGTATTTTTGATAGTATGTACAAGTCGATCTCTAGTTAGGTATGACAGACCCTATGCCAACTAGTCATTTGTAGTATTGTGTGTTAAATTGAATAGAGGCTTTATGGACATAATGTAGTATTATATTGTATAGTTTTGTTAATACAACCCCCTCGTGTATGTATGTATCTTAATTGGATAGTGTATGTATGTATCTTAATTGGGTATCTTGCTCATTATTGTCTCATAATCATGCATATGTCACCTAGTGCTGGTAAAGTAAGTGTATATGGTTCTTGTCCATCATCATCATTTTGGGGCATGACAGAAATGGTTGAAATGATTGTTCAAGTAACTGAATTTTAGGTAACTAGCAAGTCACTATCCATTGAAAATGATATTTTAAATGAAAACTTAGTGAAGTGTCTAAGTTTAATTCAAAAGAAAAGAGTGAAAGAAGCCAAATTCAATTTGAGTTAGAAGAGAAACTAGCTAAGAAAAATGCAAATTTGATTGCCTCACTTAAGAGGAGTGTTGAACTTGAAAAAGACCTGGTTCGGGTCATAGTTGCACTTGAAAAGACTCTTAAATAGACTACTTCTTCTCAAACACTAACAAACCTTACCAATAAGGGATTAAGTAGTAGAAGAAGTTTGGGATTCCATTGTGTTTTTCCTACCTACAATCCGTACAGCAAATAAATCTTTGTCAAGGATAATCTTTTATATACTCATAATGGTAAAAATGGCCATTCAAGAGAATCATGCTCCTCTAAAATCATTGTTATAGGTAGAATGAAAAAGTTCTTCTCCCCAAAGGAAGGAGTGAAGATTTATTGGGCTGGATAAATAAAAATCTGATCTATCCTTTGTCATCATTTTGGGAACTCAAATTGAAATGGGTTCCCAACACTAAGCAATGATTGTTATTGCAGGGCAAGGAAAGAGGAAGAATCCTCTACTGGATCATCAATAGTAGCTGTTGAAAGTATATGACTGGAAGAATTGGAGACTTTCTCTCTCTTAAGGTCCATGAATGAGGCAGTGTCTCCTTTGGTGATTGAAACAAATGGTACGTTATTCAAATTGGTAAGATTGTGAATAGTTTAATTTAGGTAATTTATGATGTTTACTTTGTGTATGTACTTAAGTTCAGTTAGTTAAGTGTTTCTTAGATTTGTGATAAAGGAAATGAAGTCAGGATTAGATTAGATAAGTGCATTGTTACCAGTCTTAAGGACGGTAAAGAAATGATGACTGCTTGGAGAAATAAAAATATGTATGTTTCTAATTTAGGGTATTGCAAGTCCAGGAACATGACATGCCTTAGTGTACAAAAAGATGTTGTTGATGTATGGTATAGAAGGCTGGGACCTATTTGCTATTCCCTGCTGAACAAATTGGTGAAAAGGGACCTGGTTCAAGGTTATCCAAATGTAAAGTTTGTCAGCTGTAGAGAGTGGAATGCATGTGTGAAAGGAGATTAGAGCAAATCCTTATTCAAGCCTAAGAAGTAAGTGAGTACATCCAGGCCTCTACAACTCCTTCACATGGATTTATGTGGACTTTTAAAGCTTGCCAGCTTAGGAGAAAACAAGTATATTTCGGTCATTGTTGATGATTATTCCAGTTTCACCTAGACCTTCTTTCTATGATCTAAAGATGAAATATTTTCTGTTTTTAAGGCCTTTGCTAAACAAGTGCAAGTGAATTATGATGAGAAGATTGCTGACGACCATAGAACAATGTTTGAAAATACAAGGTTTAATCAATTCTGTAATGAACTGGGCATTAGTAACAATTTTTTCAGCTCCTAGAACACCATAGAAAATTGATGTTGTGCAGAGAAAAAACATGACTCTTGTAGATATTGGAAGAACCATGCCGGTGGATGCAGAGATAGATCTCAACTTCTGGGCAGAAGCAATGAACATAGCATGTTATGTGATCAATAAGTGTCTTATAAAATCCATTCTGAACAAGGCCCCCTATGAAATCATGACCAAAAGAAAGCCTAAGCTAAGCTAATTCAAGCCATTTGTCTGCATATGATTTGTACTAAATAATAAGAAGGACAATATTGGAAAAGTATAATCCAAGGAGTGATAAGGAAATATTTGTTGGGTATTCTACTACCAAAAAGGCATACAAGATCTACAACAAAAAAACTTAATATATAGATGAAAGTGGTCCTGTTGTGTTTGATAAAGCTGGTAATATCAGTAAAGAAACCACCTCAGATAATGATGTTGATGATTGAGAAAACCCCATTAATGATCCAGAAAAGTAAATGAAAGTGATGATGATGCAGACTCACAGGGTCCAGGTTCAATACCAGAAGATAATGACTCAACAAATCATCATAATCCTTGCCCCCCTACAAGTTCCACTTGAAGAACCTGATTCTCAATTGAATGGAGGACATAATCAGTCATCTAAGGATAACATCTTAATAGAAACTAGTATCAGTACAAGTCAACCTAATTCTCAAAGATCCAGTTGGGAGCATCAATCTTCATATCCTCTTGATAATCTATTATCCCCCTTAACTCAGGCATGTATACCAAAAAAAGCAAGGAATCTCTATGCTTTCTCTGCTATCTTGTCTCATATTAAACATAAAAATGTAAGGAAATCATTAGAAGATGTTTATTAGATCAATACAATGTAAGAAGAGTTAAACCAATTTGAAAGGAGAAAAGTATGGTATCTGGTCCTATGCACCTCAAACAGAACTCTTATAGAGACTAGATGGGTGTATAGAAATAAGGGGGATGATCATGACCATTAATAATAAGGCTAGACTAGTGGTTCAAGCTAAGGCTACAACTAGGAAAAAGGGATAGACTATGATGAAACATTTTCTCCAGTGTCTATGATGGAGGCAATTCAAATTTTTATTGCTTTTGCCTCATTTATGGAGTTCAAACTATTTTAAATAGATATGAAGAGTGCATTTCTAAATGGTCTTTATAAAGAAGAGATGTATGTAAGACAGCCCCCATGCATTGAAGGTGTTGATTTTTATAATCATATTTTCAAACTAGACAAAGCCTTGTATGGATTAAAGCAAGATCCCAAAGCTTGGTATGAAAGGCTTTCAAAATTCTTCCTAGAAAATAAATTAAAAAAGGGAAAGATTGACAATACCTTATTTGTGAAGACAAGAGAAAGAAACCTACTTATTATTTAGGTGTATGTTTATGACATCATATTTAAAGCTACAACCAGTTCCTATGTGATGAGTTCATTAAGATAATGAGTAGTGCATTTGAGATGAGTATCATAGGAGAACTCAATTTCTTCCTTGAGATACAAATCAAGAAAAGTGCAATTGGGACTACTGTATGCCAATAAAAGTATATTCATAAGTTTCTCAAAAGGTTCCATATGGAGGATGCAAAGACCATTGACAATCATATTGCCACTTCTTTAAAATTAGACTTGGATGAACCTAGTCCTTCTCTCAATAAAACTACGTACAAAGGCATCATTGGTTCACTGCTTTATCTAATAACTAGCAGACTTGGCATTGTGTTTAGTATTAGGATGTGTGCTAGATTTCAGGCTAGTCTAAAGAAATCTCTCTCAAAAGCTGCAAAAAGGATCCTGAGATATCATAAAGAAACTTTTGATCTGGTCCTATTCTATCCTGCTGGATATAATTTTTATCTGATTGGATATACTGATACTGATTATGCTGGGTATCTGGTTGATAGAAAGAGTACCTAAGAAATGGCTTATTTCTTAGATAGTCCTTAATCTTTTGGGGTACTAAGAAGTTGAACTCCATGGCACTTTCAAATGCTGAAGTTGAATATGTTGTAGTTTCCTCATGTTGTGCTCAACTACTGTAGATCAAGCACCAACTTGAATATTTTGGCATTCTCTTAGATTGTGTTCCCCTATTTTGTGACAACACAAATTCTGTCAATATGGAAAAACAATCCAATTTATAATATAAGAATCAAACATATTGATATCAGAAAATATGGAAAAAAGGTTTATCAAGATGGTGTTCTATAGTACTGAAAATCAGATACATATTCACCAAGGAACTTGGTAGGGAACTATTTAAAAGAAATAGAACAAATCTTGGACTGATGAGACCAAGTTGAATGAATGCTGCTCTTCCCCATCCTCCAATATTGGCTATGATTATAAGAAGGTATCCAGGCAATATGATATCACATAAGTCTAACTTAGTCTCATATATTCTGCAGATATACACCCATGGCAAGGACAAAAGAAAAAGGAGGAGGGTGAACCAGCTTAAAGTGTTCTCTGCTTAGAAAATCATGTAGGTACAAGGTTCCTATTAGGTTAGTATCACACTCTACTTTTGTATAGTGGCTATTCACTATGTACAAGAAGGTGTGCCATGTTCTATTGTTCCTTACCCTTAAACATTATCATCCTCACCTTGCGTCTAAGGGACATTCTAATCCCTTAGCTTCTTATTCTTGAAAACCCATTCCTTCATAGCCTATCAGATCCTAAATACCTCTTAATCCTTTCTCTCTTCTCATCCCTTCCAATTACAATAGGGCACTACTAGAAGGAGATAGCTGGGTCCATAAAAAAGGTTGGAGAATCGAGGTTGTTTATACATACATACATACATATATATATCATTAAAAAAATATGGGAAAGCTACATGATCTTGTGCCTACCAGACCTATTTTCATCTGGACCCTATCTCCCTCAGTCCTACTCCTTTAAATTGGTTTTCCTAGTTTGTGTTGCCTTCTATTGCAATGGAACTACTTCCTTCATTTTGTTGAGGCCATTATTTTGAATAGGGTATGATACTATTTCCCTGCATAAATTTTTTTGTGTTAACCTTTCTTTCCCTTATTCCAATATAGTTTCGTTCATATAAGTGACTCTTGAAGCTCTTGAATCAAAGACTCTTTAGCAATAAGGAAGTGGTCTCTCATAAAGTTGTATTCCACTTTTTTTTATTGTAATTAAGTATTTGTATTTTGATCCTAACTGTTACCTACTATTGTTTGTATGCAATTAGTAGGTGTGGTGTTGTAATTCCAAATCATATTGTAATAATCTAGAATTAGGTGATTTCGAATCTAGAGTTAGCTTGTTATTCCGGTTAGAGTTAGCAGGAGAGCTGTGCAGCAGAGTTACTGCAAATTTCTCTTTGTAATAGAGTTATTAATAGATAAATAATTTACTCTAGTCATGTAATATTCACCAAAAGCTTTTTCTAATATAATTTTTCGGAGGTTAATCCTTGAAATCATGGAGTATGAATTCAAGATTGCTTGAATATGAGTGGAGCCTTATAAATCCTGGAGTAGGTCATGGTTTTTCTCCATTGAGCAAAGAGTTTTCACATAAAAATTGTTGTGTTTGCCATTTACACTTTTCACGTACTTTACTGTTTTAAGTTTTCTATTAGAACTGTTGGTTGAGTCAGTTTGGGACCAGGTCCCAAAGTTGGGGGGAAACTTATTTTAACTCTTTATCTACTTTCAATAATCTTTTATGAGCCTCGTGGTAGTATCTATTCCAAAATAGAAAAAGGAGAGGAAAGATAGACAATCTAGTAATGCTTTGTGGGTTCATTATTTTCTTGAATCAACGAGGGTTCATATATGTTTGTGGGTTTTCTTCCTTTTGTTTACTGAAAAAGCCCTGCATTTGTGTTATCAGAATTGTCGTTATCCATAAAAAGGCACTGAAGATTACTGGGATTTGGTTTAATTAATGATCAAAAATGATGTTGAATAACATACAGATAGAGACAAAAATTCTATTTCTGTGCTTTGGTGATTGAGAATTTCTTTATCTGTGGTTTCTTAGTTTAACGTGAATTTATGAGTTCTGATGATGCTTTCTCTTTGTGGTTTTCTTGATTAAGCATGAATTTATGAGTTTTGATGTTTGTTTCTCTTCGCGGTTTTCTTGATTAAACGTGAATTTATGAGTTTTGATAATTCTTTCTCTTTGTGGGACAAGTTTCTCTTTGGTTCATTACTTATTTTGTTCAATGTGTATCATCCTTATCATGAAGACAAAGAGTTTAGGATCCATATTAGAGGAAGACGAAGGAACTGTCATTTTATTTTAGGGTTGAATCTGGAAGATATGTTAGAAGAATGGTCCTGTGTGGTTACAAGGGATTGTCAGACAAAAAGTAACCAGACATCTTGCACGAGTTATCGACTTGATAGGATTAAAGTCCCGAATGACAAAAGGCCATTAGAAAATAACCAAGAGGGTAAAAATATGCTATA
>JAPEIP010000012.1:41002493-41022300 GCA_026120095.1 Capsicum chinense | reverse complement strand
ATTCTCAAACTTGTAAGATAGATAAAGTCTTAAAACAACATCTTTCAGAACATACACTTTAATCTCATGAAAACTAGGAACTTCTTTGGAAACTTAAAGATTTTGACACTTGAGAGCCTTAGAAATCTTGGACTCATAGCTTTCAAAATACATATAATTGTATCTTAAATAGAGTGGGGGACTACTTTGGGAGTTTCTTCTAACCGACATAAACCATGTGAGGTACATGAAGTCCAACGTCTTACCCACATTGTGGAGAGCTGTTCTATCCTTGCCATCGGATAGAACCTTAACTTTAGTGATCACTATCTTAACCCACTTGGGGTATATCAAAAACCTATGGGGGCACGTAGTTTTGGGGCATGAGACCTCGGAATCAAGCCCAACTCGGTGCTGAATTCTACTCCCTTACTTAGCTCAGAACTTTAGAAAATCCATCTTAAAACATTTCAATAATATGCAATGGGAGCCAAAACACATTCCCTTTATCTCAAAATCAAGGATGTGGATTTCTTTCTTAACTTAAGATCAAAACTCACTTCTTTTGTGAAATCTTGATAGACTTATCATGAATAAGCTTTAAAGTCTCAATAACATAGAGATATAGTGTACTCTTCTTGAAACACTTTAAAAAGTATCAATAAGTCATTCTCAAAGACTTACAATTTTACAATACGGCTCAATTCATGACAACAAATCTTGGAAATTCTTGAAAATATGATATCAATATAGTAATGTGCAATTTATGTCATGAACTCTCAATTTATATCATAATTCAATAAGATAATCATGCAATCAAGACTTGAACAATTTCATAATATCATAAACTTGAAATATAGAAAAATAATATGAATTCATCTTGAAAATATAAAATTCTTTAAGAAAAACTAAAACTTTTGGGCACAAGAATAAAACGGTGTTCTTGTTCAAAACCCACATACCTTAAACTTGGAGCTTTTGGATGACTTTAAAGATTTAGGAAGGTTATTCACGAACTATCAGGTGTCCCTCGTAGCTCTCTTAACGGGGAATTCAATTATGCAAGAATTATCAAATTCTCATGGTTGAATATCTAGATAATTGGGTTTTTATATTGAAACCCTAACCTTGTGGTTGAAGGTGTGCAGAGAATTTTAAGATGTTTAACTAAAGAGAATGGAACATAATACACTCCTTGAGGGTTATAAGTTGTGGGAAGTGAAGGAAAAAGACCAAAATACCCTTACTAAATCGCTTCCCAGTTGCTGAAAATCTAAAGCTGACGATATTTGTGATAGGCCATCAGATTTGTGATAAGTCGTCACAAATGTCGTCACTGGAGGGCTGGAATTGATGGATTTTTGCCTAAGGCTGATGACATTCGTGATAAGTTATCACACTTGTGATAACTTATCAGAAATGTCATCATTGGGGCTGGATTCTGCCTAAGGCTGACGACATTTTATGATAAGCCATCACAGACGTGATAGGTTATCAGAAATGTCATCACTCAGTTTTCCAGGCTGACATCCTAGAGTAAAATAGGCATAACCTTTTTGTCCAATATCAGATTTAGGCAAATTTGATATCGTTGGAAAGATAATTCAAAGAGATTTCATTTGATATATAGTAGGCCACCCAGTTTATCATATACTAGGAGTTATAGTCAATTTAAGTTTACTCAAGTTTTGACATTCACTAAAACTCAAACGATAGAAAGGCTTTCAACTTGACCTTGAGTTAGGGGATCTCTATGATCTAAATTCATGCTCAAATAGGTTCCCACACTACATAATTAATTAATATACCACTTTTTCATAGGATTTATGGCTTTTGGAACATCTATACGTAGAAAGGATGGTTTTCATTCTAGCCCAAAATACGAGGTGTTACATTATCTCCCCCTTGGGATCATTCGTCCCTTAATGTTGCTCTGTAGGTTAAGAATACAGAGAAAACTGAGGATACACAACTAAAATAACTTATTAAACTAAATCTATATCTTTCTAAACTTTGGCATACTTTGATTAATGCATATACTAATGATAAGAATAGCTATCTAACTGAATCTTTGATTAGATAGGAGCTGAATGACGGAAGGTTGTTACCTTCGTTTGAATCTGAGCTAACTTACACTTTTTACTCATTTATGAATAGCTGACTCAAGCTGAGAGTTTAGAATTTGCTTGATGTGCTCATGGTGCGTTCATACTTATAGACTGTGAGGTGATAGTTTATGCAGGCACAAATCATGAGAAAACAAGGCTAAGATCACACAATAGGTATAACAGTATCTGAGATGGAATACTTGGAAAACGAAGATCGTTCGGTGAATACTTATGAACTGAATCATGACTAGATATCCAAATTCTAAAATTGATGCCTGATACATATACTGAGCTGAATTCGCAATTGCAAAACTATTTTGGAATGGCCGTACTTATAAAACTTCAGGTAGTAAAACTAGGCTAGTTAGAAAAAATGGAAATCCATAGAAATATATGTTACTGATTGTTAAACTGAAATGTTGTCTATCCAAAATGAATCATACTAGATACTCATGCTCAAGTGGAGGGTTTCTTCAACACCTCTGTAGATATTTCTAATGATTTGAAGGAGCCAAGAATTTTTGGTCAAGATCTGAATAAGACATCTGAATAAGGGGTTACAGTATTGCTACAATTCCATAGCTTGGAATCATAGACCTTTAAATCGTAGACTGGGGTAGAATTTACTAGGCTTTAGGCAATGCAACACCTTACTTAAAACTTAGACACACTTGTAAAATATTCTATCAACTATTCCTTTACCCTAAAAACCATACTTATTGATTCATCTTCTAATTCTAACCAGGCTGTTGATATTTCCTTCTACTCATGTCTACATTGAACTAAATTCCCTCACCATCTTCAACCCTAACCCATAATTACAGGGTATACCACATAACACTGTACTACTAGTCTGAACCGTAATTCAACATACCCTGCACTTCACAACTTCTTATCTCATGAAAATCCTCATTACTACTCCAACAACCACATTCAACCTCTTACAGGACATTTTACTAATGTGTAGTGCATTCATCTAAATATACAAACATGATGTTCAAGCCTCACTTCTATAACCACATATGCACTTCTAAACATACTCCCCTAAAATACCTTTGTCACAACTTACAAACCTCTATCAAGAACAACTTCCATGCACTACTCCTAAGAAGACATACATAAGATTTCAACTATCCAAATATCTCATATAAAACTTCGACTAACCATGAAGGGTATTAAAGACTTGGCTTCAATATTACTTCACACTTTACTGCCTTAGCTAAAATAAGCATACAACGATCTTATAGTAACAAGAAATATTTACTCTTTCCTATTTAGACAACTGATTATCATCACTATCTTGGCCAAAGGAAAGGCAATAGAAGGTTAGAACATGAGGGTCCAAAATATGAAGGGATACTATGAATAAGTTGACACTCAACTGAGGCTTGAGGAATAGAATATATAGCATTATGGACTTATCAAAGAAGTATGATCTGAGGACATGCAAGATATAAATCCAAATTTAGCGGATCATTAAAAGTATTGCTTGAGTACTTGGATTGAACATACTGTAAAGCTTGAGTACATGAGTCATGAGCTGCATGACCTAAATTTGGAGTTCATAACTTATGGAATGTGATTCCAGCTACTGAAAGAACTGTAATTCCTCATTTTTGGGATCTAGGAGAGTACATAATTCTCCATCATATGTATGAACATGAATTATGATCATGGAAATGAACCTAAGGCATGAGTAGGTATTGGGACAACTAAAAATACTGAAATAAGATTGGGTCAAGCATTAATCTTTCTCACAGCTATTCTACAACTTACTGGTACATCTACTAGAATCTAAAGGCTTGACTTGGTTGCTTGTTCTATCATCCCCCCTTTGATGTAAGCCATCACTATAAGGCTGTATACCACTATATAAACTCTAGTCTAACTATAATCACTTTACTTTAGAGTCTGGGATATAGCAACGCACATGAACAAAAGAACTTAACCCGAATGACTACACCTAAAATCATAAAACCAACTTCTAATACTCACTTCTGAGCTACACCCTATCTTTCTATAGCCCCAAGAGTCATCATATAACACTTGAACACTTACTAACTTTGAATCTGCATGAGCATCCCCATGGTTGGAGTGTACACCATCTAGTGCTTTAACTCTTATTTCTATTTGCTAAATCTTTAAAATTTCAAACTTAGATTCTAACGCTTAACATGGGTATCTCCAAACCTTTGATGGACCATACAATTTCTGTCATAGCCTACCAATATCACACTTGTAAACTTATGTTTCTAAACTATGAGAATCACATTCATACTTAAAAAGGCTCAACATCTTCAATCAAACTCCTTAACTTAGCTATCAAGAATATTACTTATTATCTAACTAGTGTTTCTCCACCTAATATTTCAACGGTACTACCGACCCTACAACATGCAATAATCCTTAAAAAAAAAATACAGCCCCATAGCACCTTGGGTGTACTTCTGTACCATATAGATAATGTCAAACTTGATTATGAATTAAGTAAAATTATGCTCTTGCATACACTATTCAAGCCTATTATATCACTTCATTACCAACTTAATCCTATGCACAAGATTCGGCTATACATATAGTTAGTGAATTACCCTTACCACTTTTCTTGTCACTACACCTCTAAACCCTCAGTTTTAACCAACACAAAAACAACAAGTTGCTAGTGAATCAAAATAGGCCTCACACGGCTTCACTAGACTTTGATTTTTCAACAAAACAATGATAACAAGGTTACAAGAGATAGAAACTTGACACACAATATTCAATGATCTAAGAATACCCATCTTATTCTGTCTTACTTACATGAATCATAAGAGTGAGGACATAACTCTGATCTTGAGAGACTTATAACACACTAGAATGCTACTCTTAAGCCACTTTGTGTGACTTTTGAAGCTTCTTGCTAGACAATCTGAGTGCATTATCTGGAGAGGAACTGGAACTTACTAATCATGCTATCTCAAGAATAATACATAGATAGGGATGTATAGCTTTACATTATAGATTCAGAAGAGGAATCTAGAAGTACATCAGATATGGTCTTAGTTCATGACTTTTATGAATCATGAATAAAGCAATTCAATCATCAAAACTCAACTGATGGGATACTTTCCAGCTCGCTTACAATCCGATAATTATCTATGGAGACAGTCTGAGAAAGCATTATCTGTAAAGATTTAAGCTTGACTATTTCTGATACCTTGAAAATAAGGTAGAGATAGCTCAGATAAAGTAAGATGAGAATCTGTGTAAGTTTCTTAAAGAACATTTCTATAGCACGATCTGAGACTTGAAAGAATAGAGATATTTCCTAAATGCCTTGTAGCCTCTTGAAGAAAAGTATAGATGTCTCCATACCATTCTGCAAGACTCTACTAGACACGGCTTCACAGACACCCTAGGACTCTTGAACTCTATCCTCTGATACCAAGTTTGTAACATCCCAAAATTGGGTCCCGAGATGTCACACGGTGCTTAGGGTAACCCTTTTACTGGCATAACTCATAAGCAACTAAATAAAATGGTTAAATATATATAAAATCAGTGAGAACATAAAACTTTTCTGAACTTGATCAATACAAATCTGAACTTTACAAGATTACAACTCTGCTTTACAAATCAAAATTGAAACTACATAAATCAACTTCTACTGACTGAAATCAAGAATACCCCTTAGCATACTGTCATAAACATAATACCAACTGAAATCAAATAAAGGGTTTAAAGCTAAATGAAGCAGAAATCCTAATCTCTCAATAAGACACCATAATATATATCAGTTAACATCCAGTCTATGAAGCCTCTAATCAATGATAAACTATCTAGATAGGGATAAGGCCACCGGCCAAACCATAAACTAAAATAAATAAATATATGAATAAAATGCCTTTCGAAAGACGGATTCCTCACCAACTCAAACGTTTTTAAAGGTTCTACTATTGTGATGGACCGCAGGATCTACATTGTGAGTGTTGCTTGCATCTATGTAGCATTGTGATTAATGATTGAAGGAATGTGGTACTATGAATGCTTAACGACATGCATGGGTTTGTCATTATCAAAAATGGAGAAAATTGTTAAGTCCTTAGTATTGATGATTTACGAAGTGTATGTTGGGACCTAGTTCCTGATAAATGTGTGATGACAAAGCTGAAACTACTTAGGGACATGGTTGGTCGCCAGCACATCACTGTAATACAATTGAATGAAAGTACAAGGTTGGTGGGAAAAACTGTTGCACTTTTTGGCCTCATCCAATCAAATTCGTTCTAGGTTTTCTTGTCTTATATATATTGCCCATCTTACACCGCAAGAAAACCAAGCTTCCATATACTCACAATATATATTTCTCTTGAAGCTATTGAATCAAAGCCTCTTTAGCAATAAGGAAGTGGTCGGTCACAAAGTTGTATTCCATTTTCTTATTGTAATTGAGTCTTTGTATTTTGATCCTAAATATTGCCTACTGTTGTTTGTACGCAATTAGTAGGTGTGGTGTTGTAAGTCCAAATCATATTGTAATCATATAGAATTAGGTGATTTCGAATCTAGAGTTAGCTTGTTATTTTAGTTAGAGCTAGCTAGAGTGCAGTGCAATAGAGTTACTGCAAATTTTTCTTTGTAATAGAGTTATTAATAGGAGAAGAAGAATTAAGAGGTTAATCCTTAAAGTCATGGAGTATGAATTCAAGTTTGCATGAAAATGAGTAAATCTTTAGAAATCCTAGAGCTAGGTCATGGTTTTTCTTCCTCGAGAAAGGAGTTTCCACGTCAAAATTATTGTTTTTGCCATTTACTCTTTTCACGTGCTTTACTGTTAAGTTTTCTATTAGATCTTGCTGGTTGAGTCAGTTTGGGACCAGGTCCCAAAGTTGGAGGGAAACTCATTTTATCTCTTCATATACTTTCAACAATCTTTTATGAGTCTCTTGGCAGTATCGATTCCAAAATAGAAAAAGGAGAGCAAAGATAGACAATCCCAGTAATGCTTTATGTGTTTATTTTTTTCTTGAATCAATGAGGGTTCATTTATGTTTGTGGGTTATATTCCTTTAGTTAAATGACAAATCCATGCATTTGTGTTAACAAAATTATCGTTATCCATAAAAAACATTGAGCATTACTTTGATTTGCTTTAATTAATTATCAAAACTAAAGTTGAATGACATACAGATAGAGAAACAAATTTTGTTTTTGTGTTTTAGTGATTGCGAATTCCTTTATATGTGGTTTCTTGGTTTAACCTGAATTTATGAGTTTTGATGATTCTCTCTTTGTGGTTTTCTTGATTTAGCATGAATTTATGAGTTTTGATGATTGTTTCTCTTTGTGGTTTTCTTGATTAAACGTGAATCTATGAGTTTTGATGATTTATTCTCTTTGTATGAGGAGTTTCTTTGGTTCCTTACTGATTTTGTTCAATGTATAGAACACTTATCAGGAAGACACTGGGTTTAGGATCCATATCAGAGATAGGTGACAGAACTGGCATTTTATTTTAGGTTTGAATCTGGAAGATATGTCAGAAGAATGGTCTTGTGTGCTTACAAGGGATTGTTAGACAAAAACTAACTAGACGGCTTGCATGAGTTATCGACTTGATAGGATTGAAGTCGAGAATGACAAAAGGCCATTGGAAAATAACCAAGAGGGTGAAAATGTGAAATATAAGTTGCAAAAATAGTCTGATAGTTCCAACCGAGTGGGAGTGTGGCATGAACCGAGTTGAGGCCCTGGCCACAACAGGCATCCTAAACCATGAAGGCCCAAGGATACCCCTTAGCATACTATCATAAGAATAACAAGAACTAAAATGCAGAAGTATAATAAAAATCAAAGAAAGCTTTTCAAGCTAAATAAAATAGAAATCCCAAATCTTTTTAGTCTACGAAGCCTCTAATCAATGCTAAACTATTTAGACCGAGAAAGGTCCCCCGACTAAATAATACATACGAATAAAATGTATTTTGAAAGATGGATGGCTCACCAACTCTGACATTTTTTAAGGTTCTACTACTGTGATGGACTAAGGGATCGAGCCTCAGAATATACATTATAAGACAATAGAGCCGCCTGAGGACGGTCTATACTTGGAATGTATTGGTATGCAGGATAATCCAAAAACAACATATAGTTCATAAAGAATAATCAAGAGCATTATGAAAAGAATTTAGCATAATAGAGATCAAAATAAATGGTCATAATTAAAAAGTTTCAATAATTCTCGTAAAACATAGACTCAATAGTTTCTTTTAATTCTGAGCTAGATGGCAGACCCTACAAGTCTATTACACCATAAGATATATGGGTCTGACATTAACTCGCTGGCCAAGCCCTCAATCCACGTTTTCCATAATGATTGAAGTTTTTGCATGATGGTATACCTCTTTTCAGGCACACCTAAGTATCCCCCTTTCAGGATAACATATAATAATTCTCCGCATCGACAAAACATGATTTTCAGCAATGAGTCTTTAGCTCGTGCTTTATTCGGGTGACCATTCAGTTCTCTTTGAGCCTAATTTTTGCCTATTAAAAACCATGCTTAGAAACATTTATTTTGTATTATGGTAAGGGCATTCTATATTAGGTATCATCATACCTAGACTTGCGAAATCATATAATGTCATAACATATCTTGTCCATAGCCCTTTTATTCAAAAACATGTTAATGACCACCAAAAGATTTAAACATCACATGAGAGTTATCATTTCAAAAGCTCATGGAAACTTATGCAAAACATTCTCTTTTCAAGACTTTGACATAGGGTAGTCATCTCTTTCAAAATCACATGCAATTCTTTATTAGAAAACAAGAGCATTTAGAAATAAGAAACACCCATTTTAAAACACGTAAAAGAGACATTTAAAACTCAATCTTATCATCGTTCATTAAACAACCACCAACACTAGTCCATAAAAAAAATCTTACGATCAGAAAAGGGTATTTATAGTTCAGGCTCTCACATCCATTTCAAAGTCCATATCACATGCATATAAATGCAATTTAAAGTTTATAGAAAGCTAGATAGTTAATACATAATTTCATCGTAGAAAAGGGTTTGTAATTTATTCTTTTCAATCAATTTCAAACCTTAACTTATACATATATAAAATAGGGTTTATTAAAAACGTCAGACTTACGCCCATGAGTGTTAGCATAATTCTACATATTCTTTGATGGAGGAAAATTGAATAAGAACCTTGAGTTTGAAATCTACAAACTTTGGAATTGAGAAATACTTCTTGTTGTTATAGGGAGGAAGAGAATAAGAAGTTTTGGAGATTCTACTAGTTTAGGATGACTTTAGGGTTATAAAAATGAATTGGGGAAGTTATAAGGGTGAAACAACCATTTTACCCTTGATTAAATAAGGAAAAAAACATGTTATATTCTAAGAGAAATGATCGTTGGAAGTTGATCCAAGTAAAATCAGATACTAAAACTCAATAGTTAGGAAATTTCTCAGCTTAACTTTGAGCTAGGAGACATTTATGACTTCAATCCATCTCCAAGGATGTTCCCATACTAAAGAATTGATAGTCATACTTGTATATAAATAGAAATCATTAGGTTCAGTTCAACACACATAGGATGAACGGTTCAAATTTTAGCCCAAAAATGTGGGTTGTTATAGAGTGACTCTATCCTTAGGGAGTTCTTTAGCATCCCCTGATGAGGAAGCTGAGAATCAAGACCATGCTAGGGAAAATTTTGGCAGGAGCACTTTAATACCCCAAACTTTCTTTAAGTCTAAAATCGTCTTTAAAAGGTTAAGGAATGACTTCTAAAATAAGTAATGTCTAAACCCTACATAATTTTACTAATTTTGACTTTTTATCATATGGGAAATTGAATTATCTTTCCAACGATATAAGATTTACCTAAATCCGACAACCGGATAATAAGTTATGGCTGATCTAAGTTCTAGTCATAAAACACCATCATTTTAGTGTTGGCGCGTTGCCGAGAGGGTTTATTTCACAATTTTCAAATTCCAGTGCGACTCCGCAATTGTGGTGCATTGCGAAGAACCCCAATTGCCTATTCGTCAATTTTCAGTGAGCCACTGTGATAGTGGCGCGTCGTGGTGGCCCATAAAATTGGGCTCCCAGCTATATTTCTCCAGTTACGTTAAGGATTAAAAGGGGGGTATTTTGGGCAATTATCCTCCCCCCAATCTATCCAAAAACATAAAATCAATGGTATTTGAAAGCTCTTTATGCCTTAAATCCTTATTCTCTTCAAAAAAAAAAAAAACCCTAAGAATCCAAATCCTCTTTCAAGAATCTCAAGAGTACACCATAGTTATTACAAATTGAGTCAAAATTCAAAATTCCCAAGTCAAAAGCTCTAATAAGCCTCACTCAAGAGTATGAAAAAAAGTCTCAAGCAAGTTTTTCATCCAAGTTTATCAATCTAAGGTATGTGGGGTTTGAACAAGGATAAATCTTTCGTCCTTGTGCCCAAAATTATATTTTTCAGCAAGTTTCTTATTATTTGAAATTAGGGTTCATACCCAATTATTCTTTTTTGAAGATTATGAGTTTACAAGTGATAGAATGTTGAATTACATGACTATTTTCATATATTTATGCATGTAATGAGAATTTCCAGATTTTTCCAATTGAGTTTAAGCATGATATTGAGATTTTTTATTTCATTATTTTGATATTGATGAAGTATTTTTAAGAAGCATATTGAGTGTGATGTTTTGCTATGATATTACATGAGTATTTTTATATTTTCATGCTTCTCGCTGAAATTTTCAGATTTTGAGTTGATTTATCAATAATTGCATTATCAAGCATGAACCTTTTGGTGTTTTAACATAATTTTAAAGCATGGGCTTTAAGAACTAAGATTGATTTTTGATATTTCAAGAAGATTACATTTTTAGCAGGCTTTAGAAAGCAAGTATTTAGATTTTTAAGAAAGAATTGATCTCTTGATCCTAAGCTAAGATAAGGAATCCACATTGTTCATAAAGTTTGAGATTTAAAGAAAGAGAAGCGAATTGGTTTTTATTATAAACTCTTATGCTATTTTAAGGTGAATTTCCCAAAAGTTCTGAGCCTAAGTATGTGAGTAGTATTTAGCACCGAGTTGGGTATGATTCTAGGTCTCATGCCATAGAACTAAGTGACCCCGTAGGTTTCTAATTTACCCTAAATGGGTTAAGATAGTTATAACTAAAGTTAAGATTTTATTCCGATGGCAAGGGTAGAACAACTCTCTCCAACGTGGGTAAGACGTTGGACTCCATGTCAGCTCACATGGTTTATGTCGGTTAGAAGAACTTCCCAAATAAGACCCCTACTCTTTAAATATTTTATTTATTTAAAGTCTTAGTATATATTTTGAAAGTTATTATTTTAAGATTTCATCTAGTTAACAAGATTTGAGGACAAGAAGAGGATACAGATTTTAGAATAAGGTGTAATGACTCATAAGATTTATACTACATGCTTCCTTATTCATGATTAGTAGATTTAGATTTCAGTTTTTGCTCAAGCTATGTGAGTCATTTATGTCAGCATGCATGATTTCTATAAAGATTGATGATATTATTTAACTATATACACCCCATATACTCAGTACATCCTCAAAGTATTGATCCACACATATGTCTATGTGCTATATTGTCTCATAATATAGGTACAAGTTGTAGCTCATACACTATATTTAGTCAGTTTACATCTTCCAGTAAGTAGGTGATGAGTCCTTTTGATTCAAGGGATCAAGTCAGTTATATAGTTTAAGACATATTGTATTTTCTTTCTTCAGTCATATTGAGTTGGGATAGTTGGGAGTCATGGCCCGTCTACCTATAGTCAGTACTAGTAGAGGCTTCATAGATAATCAGTAGTGTTAATGTATTTTATTTCAGTTTTGTTGTCAAAAGCAGAGTTTTAATCTTGTAAATTCAGATTTGTATTGATCAAGTTCAGAGAAGTTTTATATTTTCACTGATTTTGTTTAGATTTATGTATCTTATTAGGTTGCTTGTAAGTATGCCAGTAGAAGGTTTAACTTGGGATCACTTGTGACCTTAAGCACCGTGTGACATCTTGGGACCCATTTTTGGGGAGTTACAAAATTGATATCCGAGCCAAGTTCAAGTGTCCTAGGGTGTCTATGAATCTATGTCTAGTAGAGTCTTGCGGAATGGTATAAAGACATCTGTACTTTTCTTCGAGAAGCTACAAGACATTTACGAAATGTTTCCATCTTTTAAGTCTCAGATTGTGCTATAGAGAAGGTCCCTAAGAAACTTATACAAATTCTTATCTTACTCTATTCGGGCCATCTCTGCCTTATTTTCAAGGTATCAGAAACAATCAAGCTTAAACCTTTACTGCTAGGGCTTTCTCAAATAGTTTTCTCAGATAGTTATGGGATTATAAAGAGGCTAGAAAGTATCCCTTCAGTGCTTTTAAGTTCCAAAGTTTGAAGGGCATTATTAATGTTCATGAAAAGTCGTGCACTAAGACCAAGTCAGGTGTGCTTTCAAATTCCTCCTCAGAATCCATAATGATAATTTATACTTCTCTATCTATGTACTGTTCTTGAGGTAGCATGATCAGCAAGTTCTAATTCCCTCCCCTAATAATGCTCTCAGACTTAATAGCAAGAAGTTTCTAAAGTCTCACAAAGTGGCTTGAGAGGAGCCTTCTAGTGTGTTATAAGTCCCTCAAGTTTAAAGTTATGTCCTCATTATTATGAGCCATTTAGTTAAGACAAAGTAAGATATGTATTCTTAGATCATTGAATATTGTGTGTCAAGTTTTGATCTCTTGTAATCTTGTTATCATTGTGTTGTTGAAATTCAAAGTCTAGTAAATCCGTGTGGGGCTCTTTCGATTTACTAGCATAGCTGTTTTGTTACTCATCACATTTTCTAGTTCAAAACACAAAATCAAAGTCTAGTAAAGCTGTGTGAGGCCTATTTCAATTCACTAGCAACTTGTTGTTCATCTCGTTGTTTTTGTATTGGTTGGAAATGGGGGTTTAGAGGTATAGTGACAAGAAAAGTGGTAAGGGCAATTTATTGAATATATGTATAGCCAAAATTTTTTGCATAAGATTGAGTTAGTAATGAAGTGATATGTCTTTATGTGTTAATTTAGTAGAAGGTAGAGAAAGATTCCTTAGTTAAGGTGAATTGTTGTTGCTTGGAGTATGAAAATAGTTGTTATGGTGTTTGTTGTGCAAGAAAAGTAGCGGTTATTGATGAAGGTACTTGATGGATGAGTGTTGTTAATTTAGGCATCCCTGAGATTGCCAGAGGGAGTTTAGTTGAAACTTATAGAGCTATGAACTAAGTTTAGCGGTATAAATAGGGTATATAATAATGATGTGTAGAAGTAGGATGTGTTAATGGATTTTTAATAAGATAGATAATAGGATTGTGATTGATCCTTACTATTATGAAGTTTTAGTAGACTAATGTTTTTTGATATTTGGCATGTAAGAATATTGTGTGAAGTTGTGATTCTTCATAGCTAGAACTAGACACTAAGTTTTAATAGTAGATGGTGATCAAGGTGGGTATAAGGATTGATGTGTTGTGAATGTTAGTTTTATGGAAGTGATCTAATAGGCTTGGACAATGTATGAAAGAGCTTAAGTTTACTTGATTCATTATTAAGTCTGATATTGTAGGTATGCCCAAGGTGCGATGGGGATGCATTATTTTCGAGTATCATTACACGTTATATGGTTGGTATTACCGTTGAGTTCCTAGGTAGAGAAAGACTAGTTAGGTAATGTATGATGTTTTGATAGCTAAGTTAAGAAATTATGATTAAAAGATGTTGAGCCTTTTTAAGTATGATTTTGATTTTCATGGTTTAGAAATGTAAGTTTTTAGGCGTGATATTGGTAGGCCATGATAGAAGTATTATGGTCTATCAAATTTTTGGAGGTATCCATGTTAAGCATTAGAAATCTAAGTTTGAAAGTTTGAAGATTTAGCTAGTAGAAATAAGAGTTGAAGCACTAGATGATGTGCACTCCGACTATGGGGATGCTCATAAAGATTCAAAGTTATTAAGTTTTCAAGTATTACATGATACTATTGGGACTATAGAAAGATAGGGTGTAACTCAAAAAGTAGTATTAGAAGTTGGTTTTACGCTTTTAGGTATAGTCATTCGGGCTAAGTTTAGTTTTATGTGTATTGATTATACCCCAGAATCTAGAGTCAAGTGATTGCAGTTTAGATTCGAGTTTACTTAGTAGTTCATAGACTTAGACTGATAGGTTAAAGCTAAGGAGGAGATGATAAGATAAGTAACTAAGTTAGATTCTTAGATTCTAGTAGTGCTGCCCATGTAGGAAGAAGATACTCAGCTCATTCTTATTTCAGTATTAGTACTTTAGTCATCACAAAATCTAATCATGCCTTACGTGTCAGCCCCATGATCATAGTTCTATTCATGTATATCATAGAAAATCATGTACTCTCCTAGTCCCTAGTATGAGGAGCTCTAGGCCATTCAATAGTACGAATCATGTTCCAGGAATTTATGAACTCCAAAATCAGGTCATGGAGCTCATGACTCATGTACTCATGCTTTATAGTATGTTCAGTTCCTATAACTCATGCTATACTCCTAATGATTAGCGAGATTCAGTTTATAGCCATGAATGCCCTCAATTTAGATCTCTTTGGTGGATCCATGATGTTGATTCTCTATTCCTCAGGCCTCAGTTAAGTGTCAAGTTACATATATTACCCTTCTATGCATCAAGGTCTCATCTTCTAACCTTTCAGTAACTATTCACCGCAAATTCAGATTCAGTTCGAGGTAATAAGTTT
Organism: Capsicum chinense; assembly: GCA_026120095.1. NCBI lineage: Eukaryota > Viridiplantae > Streptophyta > Magnoliopsida > Solanales > Solanaceae > Capsicum > Capsicum chinense. The sequence goes on along the minus strand of JAPEIP010000012.1, from coordinate 41,007,389 downwards.
CCTCAGATCATCTCTTTTCATTCCATGTTTCAAGCTTTATATAAGCATTCATGTGATAGCTCATGCATTTTCAAATCAGCATAGTCATGCTCTTAGTAGCACACCAGTTATAGTCTCAGCTTTCAGCATCTCAGTTTTCGCTAGCCACATCGAGGATAAATGTTTCCAAGGGGGGGATATTGTAATACCCCAAACTTTGTTTAAGTCTAAGATCGTCTCTAGAAGGTTAAGTAATGGCTTACAAAGTGAGTAATGTCTAAACTGTATAGAAGTTTCCTAATTTGTCTTTTTATCGTATGAAAAATTGAATTAGCTTTTCACCGATGTAAGATTTGCCTAAATCTGACAACTGGGCAAGAAGTTATAGCTAATCTAAGTTCTAGTCATAAAACACCGTCATTTTAGTATTTGGCGCATCGTGGAGAGGGTTTATTTCACAATTGTCAAATTCCAGTAGGACTCTACAATGGTGGTGCATCTTGGAGGACCCCAATTTCCCATTCGTCAATTTCCAGTGAGCCACTGCGATAGTGGCGCGTCACGGTGGCCCATAAAATCGGGCTCCCAGCTATATTTGTCCAGTTACGTTAAGGGTTAAAAGGGAGTATTTTGGTCAATTACCCTACCCCTAATCCAGTCAAAAACATAAAATCAATGGTATTAGAAATCTCTTTACGCCCTAAATCCTCATTCACTGCAAAACAAAAACCCTAAGAATCCATATCCTCTTCCAAGAATCTCAAGAGTTCACCATAGTTATTACAAATTAAGTTAATATTTAAGATTCCCAAATCAAAATCACCAAGAACCCTCACTCAAGAGTACGAAAAAGAGTCTCAAGCAAGTTGTTCATCCAAGTTTATCAATCTAAAGCATGTGGGGATTGAACAAGGATAAATCTTTTATCCTTGTGCCCAAAATTATATTTTTCAGAAAGTTTCTTATTATTTGAAATTAGGGTTCATACCCAATTACCCTTATTTGAAGATTATGAGTTTACAAGTGATTGAATGTTGAATTACATGACTATTTTCATATATTTATGCATGTAATGAGAATTTCCAGATTTTCCCAATTGAGTTTAAGCATGATATTGAGATTCTTGATTTCATTATTTTGATATTGATGAAGTATTTTCAAGAAGCATATTGAGTATGATGTTTTTCTATGATATTACCTGAGTATGTTTATATTTTCATGCTTATTGCTGAAATTTTCAGATTTTGAGTTGATTTATCAATAATTACATTATCAAGCATGGACCTTTAGGTGTTTTAACATAAGTTTAAAGCATAGACTTTAAACCCTAAGATTGATTTTTGATATATCAAGAAGATTACATTTTATCATGCTTTGAAAAGCAAGTAGTCAGATTTTTAAGAAAGAATTGATCTCTTGAACCTAATCTAAGATAATGGGACATAGTGAGTCCTCTTTGATTCGAGGACAATATGATTTGATTTATTTATTTATTTCTTCAGTTCAGTATTACGGAGTTAATTGGAGATATGTTCCTTCAACTCCTTATTCATATAGTTTAGAGGCTTTCAGATTTATGTTCAGATTTACGTTAAAATTGAGTTGTTTTGGGTATTTTTACCCACATGATTGTATTCAGTTAAACCTTATGGCCTTACAGTTCCATGTATTCCTCATTATTATAGCATGATTTATAGTATACCGGCACAAATATCAGTCATGGGTTAGCTTGTGGTCCCTCGGGGTCATAAGCACCGTGTAGCATTCTGGTTCAGCGAATTGGGGTGTTACAAACTTGGTATCAGAGCCTAAGGTTCAATAGAGTCCGAGGAAGTCTGAAAGCCGCATCTAGTAGAGTCTTGTACATGGGTGTGTTGCGCACTATATTTATGTGCGGGAGGCTATAAGATGTTTTAGGAACAGTCCCCTTCCTTTATTATTAATGTCATGCTAGTGAGCATAATCACAACTCTCAGTCTAATCTATTCTTCTCTTATTCCATACCATGGCCCCAAAGAAAAGAAACCAGCCAGCTCCTCAGCCTGAAGATCCTTTGGGCGAACATGTTTCCCATGTGTAGTTTAGAGCCACATTTACCACTCTTGCTCAGTCCATGGCTGCACAAAATGAATGGCCACCAGTCATTCCAACCAATCCAGTGGCCACTCTTAAAGCAACTAGGGTATGGGATTTCACTCAGATAAACCCTCCATCTTTGCATGGGTCTAAGTCTAATGAGAACCCTCAGGAGTTCATTGACCAAGTCCAGAAGGTCATCGACATCATGGGTGTTACTTCTATTGAGAGTGCTGAGTTAGCCGCCTACCAGTTACAGGATGTTGCTCATGATTGGTACAAACAGTGAAAGGCTAAGAGGTTAGATGATACAGGCCCTATCGAGTGGAAGGAATTTGTCACAACCTTCTTAGATAGATTCTTTTCCCAAGAGCTGAGGGAAGCCAAAGTTCTTGAGTTCATCAACCTCAGGCAGAGGAATATGATGGTTAGGGAGTATTCTATCAGATTTACTCAGCTAGCCAGGTATGCTCCTTATGTGGTTGCAGACAATAGAGCTAAGATGAGTAAGTTCATGTTAGGGGTCAATGATAGCGTGGTAAATGAGTGTAGGTCTACGATACTGATTGGTGATATGACCTTAGAGAGACTCATGACCCATGCCCAGCAAGTAAAAGAGCAGAATTTTAAGACTAGGGAGAGGCAGAACAAGAGAGCAAGGTCAGGTAATTTCAACTTTGCTCACCCCAAGTTAGATGAGGAAACCGTTCAAAGTTTTTCTCTATCGTTCTATCTCCTTCCTCTACTAGCGCTCCAGTTCTAAAGTTCAGAGACAACAATAGAGACAAAGCGCCAGGCTCTAAATCTCAGGGAAGTGTTAGGAGTGTCCGAACGAATCCCCTTTGCCAGACTTGTGGTAAGAACCACAAGGGCATTTGCAGAGTCGGTAATGATGTCTATTTTGGTTGTGGCAAGATAGGCCATAAGATTAGGGGGAGGGGTCTGCAGTCTAGTCTTCAGTGTTAGCAAAATCATTCTACAGCCCAGTCCAGTCGCCTGAACCAGCAGGTTACCATTTCCAGTGCTACCAGTGGGCAACGCCCAAACAGACTCTATGATCTTCAGTCCCGACAGGATCAGGAAAATTCCCCTGATGTTGTTACTGGTATGTTACAGATTTTCCATGTTTATGTTTATGCTTTGCTAGACCCAGGTGAATCTTTGTCTTTTGTTACTCTATACATACCGGGCAATTTCAGAATCAGTCCCAAAGTCTTAGCAGAGCCCTTCTGAGTCTCTACCCCAGTGGGTAAAACCATCATAGCCCGACGAGTATACAGGAACTGCGCGGATATGATATCTCAGAAATCCATGTCATCAGATTTAGTGGAGTTTGAGATGACTGATTTTGATGTAATTCTCAGCATGGATTGGCTTCATTCCTTCTATGCCACAGTCGACTACAGAAATAGGATAGTTTAGTTTTAGTTCCCAAATGAGCCCGTCCTAGAGTGGAAGGGTAGCATTTCAGTGTTCAAGGGTCAACTTATTTCCTACCTTTGGGCAAGGAAAATGATTTCTAAGAGGTGTGTGTATCATCCCGTGCCTGTTAAAGATTCCAATTCTGAATCTCCCAGCCTCGAAACAGTCCCTGTTGTTAATGAATACTTAGATGCCTTTCCCAAAGATCTTCCTGGCATTCCTCCTGAAAGGGAAATAGACTTTGGCATAGACCTTCTTTCGGATACTCAACCTATTTCTATTCTGCCATATAGAATAGCACCAGCAAACTCAAAGAACTGAAAGATCAATTGAAGGATCTCTTAGATAAGGGATTCATCAGACCAAGCATTTCCCCATGGGGTGCGTTAGCATTATTCGTGTGCAAGAAAGATGGTTCTCTCAGGATGTGTATTGATTACCGTGAACTCAACAAGGTCACGGTCAAGAACAAATATCCTCTTCCCAAGATTGATAATCTATTCGACCAACTTCAGGGTGCCAGTTACTTCTCCAAGATAGACCTCAGATCAGGCTATCATTAGCTTAGAGTTAGAGAATGTAACATTCCAAAGACAACTTTACGTACTCGGTATGGTCACTTTGAATTTTTAGTCATGTCATTTGGTCTTACCAATGCCCCTGCAGCTTTATGGATTTGATGAACCGTGTGTTCAAGTAGTACTTGGACATGTTTGTCATAGTCTTTATAGATGATATTCTGGTCTATTCTCGCATAGAGAGTGATCATGCAGACTATCTCAGGATTGTTCTTCAAACTCTCAGGGATCACTAATTATTCGCTAAGTTCAGCAAGTGCGAATTTTAGCTAAGATCAGTAGCATTCCTTGGCCATATTATTTCTGGTGATGGAATTAGAGTAGATCCTCAGAAAATCAAGGTAGTAAGTAACTGGCCTAGACCCGTATCTCCATCAAATATTAGGAGTTTCTTGGGTTTGGTTGGCTATTACAGATGGTTTTTCGAGGGATTTCTTCTATTGCATCTCCCATGTCCAGATTGACTCAGAAGAAGATTAAGTTTCAGTGGTCAGATTCATGCGAGAAGAGCTTTCAAGATTTGAAGACTCGACTAACCTCCGCTCCAGTTCTAGCTATTCCAGATGGTTCAGATGGTTTTGTAGTCTATTGTGATGCATCCAGAGTAGGTTTAGGTTGTTTCCTCATGCAGCATGGTAAGGTCATAGCCTACGCCTCCAGACAGTTAAAGCCATATGAGAAGAATTATCCTATTCTTGATCTTGAGTTAGCAGCAGTAGTTTTTGCCTTGAAGATTTGGAGGCATTATCTCTATGGAGTTCATGTAGATGTCTTCACAGACCATAAAAGCCTCCAGTATGTCTTTTCCCAGAAAGATCTTAATCTTCGCCAGAGAAGGTGG
>JAPEIP010000012.1:40975727-40991707 GCA_026120095.1 Capsicum chinense | reverse complement strand
GAGGGAGGGGGGGTCAATACAAAAGTACTGGTACGCAGAGAAATCAAAACAGAAGTATAATATTTTTACACAATATAGGTGAGATCCATTATAAAGAAGTTTCATATCAAATCATTTGAAAACACATGGGCATAATGTAATTATTTTCAATAACAACGAAATGCAACTGAGCTAGGTGGAATACCCTACATAATTTACACCAACTGTCAATCCTCGGTTGCCGCCGAGATTTGAGTATAAGTGAGGGAGAGACACGCAAGACCATGAAGCATGGTGTCTCGACCCAATGGTTGTGCCCAATGTACACCAGTGTCATGTTCTTCCTTTCTACAACACCAATTTGCTGTGGTGTTCTAGGCGAAGAAAAATGATGATTAATGTCCAGCTCATTGTAGAATTGACTGAACCTTGTATTTTTAAAATCCATTTTATGGTCTGATTTGAGCCCAACTATCTTCTCATTATACTTCACCTGCACTTGTTTGGCAAAGGCTTCTAACATAGAGAAAGTCTCTTCCTTGGATCTTAGGAAGAAAGTCCATGTGAACCTAGAATAGTCATCACTAATATAACCAGAATGTAATTTTTTCCTTCTCTGCTTGCAATCTTTACAGGTCCACAAAGATCCATGTGAAGCAGTTTCAAAGGCCTGGATGTGCTTACTCTTTTCTTAGGGCTTGAATGAGGATTTATTTTGCTTTCCCTTCACACAGGCATCACACACTCTAGAGTTAGCAAACTTCAACTTAGGCAACCCTTAAACCAGGTCCCTATTGACCAATTTATTCAGTAGGGAGCAACTGACATGGCCTAATCTCTTGTGCCACGATTTAGCAGCATTTTCTTGAACACTCAGACATGTCATGTTCCTTGGCTTGCAAGTCCCCAAATCTGTAACATACATGTTTTTGTTCCTCCAGGCAGTCAACATTACTTCACCATCCTTGTGGCTTATGACAGTGCACTTATTTGACCTAAAGTTTATTTCATCACCTTTATCAGACATCCGAGAAACACTCAACAAACTGAGCTTGAGTCCATCCACAAAATGAAAATCATCAATGGCTTGGCTCAAACTATTCTAACCTTTCCAATTCTAACAATGTACCCTTTGATTTCATCACAAAAGGAGACACTGCCTCCTTCATAGACCTTAAGCGAGAAGAAGTCTTCAACTCTTCCAGTCACGTGCTTTGAACAACACTATCTAGGATCCAGTAGTGGCTCCTTCCTATTGCTTTTCCTTGCATTAATAATCAACTGTTAGTTTTGGAAACCCATTTCAGCTTGAGTTCCCAGAATAGTAACAGACAAAAGATCAAATTTTTCTTGATCTAGCTAGGTAAATTATCACACCTTCATTTTGAAGTAGAGAATTCTTTCCTTCTCCTAATAACTTCAGTTCTTGAGGGGCATGAATCTCTTGTATGACCATTTTTTCCACAATGAATACATAAAAGATTGTCTTTGATAGAAATATATTTGCTATAAGGATTGTAAGCTAGATAACCACATGAAATCCCAAGCCTTTTTTTTATAGATATTTGATCCCTAACTAGTAGGCTAGTCATTGCTTGAGATGATGTAGTCCATTTGAGAGCCTTTGATCCAAACTAGGTCCTTCTTAAGTTCAACACTCTTTTCGAGTGAGGCAGTCATATTTGCATTTGCCTTAAATAATTTCTCTTCTAACTCACACTGAATTTTGCTTTCTTCACTCTTTCCTTTTGAATTAAACTTAGATATTTCATTAAGTTTTTCATTTAAAAGATTATTTTTAATGGAGAGTGACTTGCCAGTTGCCTGAAGTTCAGTCACTTGCACAGTTAATTTAAGCGTTTCTTCCTCATATTTTTCAATATCTTTCTTCAGACCTTCCTTATCTTTAGTGAGTTCACTAATAGTATCTATAACCAAAGTAGCAAGAGACTTTAATTCTTTAAGAGAACAGTTTTTGAGATTCTCTTTGATATCCAAGAGAGTTACCTTGTAATCTTCATCATCATTTGAATTTTCCATCAAGGTAAAAAGAGAGTCATAGACTTGTACATCATCCTCTACTTCCATCAAGGAGACATTTTCTTGCTGTTTTGATTCATTTGAATCACTATAGGAATCTCCCAAGCAGTTAGGACCTATGTTGCAACCTTATTAGCTTCATCTTTTCTTTTGTACGTGCCAGGGACTCGGTTCTTTCCCTTTTCTTTTTTCACTACCTTGCTTGACATACTCCTTGCACTCTACTTTGTGTAGAGTGTTGTCTTTGCTATAATGACCCAACTTTCCATATTTGTGACAAGTGTCATTTCCCTTTCCTTCGCTGATATGCCTGCTGGATTCTTCTCTTCTAGGTAGAGCTCCTAAATTTCTCAAGGCTTTAAGGACCCATTTGGCAATGTAAATAGTTTCCTCTCCCTCAACACTGGTGGTCTATTTTGTTACCTTTAGGACTAGTTTCTTATCCTTTTTGTGCTCACCATTATATTTGTCCTACATCTTCATGATCTCATAAGTCTCGAGATTTCCAATCAGCTTATCAATCGTCATATTTTTCAAATCACGGGCTTTAATAATAACATTAACTTTGCTCTCTTATTTCTTGGTAGAATACTTAGGACCTTGCGAACCTATTTGGTGGTTCAAATATCCTCACCTAAATAGTGGATTTCATTGGTTATAGCAGTGAACTTTGTATGCATTTCCTAGATAGACTCTCCTTCCCCTATAGTGAAAGTCTCATATTGGGTAGTTAGAATATCAACCTTTGAATCTTTCACTTGACTAGTTCCCTCATGGGTTGTTTGTTGGCAGTCCCAAATTTCTTTGGCAGTCTCACAAGTAGAGATCCTATTGTACTCATCAGGGCTAATTCCACACACCAACGACTTTTTAGCTTTATAGTTCTTTTCAATCTTCTTCCAGTCAGCATCATTATATTCCATTTTAGTTTTAGGAACATTTGAAGTCACTTCACCAACTTTTACTGGCTTTGTGGGAACAAAAGGACCATCTTAAATCACATCCCACAAGTCAGAATCTTCTGCCATGATGAAATCATGCATTCAACTTTTTCACCACCAATAGTATTCCCCATTGAATCTGGATGGTCGAGTATTAGATTGACCTTCTTAAATAATTGGAAGAGCACCCATATTAAAGATCTTTCCTAGGTATTACCGTTTTAGGAAGACCAAGCTCTGATACCAAATTAAGAGAAAGATGAGTTACCCTCCAACTTTGGGACCAGGTCCCAAATACACATAAATAACAAAAACTTAACAAAGCAGTACATAAAATAAGTAAATAAGAAGCACAATAATTTTAGGTAGAAATTCATTGTTCAAGGGAAGAAAATCACAACCTACCTCTGGGATTTTTCAAAGCTCCACTAATATTCAAGAAACCTTGAATACAAACTCCATGACATCAAGTATTAAAAGTCCTATTCCTTCTTCTCCTAATAATAACTCTATTACAAAGAGAAATGTGCAATACCTCTACTACACTAAAGACCCAACTAACTCTAACTGAGTAGACAAGCTAACTCTAGCTTTAATATCACCTAACTCTAGATGATAACAATGAGTTTGAGAACTTAGAACAAGACTTCTACTATTAATAAACAACAACAGTAGACAACATTTTTAATCAAAATACAAAGACTTATTTACAACAAAAACATGAAATACAAATTGTGAGCGATCAATTCCCTATTGCAAGTGAGGCTTTGATTCAAGATCTTCAGGAGAATACTTTGTTGTGAGAATATGGAAGCTTGATTTTTTTGTTGTAAAATATGAGCAATATATATGAACAAGACAACCTAGGACGAGTCTCATTGGTTGAGACCAAAAAGTGCAGCTGCTTTCTCACCAACTTTTATACTGTTGTCCAGCTGTATTTGACAAGGACGTGAATGTAGTCAACCAGGTCCCTAAGTAGTTGCAAGATTTTTCATCACATATTCTTCAGGAACCAAGTCCCAACTGATAATTAATTTGCCAATCATCAAAACTATGAACTTAACAGATGGTAACTCAATTTCTTCTTTTCACTCTTTTTAATCTATATGACGTCAATCTCATTTTTGTACATTAATTGTAGTGCATTCTTACTGAAAAAGGATTTCAAATTCTTATACTAATCTAAAACATTAAAACCACAGTGTACTCAGTGGCTACTATGTTTGGCACAAATGACTGTGATTTTAAAATTTAATTGTAAATTTGGTTGATGCATTCTACATAGGTAAATAAAGCTGCTGATACCAATGAAATGATATATTTTAATATTACGTTTTATCATCGTTTTGGGTTCTTTAGTCCATGGAAACTTGAAAGGCTTTAAGCAGTTGATGGCTTACTTAGTTAGGTATTTAACTACTAATGGGTTTCTAAATTGCTCATTTCTGTTTCTTTCAGTATATTAATGTTGGTTAGTATATGCACAAGTTACTAAACTTTTCCACTAGTGAGGTGGAAAAGGCTATTTCCTGTGGGGCTTTAGGTTTTCTCTAAGAAAAAGTTTTTAATACATAGTTTGTAATCTATGCAGCTTTCGTGTACACAATGCATTGCAACACATTGTTTTGGCACAAACTTACTAACTTATCTATACTTGACGCACGACCAAAAACATGAAACTTATATTAATGTCGATTTTAGTATTTTCAAGGACCTCGTATGATCATAGTAAGTTACTTTCCCCTGTTCTTAAGCCCTGGTTAATCCCTGCATGCCTTTATTAGTACATTTCACTTCTCAAGTGTTGACTATACATGTATATTGCTTAATTTGTACTTTGGCGTGGACATGATATATGGAATTTAGGGGCTGACTGAGGCAATTCACCGATGCAAGATTTGTATAGACATTGAAGGATAATCATCATATAGTCATATACTGGTTTAGCTTCTCAGTGATTCTAGCTCTTGTTACACGTGTAGCTCGATTCTTTCAAAGACAAACACAATAATCAATAATGATCCATATATGATACATGTACGACCATGAAGATGGACACATGTGAGAATGTAATGAACCCGGGGCTTGGAGTGTGTGAGTGAAGGACTTAAAACACACCAAACCGACCCTAATATAACACTTTGAGTGTGAAGAGGAGCCTTGGAACACAACAAGGCAGCCCCTAAATACACTTGAAGGGAGCCTAGCTCTTAAAAGGGCATTTTGGATATTTTGTATTTTATTTATAACCTAATATAAATAGAATATTATAGGGATTTTAGAATTAGATTATTCATGATGTTGTAAGTCATAATACACAAGAAACACAAGTCCTCTCTCCTTTGAGGCACCACCCGAAACTAGGGGGCCTTTGGCCGAAACTAGAGTGTTGAATCAATTTTGTTGAACTCTTGGCTTGGAACGTTGGATGCTTAGAGGGGTTGAGGTCTCCCTTGTGTCCACGAAGAGATAGTTATTTTTTGAGTGTAGTGTTAAGGGTACAAGAGTGGAATAAGCTCTTGGGTTCTTAAGATTATACCACCATTTGTCTATCTATCTATCTTGTATTTTGTAATCGTATACCCGTTTGTGTTCTTGTTAATGTAAGCCATGTGTTGTTGTTCTTCATGTTGTATTGTTCATCTTGTCTTCATATTGAGTTGTTAATCTAGTTTGTGGTAGCTGATATACATGTACGACCACAAAGATGGACGCATGTGAGAATGTAATGAACCCGGGTGTAACAACCCGCAATTTGGGCTAGAACGTAAACCGTCTTTCCTACGCATAGATGTTACAAAAGCCATAAATCTAATGCAAATATATTATCTTAATCATCTATGTAGTGTGTGAATCTAGTTGGGCATGAGTCGAGATCATAGATGACCCTCAACTCAAGGACTAGTTGAAAGCTTTCCTATCATTCAAGTTTTAGTGAGCGTCAAAACTTGGATCAAATTCAATCGACCATAACTCCTTGTATATGGAAAACTAGGTGGACTAATATATATAAAATGAAAGATCTTCGAATTATCTTTCCAAAGATAATAATTTCTCCCAAATTTGAGATCGGAGCAAAAAGTTATACCCATTTTACTTCTGCATGTCTGTCTGTCGACAAGTGGCGACCTGAGCTGATAAGTTTCACATATGTGATGACCTATCAGCCATATCGTCAGCCCAAGGCAGTAACTCACAAAAATCAGCCTCTGAGTGACGACCTGGTGTGATAAGTTATCACATATGTGACGACCTATCAGCCAAGGTCGTCACCTTTAAAATTCAGCATTTCCTAAACGGTTTTGGAGGGGTATTTTGGTATTTTTCCTTCACCCCATAACTCCATAAACACTGAATTTAACCTCTATTTCACCAAAAATACACTCCTTTCTCTTAAATCCTCTCAAGAACAAAATTCTAGGGCCTCAATCTAAGATTTAAGATCCCTCAAAATTTCACCAGTAAATTCCAAAATTGATTCAAGAATTTGAATCCCCAAACTAAGATCTTCAAGAATCATCCATCAAAAGAACAAATAGAGTCCCAAAAAGTAAGTGTTCATCCAAAGTTCATAATCTAAGTTACGTGGGGTTTATCCTAAAAACTACATGGGCTTGTAAACGCTAGAACATGATTTAAAGATTATCAAGTACGAATTTAGAAAAAGGGGTTTTGAAATACATGATTTTATTATACATTATGAATGTTTAATTGTACTATTGATTTGGTCTTTTGGCCTTTTCCCTCCTTTAAATTGATTTACATGTATATGTATATGTATGACGATTTATATTGAAGATGGTTTGAGAGCACAACTTATGAAATCCCTATCTTGTGATAGCTTTAAGTTTATGATATTAATGTGAAGGATTTGAAATGCATGATTTATGGCTTGAAAATAGTTTACTCAAATACCATAGTATTTTGAGCATGATTTAGAGATTTTGAGAGAGGGTTTCTTGACACAAATGTGTTTTGTTAAAGAGAGAAAGATTTGCATAAGATTAAGAATTTTTTACATGACCACCTTGTAACATTGAAATGTTGTCAGAGAGAGTTGCATACATGTGTTTACATGAGTATTTAAAGAAAGGGTTCCTCGAACTGATTTATCGATATGGTGGTCCTAAACTTGATGTTTTGAAAACAAAGATTATAATAAACTAATAATGGATCAGATATGTGACTTGCAAGTCAATGGTATGATGATACCATAGGTATGTATGCCATAACATAATATGTTTTTAGAGTATTTTTTCAGAGCATGCATGTTTAAAGAACAAAAATTGGGCATAAAGAGGGTTAGGTGGTTACCCAAAGAAGGCATAAGTTCAAGTAAATCTTAGCCTAAAACTATATTTACTGATATGGGTAGATCATTATTGTACGCTGGCGACGGCCGTGTGGCGTAGTAGATTCAGAGACTCCGACCTTTGCGGCACACTTGGGTAGGGGGCTTGGCTGTCGAGTTAATGGTAGATCCCATATATCCCATGGGATTACAAATTATAGAGTATACCACCTAGCGCAGAAGTAAGACAAAGAGTGTCACAGATTTTAGATGTTTTCACAGAATCTTTTAAAATGTCTGTGTGATTTCTTACCATATGATATGTTTATGAACTACATTAAATTTCTCTCATATATGTTGAATATAAATGATTATTTTGGATTTTCTTTATGTACCGTTACATTTGTATTGACCCTCCCTCCCCTATCTCTCAGGTTCTGAGGCTCAATCTAATGATCCAAATAAGTAGTAGATAATTCAGATAGCAGATGAGATTGTACAGGGTGAGCCTTCTCTATTCTAGAAGGTCTGTTCTTTCAGATTATGTTATCTATTACAGTTTTGGTCTACTGGGGGCCTTGTCCCAATTTTCAGAGAGTTGTCAGATTTTCATGTAGTAGAGATTTCGCAGACTATTCCAGATGTTGTTTAGTTGATTTTGGATTTCATTCCTTATTTTTAAACTGAACCAAGAGTTTTGACCATGTTTCCGTATTAAATTATATTTTTGCATTTTATTTTATTATATGAATGTTAGGCATGATTACCAGATAGAGTAGGACGTCGGGGCATTCATGGTTCGAGATATCCATCACGGCCAGGGCCCCAGTTTGGGTTGTGACAAACTTGGTATCAAAGCACGGTTCATGGTCCCAGGGTGTCTGCAAAATTACGTCAGGTAAAGTCTTGTTTATGGGTGTGTAGCGCACCACACTTATAAGCAGGAGGCTACTAGGTGTTTGGGAATGTTTCCCCTCTTTGTGATTTAGTTAGTGCTTTAGAGTCAAATCTATCCCCTAATGAAGTGATCTCTTATATTTCAAAAAAAGGATAGCCATGCCTCCTCATCGCTCCAACAATTAGAATACTCAGGATGATGAAGTCCACCGCAGCCATGAGCTATGGTCTCATAATAGAGCACACACCCCAAAACCTGTTCCTACTCCGAGGGTACCTCCAGTCTCGACCTGTCCTCCCAGAGCTCCCTGGATGGGAACTAACCACACTCAGCCTCGTGAGAGAGAGGTGTAAAATACTGAATTCAGACAGTTTATTTACATACTTGTACAATTGGTAGCCGTACAAAATCAATGATCGGAGGATGTTGGGTCTGCATCTGTCACATCTGAGGTTACTAGGGTAGGTCAGTTCATGAGGATGAACCCACCCAAATTTTTTGGAATCCACATGAGTTCGTAGATGAAATAGAGAAGATTTTAAGAGTAATACATATGGATCAGGTGGAAGGGGTTGAGTTAGCAGCATACCAGCTTAAGGATGTAGCTAACCAATGGTATAACGAGTGACAGAATGCGAAAGATGAGAGTACTAATCCTACAATTTGGGGTGAGTTCATGGAAGTTTTTCTTGATCGATTCTTTCCTCTAGAGTTGAGGAAAGCCAAAGCAGAGGAATTCATGAATCTTAAGCAGGGAAAGATGAGTGTCTAGGAGTACACTCTGAATTTCAACCAACTGGCCCATTATGTTCCTGAGATGACGGGTAATATGAGAGCCCGAATAAGGAAATTTGCATTCATCCTTTCAGATGATTTAGCAGTTGAATGTCAGGGAGCTATGCTGAATAGGGACATGGACTTCGCCAAAATATCAGTTTTCATGGAGTAAGTTGAGGAGAAGAAGAAGAAAATCACTGAATCTAGGGAAAATGATAAGAAGCCAAAGAGGGCCAAAACAGCCGACTAGAGTCACAGTCAGCAGCAGAGTGGTACTTGGGGTAACAAGTGGTAGAAGAGAAAGAATTGAGGCAATGCACAGTCTGTAGCCAGTGCTTCGATTTCCAGACTCCTAGCTGAGTAGCGCACCCAGAATATTAGGTCTAGTCAGGGGCTGAGGATACAGGGTGCACAGTCTCAGAAAAGTGTAGCTCAGATCTCTCATTCATACCCATGCTACGAGAGATGCGAGAAGAACCATCTCGGGAGATGTCAGTTTGGAGCTATAGTATGTTATTCGTGCGGCCATCCAGGCCATATCCAGAGAGAATGTCCAGCAGCCAGAGGTAATGTTGGAGGAGCCAAGTCACAGGCTAATTCTTCTGCACCACCACCACCTCAGAAGGGTACCACTTCAGCCGCAGGAAATGGCTACAACCGGTTGTATGCCTTGACCAACAGCTAGGAGGCAGAGGCCTCACCATATGTAGTTACCAGTACATTGGGAATATTTTCTCATGATGTTTATGTTTTACTCTATCCCAGGTCTACCTTATCCTATGTAACCCCTTATGTGGCTATTGGTTTTGGGTTTGAGCCCTATGTGATTGCTGAACCTTTCTCTGTTTCCACTCCGGTGGGAGATTTTGTTGTAGCTAGAAAGGTGTATAAGAATTGTGTTGTGACTGTGTGTGGTCGGGATACCGTGGCAGACCTCATAGAGCTTGAGATGGTTGACTTTGATGCCATCTTAGGAATGGACTGGCTCCATTCATATTATGCCATACTAAATTGTAGGACCCAAAGAGTCCCTTTTTCTTTTCCGAATGAACCAATCTTAGAATGGGAGGGGCATTCTTTAGCACCTAGAGGGAACTTTATATCTTATCTCAGAGCCCGTAAACTTATTTCAACAGGGTGTTTGTACCATCTTATTCGGGTTAAAAATTCTAATACCGAAAGTCCTTCCTTTCCGTCTGTCCCGATGGTAAATGAGTTTCCAAAATTCTTTCCATATGATCTCTCGGGAATACCACCTGATAGGGAGATAGATTTTGGTATTGATTTATCATTGGATACCAGTCCCATCTCTATTCCTCCATATAGAATGGCTCCAACAGATTTGAAAAAGTCGAAAGAGTAGCTAGCAGATCATCTAGATATAGGCTTTATCCGTCTTAGTGTTTCTTCCTGGGGTGCACCTGTACTCTTCGTGTGAAAAAAGATGGTTTTTTTCATATATGCATAGATTACCGCCAGTTAAATAAGGTCACGATTTAAAATAAATATCCTCTTCCTAGGATTGATGATCTTTTTGACCAGCTTCAGGGTACTAAATATTTTTCAAAGATAGACCTTCAATCGGGATATCATCAGTTGAAGGTTAGGGAGTCAGATATTCCTAAAATAGATTTTTGAACCAGATACGGTTATTATAAATTCTTAGTCATGTCCTTCGGGTTGACTAACGCCCCTGTAACCTTCATGGATCTAATGAATAGGGTTTTTTACCAGTTTCTGGATCTGTTTATCATAGTATTCATTGATGACATCTTGGTTTATTCTAAGAGTGAGGAGGACCGTGCGAATCAACTCTGAATTATTCTTCAGACTCTCAGAGATCATTAGTTGTATGCAAAATTCTCCAAATGTGAATTCTGGCTAAGTGCTATTGTTTTTTGGGGCATATTGTGTCTAGTGACGGGATTAGGGTGGATCCCCAAAAGGTTGACGCAGTTAGAAAATGGACCAGACCCACGACTCCAACCGACATTTGGAGCTTTTTTGGTTTGACAGGGTATTACAGAAGATTTACAGAGAGCTTTTCTTCTATAGCTGCTCTACTTACTAAGTTGACCCAAAAAAAGGTGAAGTTTGTGTGCTCTAACTCCTGTGAGAGTAGTTTTGAGAAGTTGAAAGACAAATTGACTACAACACCTATTCTGACTCTTCCAGAAGGCCTGGAGGGTTTTGTTGTGTACTGTGATGCATCCCGTGTGGGACTTGGGTGTGTACTTATGCAGCACAGTAAGATGACGGCTTATGCATCTAGGCAGTTGAAGGTGTATGAGCGAAATTGCCCCATTCATGACTTGGAGTTAGCAGCTGTGATGTTTGTACTTAAAATCTGGAGGCATTATCTTTATAGGGTGCGTATTGATATTTTGACTGACCATAAGAGTTTACAGTATGTTTTCTCCCAGAAAGAATTGAATCTCAAGAAAATGCGCTGGATAGAATTGCTAAAGGATTATGACATGAGCCTGCACTATCATCCGGGCAAGGAAAATATGGTAGCCGACGCCCTTAGTAGGTTGTCAATGGGCAGCCTTTCTCATGTTGAAGAAGGGAAAAAAGAGATGGTGAAGGATATTTACCGACTCGTAAATCTTGGAGTGGGACTCTTAGATTCCGAAGATGGAGGGGTAGTTGTTCACGAGATAGCTAAATCAACCCTTTGTTTGGAAGTTAAAGAGAAGCAGATCAAAGATCCTATCTTGATGTAGATCATGGGTCAACAGAAGGTGATGTCCTTTGAAATTGGTGGTGATGGTATTTTGAGATATCAGGGTAGATTGTATGTGCAGATATAGATGGTCTGCGAAAGAGAATCCTTGATGAAGCTCACACTTTGAGGTATATTGTTCACCCAGGCTCTGCCAAGATGTATCATGATCTGAAAACCATTTATTGGTGGAATAATATGAAGCGCAATGTGGCTAACTATGTTGCCAAGTATTTGAACTGTCAACAAGTTAAGGTAGAGCACATGAGGCACGATGGTACTTCCCAAGAGATAGCTTTACCTCTATGGAAGTGGGAAATTATCAAAATGGATTTCATTATGGGACTTCCGAGGTCTCGAAACTAGTATGATTCCATTTGGGTGATTGTTGATCGGCTGACTAAGTCAGCCCATTTTCTGCCTGTTAGAACTAACTATTCGGGAGATGATTATGCCAAGCTGTACATTAAGGAGATAGTTCGCTTACATGGGGCACCTGTATCCATTATATCTGACTGAGGTACACAATTTTCTTCACAGTTTTGGAGGTCTTTTAAAAAAGGTTTAGGTACCCAAGTGAACCTAAGTACTACTTTCTACCTTTAGACTGATGGGCAAGCTGAGCGCACTTTTCAGACCCTTAAGGATATGTTGAGGGCTTGTGTAACTGAATTCAAAGGTATCTGGGTGGATCACTTACCATTGATAGAGTTTGCTTACAATAATAACTGCCATGCCAGTATTAAATGGCCCCTTTTGAAGCATTGTATGGAAGAAGATGTAGGTCGCCTATAGGGTGGTACAAAGTAGGTGAGACGTGATTATTTGGGCTTGACCTTGTTCATCAAGTGATGGAGGATGTAAAAATCATTAGATAATGGCTTAAGACAGCCCAAAGTCGACAAAAGTCCTATGCCGATGTTAGGACAAGGGATTTAGAATTTGAGGTTGGTGATTGGGTGTTTCTCCAAGTCTCTCCTATAAAGGGAGTTATGCATTTTGGGAAAAAAGGTAACCTGAGTCCTCGCTATATAGGGCCATATCAGATTTTGAGGAGGATAGGTGGAGTTGCGTATGAGTTAGAGTTGCCTGCAAGTTTGGGTTATGTCCATCCGGTATTGCATGTTTCAATGTTGAAGAAGTGTATAGGAGAACATTCCCTAGTATTGCCTGTAGAAGAAATCAAAGTGACAGACTCTTTAGCATATGAAGAGGAACCTATTGCAATCTTAGATCGTCAAGTAAGAAAGTTGAGGAGTAAGGAGATAGCTTCGGTTAAGGTGATGTGGCGGAATCAAAAAGCAGAGGCTACTTGGGAATTCGAAGATGATATGTGTGTGAGGTATCTGACTCTTTTCGAGGACATGGAAGATGAATTAGAAGGTACAAATCCTATACTACTCCTTTTTCTTTCATTTAGCCTTTGAAATCGTGCTTGATATATCCCGAGCCTTCATTCGGGGACGAATGATCCCAAGGGGGGATAATGTAACGATCCACAATTTAGGCTAGAATGTAAATCGTCATTCCTATGCGTAGATGTTCCAAAGTCCATAACTCCAATGAAAATATAGTGTGTTAATCATATATGTAGTGTGTGAATCTAGTTGGGCATGAGTCGAGATCATAGAGGACCCTTAACTCAAGGACTAGTTGAAAGTTTTTCAATCGTTCAAATTTTAGTGAGCATCAAAACATGGATCAACTTCAATCAACTATAACTCCTTGTATATGGCGAACTGGGTGGCCTACTATGTAGCAAATGAAATCTCCTCGAATTAGCTCTCCAACAATACCAATTTCTCCCAAATTCGAGATCGGTGCAAAAAGTTATATCCATTTTACTTCAGCATATCTGTCTGTCGACAAGTGACGACCTGAGCTGATAAATTATCACATATGTGACAACTTATCAGCCATGTCATCAACCCAAGGCAGTAACTCTCAAAAATCAGCCTCTGAGTGACGATCTGGTGTGATAAGTTATCACATATGTGACGACCTATCAGCCAAGGTCGTCACCTTTAAAATTCAGCATATCTTAAATGGTTTTGCAGGGGTATTTTGGTATTTTTCCTTCACCCCATAACTCCATAAACACTGAATTCAACCTCCATTTCACCAAAAATACACTCCTTTCTCTCAAATCCTCTCAAGAACCAAACCCTAGGGCCCCAACCTAAGATTCAATATCCCTCAAAATTTCACCATTAAATTCCAAAATTGATTCAGGAATTAGAATCCCCAAACTAAGAACTTCAAGAATCATCCATCAAAAGCATAAATAGAGTCCCAAAAGCAAGTGTTCATCCAAAGTTCATAATATAAGGTACGTGGAAAAACTACATGGGCTTGTAAACACTAGAACATGATTTAAAGATTATCAAACATGAATTTAGAGAAAGGGGTTTTGAAATACATGATTTTATTATACATTATGAATGTTTAATTGTACTGTTGATTTGGTCTTTAGGCCTTTCCCCCCTTTAAATTGATTTACATGTATATGCATATGTATGAAGATTTAGATTGAAGATTGTTTGATAGAACGACTTATGAAATCTCTCTCTTGTGATAACTTTAAGTTTATGATATTAATGTGAAGGATTTGAAATGCATGATTTATAACTTGAAAATAGTTTACTCAAATACCATAGTATTTTGAGCATGATTTAGAGATTTTGAGAGGGAGTTTCTTGACATAAATGTGTTTTGTTAAAGAGAGAAAGATTTGCATAAGATTAAAATTTTTTGACATAACCACCATGTAACATTGAAATGTTTTCAAAGAGAGTTGCGTACATGTGTTTACATGAGTATTTAAAGAAAGGGTTCTTCCAACTGATTTATCAATATGGTGGTCCTAAACTTTATGTTTTAAAAACAAAGATTATAATAGACTAACAAAGGCTCAGAGATGTGACTTGCAAGTCAATGGTATGACGATACCATAAGTATGTATGCCATAATAGAATATGTTTTCAGAGAATGTTTTTAGAGTATGTTTTCAGAGCATGTATGTTTAAAGAACTAAAAATGGGCATAAAGAGGGTTAGGTGGTTACCCAAAGAAGGCATGAGTTCAAGTAACTCTTAACCTAAAACTATAGTTACCGATACGGGTAGATCATTATTGTACTCTGGCGACGGCTGTGTGGCATAGTTGATTCAGAGACTCCGACCCTTGCGGCACATTTGGGTAGAGGGTTTGGCTGCTGAGCTAATGGCATATTCCATATAGCCCATGGGATTACAGGTTGTAGGGTACACTATCTTCTAATTTTTCTGATGGCAAATCTAACGATGTGTCAAATATGTGACGGCCCATGAAAAATGTCGTCACATCTTTACTGGAAATCAGCATAATCTTCCTTAGGTTGACGGCCACTTTGACAGCCTGTCCCATGCTTGACGGCGCTTCCAAAATGTCGTAACATTTCATCTCAATTCCTCAGGTTCTGTCTAAGTTTGACGACAACATTGATAGCCTATCATATGTTTGACGGCGCTTCAGAAATGGCGTCAACTTCAGTATAGCTCATTTGCACCAGATTTCAGTTGATTTATTCTTATTTTCTTTGGTTTCCTCCCCGATCACTTGTATCTGCATTAAAAAAATAAAACAATCAAAAAAACAACAAAAGTTGCTTAAGACTTTGCAATTATTTTGATCTAAAAAGCATTAAATGTGTTAGGTTTTGCTCACACATCGACACCCTCAACTTAAAACAATTGCTTGTCCTCAAGCAACAAACTAACTAAGAGAATACAAAGAAGATTCAGCAGTCAACAACCATTTTAGCTCAAAACTAAGTTACCACCTCCAAGGTCAACCAATTTAAACTAGTGTGTATCTTATTAAAACGCAGCAATGTAACACAAAGGATTCCAGCCAAGGCATCAACTAGGTACCAACAATCATGCTTATATCAATATGACACTACCCAAACAAGTAAGTCACCTAGCAACATACTAGTGTGCCCTCAAAACAAAGAATTTCCCGTTTTTCTCTCACTGTAGAAATCAAAGTACAAACATGGGGATCATCACAAAAACACTCACTCTCAGAATGAAGTTCAAATCAATGTATGCCAAATACCAAATGCTTTCCCTTATCTTCATTACCAACGTATCCAGATAGGTGAGTTTGGATCACTATAGGTCTTTCTCGGCTTGTAACGTATGCTAAGGGATGGTATGATATTAAATGGCATTTAGAGTGACTAACCTCCTTGGCACTACCTTAACTTGTGGGGTCCACTTATTAACCTCTTTTTCTCTCTTTTTCTTTTCTTTTCTGTTCCTCTTTTCCTCTTTTTCTCTTTTC
>JAPEIP010000012.1:40934283-40948476 GCA_026120095.1 Capsicum chinense | reverse complement strand
TTTTATGAACTATTGTGCTATAAGCACCCATGATTTGAGTATTCTGAGATTATTGAGAAATGTTTTGACCTAATGGTCATTGAGTTTTGAAATCCACTCTACTACATGAGATTTCAGATTTGATTATTAGGTTCCTAGTAAACCATGAGATTATTTCTAAAAGTGGATTTTAACGAGATGAGCGCAGATAATCTAAATTGAGTATTATTTAGCACCGAGTGGGTAAGTTACTATGGTTTCTTACGCCAAAACTATGTGCCACCATAGATTGGGCCTGAGGCTGAGTTTATGATTATCATTGGGCCTATGGCCGAGTTGATATTGGGCCCAAGGCCAAGTTTGTTTAGTGATCACTGGATCTAGGTTATACTCCCTGGCAAGAGTATGACTCCTCTCCCCAACGTGAGGTCTCTTCCTTAGGAGGACAAAATATTGGACTCCATGTAGCTCGCATGGTTTATATCAGTTAAAAGAACCTCCCTTGACATTTAAACTTCGAGATCAGTTACCTCCCTAAACTAAAGTATTTTCCATTGAGATAAAATATTTTTTTTTAAAACTAAAATACTTTCCCTTGATATAAATATTTTTCCCTAAAGCTTGAAATGAGATATTTTCCTAACGTGAATGAAATGCCTTCAAGTATGTTCCAAAGTTATATGATTTTGAATTCCAAGTATTTGAGTTCAAAAGAGTTATGAGTTCTTAAGCATTGAAAAAGTTTTACTCTCCATGAGATATATGCATGAGTTGAAAGTATTGCTTAAAGATTCCTTTAGCCTTGAGTAATGAGAATAAGAGAAGAGTACAAATTTCAAAGCTGAAAGTATAATGAATCACGAGATTGTGTTACATGTTCCATTTTACATGATTCATGAGCTTCGAATTTTATACTTATTCAAACCATGTGAGTCATTACTTATTACATACATGATTTGATTAAAGAGTATTGATGTTGTTTAATATAAATGCATGCACCCCCGCATACTCAGTACATTCTCAAGTGCTGATCCACATATATGTCTATGTGCTACATTGTCTTATAATGTAGGTTCAGGTGCTCAGTCCCAACCTCGTCAGTGATTTTCGAGTACCTCTATCTACATTCCTACAGTGGTGAGTCCTCATGGTTCTAGGATCTATTTTCGGACATCTCCATATTTTGAGAGACTATGTTGTTGTTTCCAGTTCATTTTGAGTCAGTTGGGGACCTGTCCCAATGGCTCTCTAGTTCATGGATTAGTAGAGGCTTTGTCAGACTAGTTATTAGATTGTGGTTGTGTTGAGGTTTCCGGTATTGCTTGGTCGTTTGGACCAATCATTTTCTCCGTATTTCCTTTCATATGATATGACTATGCTATTGTTTGAATTATTTCATCTTGAAATGAGTGTTATTAGTCAAAATAGGCTCAAAGGGTTAGCTTGGGGTTACTTGTAGCTTTAAGCACTGTGTGATGTCCCGGGAGGCAATTTTGGGTCGTTACAATATCGAATTTAAGAGGAATTAATCTCTATTGTCCATTAATCATTATTCGGAAAAAGTCATCACAATTTATTAATTCACAAAGAAAATCTCATAAATAAGGTTCATTAGTCTCAACTAGGCCTAACATTCGCAACTAAGTCCACAAAGGCTTATACAAGTCTTGACCTAAGCGGTACGAACAAACTCACGTCTAATCCTCAATTTCCATATTTAGGCAATCTACGCCTCAAACTAGGCTAACGTAACTAGTTCACTTCTAGATGTCAAGTAAGCCACAACCAATCCTAAGATAGGAACTTCGTCTAAAAACATGAGCATTTAAGTCAACTCTACCCAAATTACGGTTTCCAGACCACTAGCCTAGCCCAACTAATATTAATCATATTAACCATGATTTCAACATTTTTACCACATCCTAAACCTAGCATCATATCATGTTCATACTATAAATTAGTCCAATCTTGGGAGAAGGCAATAGGATTCTAAAAGGTTATAAGCATTCCACCTTACGGGTCCGAAACCCTCATCTAATTCCCAAAACTTCAATATTCAATACCAAGTCATTCTATGCATAATCAAACCTAACATTCACATTTACATATAATATATATATCACACATCATCTAAGAAGAAGAGCAGACAGAATCCTACCTCAAGGCAGAACTGCAAAACCTCAAATCATTCTCCAAGCGCCCATCTTTACTTCAAAATCCCAAAAATCCATCACACTATCAAAGTAGAAATTTACTCATCAATACGAGTCTAACGATATCCATATTGACTACTTTTATTTTAGGGTCAAAACGGACTTCCAAAATGGATTTTCGAACAAGAAGGGCAAAAGTGGAACTTTACTTCAAAAATATATTCCTCATATTTTAAGAAATCTACAGCTGAAAACCCAAGTCAAATCAAGTGAAAAACGAGGTTCAAATAAAAAAATCATTTTTGAGATTTACCGGGTAAAATCTTTGAAACCCGAATTAAATCAAGAACGGATTTGTTTTGACGGTTAAATTGATGAAAAACTAGTAATTCTAAGATAAAAACATTATTCAAGTGAAAAGGAATGAAATTGGGGTTTAAAATCAAGCCCTAAGATTTTTGGGGTTTTTAAAAATTAATCAAGAAATTTTTAAAAAAAGGTGAATTCTTACCTTAAATTCGTAATAGAATCAAGAAATAGATGTTAATCTAGCTTCCCACCAGTTTCACTTTTAAGCTCCCACAATATTTTAGGGTTTAAATCCTAAGAGAAAAAGATAAAAAATGAGCTTGACATATACTTCCTCTTTGAGAATGCCATTAAGAAATGCACCATTCAGAAACTCTCAAAGAGGAAACTCCTTGCTTTTAAATCTTGGAGGTTGCTTGACATATACTTCCTCTTTGAGAATGCCATTCAGAAATGCACTATTCACATCCATCTGGTAGAGTATAAACTCCTTGTAAGCAGCAAAGGCAACAAGTAATCTTATGGCTTAAAGTCTTGATACAGGTGCAAAAGTCTAATCAAAGTCAATTCTTTCTTCTTGGTTGTATCCTTGGACCACCAACCTTTCCTTGTTTCTTGTGACTGTTCCATACTCATCAACTTTATTCCTGTATACCCACTTAGTTCCAATTATTGATCTATCTTTTAGAAGAGGAACTAGTACCATACTTTGCTTCTTTCAAACTGATTCATCTCTTCCTGCATGGCTATGATCCAATCAACATCAAGTAATGCTTTAGTTATGTTCTTTGGTTCTATTTATGATAGAAATGACTTGAAGGCACACATACTTCTCAATCCAGATCTTGTGGTGATCCCAGAGGTGAACTCAGTGAGAACATTCTCTATGGGATATGATCCTTTATACTTGTATCCTTTAGAAATCAACCCTAGTGAGCTACTAAGATCACTAATGACATTCTGATCTGGGGTAGTTGGTGGCTCAGTTCCCCCTGTCACTGTGACTTCAGCTTCAGTTCCCCCTGTTGAGGTGCCTCCAAGTTTGATGGCTCTATTATCGGGTTGTGTAACCTGTTCCTCAACATCGTTTTCTTCCCGCAAGTTAGTCTTAACACAAGATTCATCAAAGATCACATGCATGCTTTCTTCAACACAATTAGTTTTGTTGTTTAAAACCATATAAGCTTTATTATGGAGTGAATAACCTAAGAAGATTTCCTCATCACTTTTAGCATCAGATTTTCCCAAATTATCCCTTCCATTATTATGTATGAAACATTTATATCCAAAAGTTCTAAAGTGAGAGATGTTAGGCTTTCTTCATTTTAGTAATTCATAGGGAGTCTTCTCTAACAAAGGTCTGATCATTCATCTATTTATGATATATGCTGCAGTACTTATTGCCTCAGCCCAGAGGTTTTTAGCAATTGCTGCAAGCATCATTGTTCTGGCTATATCCTCTAAGGTTCTATTTTTCCTTTCCACCACTCCATTTTGTTGAGGTGTTCTATGAGCTAAGAAGTTATGATCTATACCATTTGTTGAACCAAAATCTAAGAATTTTACATTCTCAAATTCTGTACCATGGTTAGATCTTATGGAGACTAAAGAAGTACCTAGTTTCTTTTCAATTTTCTTAATAAAAACTTTAAAGACATCAAAGGCGTCTTCTTTAGAGGCTAGAAATAAGGTCCAGGTGAACCTAGAATAATCATCAACAATTACAAAAACATATCAAAAATTACAAAAACATACCTCTTTCTACCCCTACTTTGTAGTCTCATGGGTCCACACAAGTCTACATGAACCAGGTTAAGGCACTTGGATGTGCTAACATGGTTCTTAGACTTAAAAGAAGACCTTACCTGCTTCCCCCTTACACAAGCAATACATAACTTTTCTTCCTTAAACTTAGTCTTGGGAAATCCCAATACCATGTCTTTGGAGGAAAGTATGTTAAGTTACTTCAAACTTGCATTCCAAGTCTTCTGTACCAAAGGAGGGAATCATTTTCAATTTCACTTAGACAAGTTAACTTAGGTCCAGGCAGTGCCATGATGTCAGCTTTGTATACATTTCTGTATCTCTTTGTAGTAAGCACAATCTTTTTCGTATCCATCCTTTTAACATTGACTCCTGCAGCAGTAAAAATAACTTTATTAGCTTTGTCACACAGTTGTGAGATGCTCAGAAGGTTGTGCTTCAGTCCTTCTACAAGATAGATATCTTCCAATGCTTTTGACTCAGATGAGCCAATTTTTCCAACTCGAGTAATGATTCCCTTTTTCCATCACCAAAAGACACTCCTCCCCCATCTATTTTGGAGAGTGAAAGGAACTTTTTCTTATCACCAGACATGAGTCTTGAGCAAGCACTGTCTAAATACCAGTGCCTTTTGCTTCTTTTCACCTTCTCCTGCAAAAGAAATCAATGGTTAGACTTAGGAATCCTTACAAGATTGGGTCCTATTTTATGAGTGAAAGGACTAATTAAATTTCTTTTATTCCATGTAGGAAACAAGTAGTGCGACCTGTTTCTCTGACCAGAACTGGTCTTATTCCTTTTGGTCTGAGAAGATCTGATAGCCAGGTTTTGGCTATTTGACCTACTTTTTGCAGCTACTGGACATTTAGTAGTGGGATGTCCAAGGTTTCCACAGATGTAACATAAATCTTTAGGATCATCAAAGCTTTTGTGGAATCCCAAAACTGCCTCTTCATTGAAATTTCTCTCACTTAATTTATGAACAATTCTTGAGGAATTTGTGCCACCTATTTCCCTTTTCAAGATCTAATTTTAGTTTAGAAACTTCCTGAATCAGCTTATTTATTTTTTAGTTAAATCATGGCATTCTTGTTTGTATTTAACTAGTTCAAGTTCAGCATTTTCTTGTTCTTTACTCATGGCCTTTTTCCCATTTTTAGTGAGAGTTAATTTGAGAACTTCAGACTTAAGATTGTTGTTTGAAATCTCAAGTTCTGCAACTTATTTCTTGAGAGTGCAATTTTCTTTGTCAACTGTATTTGAGAAAGCCTTTAGATCAACGAGATCAAATTTGAGACTTGTTAGACTGTTGAACAATTCATCCCTATCAGCGGTTAACTCTTGGAAATCATCCATCAACGCGCTCACAAAGGAAATAAGATTTTATTTTGAGAACAATTGCAGGTTTTCTTTGTGTTCAAGTATACTTACCTCAGAGCCCTTATCTTCTTCATCTAAGTCTAAATCTCCAAGAGCCATGAATGCATTTTCATCAACTTCATCTTCATCTAAATCAGATCCCCAGTTTGCTATCATTGCATGGTCCTCCTTTCTTTTTGCCTTTAGTTCTTTTTCAGCACTTTTCTTCTTCTATTCTATTTCCCAGACTGGACAGTCTTTGATCTGATGATTAGTTTTGCCACATTTGTAGCACCCATTTGGATTATCATTGGAATGTTTCTTAGTACCTGTTCCCTTTTTATTTTTAAAAAATTTACTGAAGTTCTTGGTTATGAAGGCAACTTGCTCCTTATCAATTTCAAATTCCTCATCACTATCAGAAACTTTTAATGCTAAGATTTTCTCAGGGTCTGCTTGTTCCTTGACTCCATCAACTTCCATTTCATAAGTCCTTAAGTTCCCTACTAATTCATCCAGGGTCATGCCTTCAAGATCCTTATTTTCCTCCCCGATTGCAGTCACCTTAACATTCTATTTTGATTTTGGTAACACCCTCAATACTTTTTCAACTTGTTCTTCCTTAGAGATGACTTTTCCTAAAGAAGT
This sequence comes from Capsicum chinense, assembly GCA_026120095.1. Lineage (NCBI taxonomy): Eukaryota > Viridiplantae > Streptophyta > Magnoliopsida > Solanales > Solanaceae > Capsicum > Capsicum chinense. Next base: position 40,942,264 of record JAPEIP010000012.1, on the reverse strand, counting down.
AAACTCATTTGTTAAGATGGTGACCCTTGTCATCATCTCATGTAGGGTTTCATTTTCCTTCATTTTGAATGCCTCATACTCAGTAAACATGAGAGCAATCCTAAATTTTTTTACTTGAGAAGTACCTTCATGAGCATTTACCAGTGCATTCCAAATTTGCTTAGCAGTAGTGCAAGTGGATACCCTATTGTATTCAGCAGGTCCTAGTCCACAAACCAAGATGTTCTTGGCCTTTGCATTTTTATTCAAAGCCAACAAGTTATCAGGAGTAAATTCACTCCTTACTTTCTCGACTTGTTCACCATCAACCATCTTCACTGGAAAAGTGGGACGATCAGTAATCCTATCCCATAATTCATAGTCTTCATCTTGAATAAACATTTCCATCCTTGCTTTCCACCAGATAAAGTGAGAACCATAAAAAAGTGGAGGTCTAGTAGTTGATTAACCTTCACTGTGACCAGTAGGAGGTGTAGAATTCATCATATTGATCATTTCTTAGGTGCTAGCCTTATTTAGGACAACCCCTATCTGATACCACTTGTTAAAGTACAAGCCCTACTAATTGCCTATCTGTGGATCAAGTAAGTAAACGTGATTCACAGAAGTAAATATTGAACACAGTGTTTTTACGTGGAAAACACCCGGCTCAAGAAATGTGTAAAAAAACCACGACCTGTACCTCTACAAGATTTAACCCCAACTTCACTGTATTACTTGATCCTCAACAATCAATAGAATTACAAGACTTTTTGTAAACTAGGAATTAAAACTTCTAACTCCTATCACTACAAAAACACAAATCTTCCCAAGATAAGTGTTCCCTAGTCTTTGAGTTTCCCAACTTGAAGACAAAACTCCTAACTCAGTTTATAAATTACTGAGACTAGAATAATGACTCATTACAACTCAAAGAACCTATCTACTACACACAGTCTATGACTTGCTAAGTAAGAGACCAGGTTCTTCTTCAAGTAGTTGAACTGATATGCTGATTGTTGATTATCTTTTAAGTGCGTTCAATTGGTTACTTGAATGCAGCTTGTCGTATATATGCACACTTTCTGATGCAGACCTTTTTGATCTTTTCTTCTATCTTCTATAGGACTCTATCAAGTAACTTCACTTCTTATTGTAGTCGTCTCTCTCTTCTAGATTGAGTAGGACTCTTTTGCTTTATCTTTTAGCCTTATTGCTAGACTCCTTGATCAACCCAACTTTTGCATAACTTCATGTTTCTCTTCATCTTGACTAGGACTCTTGTGCAGGACTTCTTGTTCCACTCCACTTCTCTTGTTGTTGTTGTGATCAGTAACTTGTCTGTATCTTATCTTTGCTCACTTGAATGGACCAGCTTTCACAACAGTTTCATTCACATGTCTATCATTAAAACTCCTCATTTCTTAACAGAGAAGAATTACATGAGATAGAGACTTTGGACATAACCACCATTATTTGTTAAATTATTCATAAAGAGAATTGCTTGCATGGTTTTACATGAATTTTAAAGCATGAGTTCCTTGAATGAATTGTTGTTATGGTGGTCCTAAATTTCATGATTTGAAAACAGAGATATAAATTGATATAAATGGCTTAGAGAATGTGACTTGCAAGTCAATGGTATGACGATACCATATATGTGTATATGCCATGACAGAGTTAAAGATTTCAGAGTATGTTTTCAGAGCATGCATGTTTAAAGAACTAAAAATGGGCATAAAGAGTATTAGGTGGTTACCCGAAGAAGGCATGAGTTCAAGTAGCTCTTAGCCTGAAAATTGTATTTGCCGATACGAGTAGATTATTATTTTATGCTGGCGATGACCGTGTAGCGTAGTAGATTCAGAGACTAGTGCAGATCCCATATAGCCCGTGGAATTATAGATTGTGGGGTGCACCACCTAGCGCAGAAGTAAGACAAAGAATGTCACAGATTTCAGATGTTTTCACAGAGTCTTTAAAAATGTACATGTGATTTATTACTAGATGATATGTTTATGAACTACTTTAAATTGCTCTCATATATGTTGAATATAAATGATTATTCTGGATTAGCTCTGTGTACCAGTACATCTGTATTGATCCCCTTTCCCCTACCTCTCAGGTTCTGAGGCTTAGTTTAGGGGTCCAGATAAGAATTAGATAATTCAAACAGCAGATCAGATTGTGCAGTGGTGAGCCTTCTCTATTCCAGAAGGCCTGTCCTTTCAGATTATGTCATCTATAATAATTTTGGTCTACTGGGGGCCTTGTCCCAGTTTTCAGATAGTTTTCAGATTTTCATATAGTAGAAATTTCGCAGACTGTTCCAGATGTTGTTAGTGATTTTTCAATTTCATTCCTTATTGTTAAACTTAATCCAGAGTATGACCATGTTTTTGTATTAGATCGCAATTCCGCATTTTCTTTTATTATATGAATGTTATGCATGACTTCCAGATAGAGTAGGACGTTCGGTCCTTCATGGTTCAGAATATCCGTCACGGCCAGGCCTTAGTTCAGGTCGTGACATCCTCACTCCCAAATAAAATACCAATAGCGTTATATGATGGCATGCCTCTTGCCGCCCTTTCCGCAAATCTCAATACTCGAGCTCTCTATGGTTGTCTCATGATTAACACCCTGAGGAATGAAAGATTCAGCTGACATCAAGTGCTCTGACGCCAAACAAAGCGACAATACTAACCCTCTAACACATCCATGCACCAAAATCTAGCTCAAAATAATATGGCATGGGAAAATGCCTGGACACATGAGAGATCCAATCTCATACTCTAAACTGGTAAAGAACCCCGATGAACACCAATAGGCCCATCTCTGGTCTGAGAACTGCTCGATGAATCAAACGTCATCCACGGTCGAGAGTGATCTACAACATGACTTAAATTCCCAATACCAAACCTCGAAGGTTGAAGTAGTCACGAGCTCAACTAGAGCCTAAGCTAGCCCAAATCCTTTTTGGCTGCCACTGTAGATCTTCGATATCGATCTCTGACTCACTCATCTGATGCTGCACTAAAACTCTAGGAACATGTGTTGAAGTCTCGTCTATAACAATCGATAAGGTCGTATTATCCTTCGAGGATAGAATAGAGTTAAAGGAAAATTCTACATGGTGGTAGTCCGTCCAGCCATATTGTATGGAGCAGAGTGTTGGCCAGTCAAGAACTCCCACATTTAAAAATTGAAGGTAGCGAAAATACAGATGTTGTGTAGGATGTGTGGGCTTACTAGGGGTGATAGAGTTTGGAATGAGTCTATCCGGGAGAAGGTTGGAGTGGCTTCAGTGGAGAACAAGATGTGGGAAGTTCGATTGAGATTATTCGGACATGTGATGAGGAGGGGCACAGATGCCCCGATTCATAGGTGTGAGAGGCTAGCTTTGGATGGTTTCAGGCGGTGTAGGGGTAGGCAAAAGAAATACTTGAGAGAGGTGATTAGGTAGGACATGGAGTTGTTACAGCTTACTAAGGACATGACCCTAGATAAAAAGATCTGGAGGATGCAAATTAGGATAGAAGGCTAGTGCCAGTTTGGGTCGTTAGAGTAGGGTTTTACTTGGTGGGTGTATTTTTCTTGTTATGCCACCTTGTTTCATGCTTTATTACGAACTTTTTTACTAGTCTTTGTGTACTATTCCTTGTGGGTGTCGTATTTATGTTATGTCATCTTGTTTTATTCTTTATTATAGATTTGATTATTATTCTTTATCTTGAGCAGGGGGTCTATCGGAAACAACCTTTCTACTTCTCTGGAGGTAGTGGTATGGACTGCGTACATCTTACCCTCCCTAGACCCCACTATGTGGGAATACACTGTGTTTGTTATTGTTGTTGTAAGGTGTTCGAGGTTCATGTTAAATGAGGACAAACGATAAGGAGTCACGAAGTGAATTTCCTAAAATATCCCTATAGCCTCCCACGGATAGGTTACGGACGTCTCGTCACTGATCCTCAGGACTCTACTAACACTTAGCTCTTGCACTAATACACCAATAAAGCCTAGGCTCTGATACCAATTTGTCATGACTCAATTTCTCAGGTTATGATGGCGTCTACCATAACCCCCCAGTAGGGAAGCCAACCTGTACTTCGAAACGGCTAGTAACGGACTAATAAATGATATAAGGAAAAAATGCGGAATAAATGACACAAAGATCAATACAAAATAGAATCTCAAAACCTGGGGGTATCAATACAAGTGCTTCTAAATATAATAAGAGTCACTACTAAAAAAAAGGCCAAAAATCGATGACCAGCGTCGCTTTTTTGTCCAAAAGCAACGGAAAAGTGTCGCTTTATTTTGCATCGAAAAAAGGGTCATTGTTTTTTGAAAACGATGGCCTACATCGCTTTTATTACGACAGACTACGTCGCTTTTAGAAAAAACATTATTAGTTTTTTTTTAGAAAAAGCGACGTTGTGCATCATTTTTTGTTCTTCATGTGAAGAACACATGATGAACAAAAGCAACGGACATCGTCGCTTTATTTTTTTTAGAAAAATTGACACACACCATCGTAATTTGAAATTTTTTGTTTAGAAAAAGAGACGTTGGTCGTCGCCTTTTATTCTTCATAATGAATAAAAAAGCGATGTTGGTCGTCGCTTTCTGTTCTTCTTATGAATAAAAAAGCGACGTTGGTCGTCGCTTTCTATTCTTCATAATGAATATAAAGCGACGTTGGTCGTCGATTTTTATTCTTCATAATGACTAAAAAAGTGATGACTATCGTCACTTTTCCTTAAAAAAATTACTTCTTTAAAAAAACGACGCTGACGGTCGCTTTTCTGGAAATGTATTTCAAAAAAGCAACAGACAAAAAAGACCCTATCCGTTGATTTTCTGCACTTTTTTTGAATACAAAAATTTACATTTTTTGGATCCCACTTGCCATATATAAAATACAATTTGTTATATAGAATGCCATGCAACACACATTACGAATCATACAACGAACTACATCATCAAAATATTTAAGTCATTTAAATCATCAACGCTTCAAACAACATCCAAAACACTTTCAAAAACACTTAATAAGTAATTCAAAACCATCCAAAACACTTAACTCTTTAAACTTTTTAATTCAAAATTTAAAAGTTAAGTTTAAGAATTAGTATCTAAAAAGTCTAAAAGCCAAATCCAACACACACTAAGGAGTAGTGTTACTTGAATCAGGAGATGGAGATCGGTGACGACGACGACTCATGCTAACCATTTGTTTCTTGAGTTCCTCGACGGTCTTGCTCATGACTTTATTTTGAGCAACGGACTGTGCGAATGCACGCGAAAGATCTATAATCTGCTGCAACATAGTAACAAGCTGAACACCATCATTTGCCTTAGCCTGGCGCGAGGAGCCAATACCAGCCCATCCAGCACGAAGACGTTGTAAATTATTTCGAGAACCAAACCCATAGGTTTTCCCCTTCTTTTTTTCTCCCGCCACTTTTTCGGTCCAAATGTTATTTAATTCCTCCTGTGTAGGCTGGGTTGAACCAAACTCAGACAAGTAGCGTATATATTCATTCTGCATATTAAAAAAGACACATTAGTAAATTCTACTATTACTAAGTAAGGTAGAATATAACGTAAATTTCAATAGCAAAATTTCTTAAGAAAACGTATGATAATGGAGATCACTACTCAGCTTGTTGTCGATTTCAATATGTATAAACATTCCAAGTGATTTTCACGATCATATACTGACTATACAGAAGTTACGAGCAGCAGTAGTGCCTATTCATAAAATACTCCTGTTAACACACTAGCAATCAGAAAGTTATATGAGTAGCAGAGATTCAGATAATCCAAAATATCTTAGTACTAGCATCAGAAGACAAATCCAGATAGGTAACAAATGGAGAACATTGCAAAAATATGAGTAGCAGTTCATATACGTTTACCAACATAAGAGGAGTGGTATTAATCATTAAGGAGTTGGAAAATGACACGTCGAGGGACTTGGCAATGACATTAGAGAGGTTCATCAATTGAGCTTCTAATTTCCAGTCATTGTAGCTTAACATATCAATAACAATGAGGTTAATGCCAAAGTTGTTGCCTTCGAGGTTCAAAGAAGTCAACAACCAGACCAAATTGTATTGGAACATATGTTTTCGTGAAAGCCAGGCAGAGTTACGGGCAGATAGGAAATGAATGTCGGCATTATATTTTTCTTTCTGAGACTGATTTGGCAATGCCTAAAGACATTATAAAGTACTTAGCTTAAGAACCTAACATCTAACAAGCTTCATCTCCACGTAAGCAAGAAATATGAACCAATCTAGATAATTTCATAAGGAATATTTGTAAAGCTTTTGCAGCACCAACTTGGTGCTTCTAATGTAGTTGTGACTGAACTACTATAAACAAATCTGATACAGGTGTAAATATGCAATTATTAATAACATTACTCACAAAATATAGAGGAAGTTTTCGATAGACCCAAGGATGAAAGAAGAGTGATAAAGAAAAGGCAATAGCAACAAGCAGAAAAAAGAGCAAGATAATAAGATACTTAGTCGAAAGAAATAGCTAGCACCTAACATCATTTTTGTACACAAGGACATGATACATAGCCATTATATTTGGTACACGTTGACATGCAGTATTCCTACTTGTATAAAAATCACAAATGCCAAAGCTCAAGCATCATCCAAAATACCTTCTCTTTATGCAATACATATGTACATCCATCATTCACTTAAAAACTTAAGTCTTCATTGACACACCTAACATAATTTTCAAAGTTCGCAAAACATCACCCGTCACTCAATTTACACAGCAATGTTCAGGACCGAAAAAAGATTCAATTTTTATTGTTTCAACATGTAAAAGATATAATTATTGCAAGACTGAACTGATGTCATCACCTTCATTTCAAAGCATAATTCAAACCAAGGCATTGGAATACATCACCTCAATATCATGGCCAGTTACATACAGACTTCATCTTTTTTAGGACTTTTCTGATTTCTCTATTAAGGTGGGGCTAAAATTTGAACTATACAATGGCTGACTCATCGTCTGAGGTGTAATTCCACAAAGTGGGGCATGGAGAGGGTAGAGCGCATACAGACCTGTTTTTGATTTTGCCTAAGTTGTTTTCTAATCCAAATGCTTCATTGCTAGCAGCATATTAGCCAGAGATATGGTCAAGTAAAAGAAAACTATCTTCCATAAGTATAAGATACTCTCTGAGAAATAGCAGCACATTAGCACAGATTCCTTGGAACACTAGTATCAAATATACAACCAACAGACTACATGTCAAAATCTAACTCACTTATTTATGTTTGCATGCAGCAATCCCAAGTATGCATCTTCCAATACCAATTATAGTTTTGGCTAGACATAGTTAATAGACTATATATGAGACAACATCACTATTTTTTCAATCAAACCAGACCTAAATCTAATACTTTTGAATTTAGACGCAATACAATATAAGAAATTATAAGGGAGTGATATAAGTATAATATACTAAAATATAAATATAAGTCTTACATTGACGTTTTCAGCCCTGGGCTCAACCCACAAATCCGAGTCCGACTTATTCGTCTTTTTCACAAGATGTGTTCGTCTGAAGATCTCAAGTTGAGTCGGTTCTCAGCCCAATTCCCTTTCCTACAAACACAAGGTAAACAAGCGTAATCAAGTTATATTTAATGAACTTTATATAAACACATAAATTATAAACTAAGGTTGCTACTTACCATTTCTCGAACTATGACGCTGACACTCTTTGCACCTCCGGTATGCAATGAGCCACCTTTTACACTGGCTCTAGCTTTCTCGTTTTACTCATTGAGTGCCTTATATTCAGGAGAATCCCAATAAATACACAAAGCATCATATACCTCTTTGAGAGCCAATTGTACAACATTACCTGTATGCCTAACACATTCAAGCTAGTTGCGTAGCCTTGAACCAGCATTCTTCTAAAAAATAGTGATATAACTCTATTGTGTTTTTCCAA
>JAPEIP010000012.1:40923222-40934183 GCA_026120095.1 Capsicum chinense | reverse complement strand
CTGACTATACAGAAGTTACGAGCAGCAGTAGTGCCTATTCATAAAATACTCCTGTTAACACACTAGCAATCAGAAAGTTATATGAGTAGCAGAGATTCAGATAATCCAAAATATCTTAGTACTAGCATCAGAAGACAAATCCAGATAGGTAACAAATGGAGAACATTGCAAAAATATGAGTAGCAGTTCATATACGTTTACCAACATAAGAGGAGTGGTATTAATCATTAAGGAGTTGGAAAATGACACGTCGAGGGACTTGGCAATGACATTAGAGAGGTTCATCAATTGAGCTTCTAATTTCCAGTCATTGTAGCTTAACATATCAATAACAATGAGGTTAATGCCAAAGTTGTTGCCTTCGAGGTTCAAAGAAGTCAACAACCAGACCAAATTGTATTGGAACATATGTTTTCGTGAAAGCCAGGCAGAGTTACGGGCAGATAGGAAATGAATGTCGGCATTATATTTTTCTTTCTGAGACTGATTTGGCAATGCCTAAAGACATTATAAAGTACTTAGCTTAAGAACCTAACATCTAACAAGCTTCATCTCCACGTAAGCAAGAAATATGAACCAATCTAGATAATTTCATAAGGAATATTTGTAAAGCTTTTGCAGCACCAACTTGGTGCTTCTAATGTAGTTGTGACTGAACTACTATAAACAAATCTGATACAGGTGTAAATATGCAATTATTAATAACATTACTCACAAAATATAGAGGAAGTTTTCGATAGACCCAAGGATGAAAGAAGAGTGATAAAGAAAAGGCAATAGCAACAAGCAGAAAAAAGAGCAAGATAATAAGATACTTAGTCGAAAGAAATAGCTAGCACCTAACATCATTTTTGTACACAAGGACATGATACATAGCCATTATATTTGGTACACGTTGACATGCAGTATTCCTACTTGTATAAAAATCACAAATGCCAAAGCTCAAGCATCATCCAAAATACCTTCTCTTTATGCAATACATATGTACATCCATCATTCACTTAAAAACTTAAGTCTTCATTGACACACCTAACATAATTTTCAAAGTTCGCAAAACATCACCCGTCACTCAATTTACACAGCAATGTTCAGGACCGAAAAAAGATTCAATTTTTATTGTTTCAACATGTAAAAGATATAATTATTGCAAGACTGAACTGATGTCATCACCTTCATTTCAAAGCATAATTCAAACCAAGGCATTGGAATACATCACCTCAATATCATGGCCAGTTACATACAGACTTCATCTTTTTTAGGACTTTTCTGATTTCTCTATTAAGGTGGGGCTAAAATTTGAACTATACAATGGCTGACTCATCGTCTGAGGTGTAATTCCACAAAGTGGGGCATGGAGAGGGTAGAGCGCATACAGACCTGTTTTTGATTTTGCCTAAGTTGTTTTCTAATCCAAATGCTTCATTGCTAGCAGCATATTAGCCAGAGATATGGTCAAGTAAAAGAAAACTATCTTCCATAAGTATAAGATACTCTCTGAGAAATAGCAGCACATTAGCACAGATTCCTTGGAACACTAGTATCAAATATACAACCAACAGACTACATGTCAAAATCTAACTCACTTATTTATGTTTGCATGCAGCAATCCCAAGTATGCATCTTCCAATACCAATTATAGTTTTGGCTAGACATAGTTAATAGACTATATATGAGACAACATCACTATTTTTTCAATCAAACCAGACCTAAATCTAATACTTTTGAATTTAGACGCAATACAATATAAGAAATTATAAGGGAGTGATATAAGTATAATATACTAAAATATAAATATAAGTCTTACATTGACGTTTTCAGCCCTGGGCTCAACCCACAAATCCGAGTCCGACTTATTCGTCTTTTTCACAAGATGTGTTCGTCTGAAGATCTCAAGTTGAGTCGGTTCTCAGCCCAATTCCCTTTCCTACAAACACAAGGTAAACAAGCGTAATCAAGTTATATTTAATGAACTTTATATAAACACATAAATTATAAACTAAGGTTGCTACTTACCATTTCTCGAACTATGACGCTGACACTCTTTGCACCTCCGGTATGCAATGAGCCACCTTTTACACTGGCTCTAGCTTTCTCGTTTTACTCATTGAGTGCCTTATATTCAGGAGAATCCCAATAAATACACAAAGCATCATATACCTCTTTGAGAGCCAATTGTACAACATTACCTGTATGCCTAACACATTCAAGCTAGTTGCGTAGCCTTGAACCAGCATTCTTCTAAAAAATAGTGATATAACTCTATTGTGTTTTTCCAACCAAGTACACATTGTCTGAAAATCAATTGAGTAACGTTATATGGTATATATATACAAATATATATTACTATTAAAGTTAACTAAATAATAATTAAATCTAGTATATCTTGAACTCTTCAAACATTGCTTGTCTATGGTCTTCTGGAATCTCCGACCAACTGTGCCAAGGTTGTGAAAAAAGCCTCTTAACGCTCTCCCTCACTGCCTTATTAACTTCTTTTGATGCTGAATGCCACCTCTAAATAACAAAATAAATATGTAAGAATGAATATTTTATTAATGAAAAAATAAACTTATGAATTAAAAATTAAACTTACGTAGATCCATTAGGCTCGATGAAGACTCTACCAAGCCTGTTCTTATCTCCAGGAACTAGACCAATCAAATGTGAATCAGTATCATCTGCTGCAGGTGGAGATGGAGGTGCAGATCTAGATGCAGATGCTACTCTTAGAAGTACCAAAGGTTCACTAAATGGGGAGGGGGCTTAGATGTCTGCGCATAGAAGTCAGAGTTATCTCTCAGCCTCAATCCTGAGGGGTGGGGGATGAATCACGAGGAGATGGAATACCAGATGATACTCTCGAAGTACCTATATCTGTAGGAGGCCTGAAAGTATGTGGAGCATAAGAAGTGCACACTTGTCGCTGCTTTCTGGGACCATGATAATCTACAAGGCTACCAGTGCCAAGTGGGACATAAGAGCTCCCTGATGAAGTGGTGTGCATCTGTGGCTGTGAAAAAAGTCAACCAAGAATATCATTAGGATTTATTGGCATCCTAGATTTTTTTTTAGCAGTTGACTACGAATTCTTATCAGGACCAGGCCGATCACCACTACCACCAGATGCCATTTGTATGCAAGATTACATTAAACTACCTACTGCTTATAAGACTACTGCATAAATAATAATTTCATATTTTTTATAGTAGCAGACAACATCCAGCTTTTTTCTGAAAATAATACCTTATTGCTGGTACAGAACATGTATGTTATGACTGCTGATACAGAAAATATATGTTCTGACTGCAGGTACAGAACATAGTGATTAATCAAACGAATGTTATATAATCAGATACAACATATATAGTTTCATTGAATTCAATCTAGCTTTTTTAACATGACGGCATAGATATATACGTTAAAATAAAGGAACTATTAAATAAATATTCAGTTCTAAAACTGTCAAGTTGAAGTTTAGTAAAAAACATATGTTAAGATTGACATTATCAAGTTCAAATCTTGAATGTGTTTTTGTTTTAGTTAGTTGTCTACCCTGGCTAACTTGTGTCTCCTTTATCAGATGCCTCAGCCACTTAGCATATTTTTTGTCCACCTAAAGTTAAGCATGCAATTAATACTTGAGAAAGAGTAGAGAGGCTCAAGAAATTAAAGGCTCTCACCTCAGACCAACAATACTTAACTTGATGTTTTTGTTGTTGTAATTTACTTGTGCAATAGAGGGCTTCTCTGGTTTGATGAGTCAATTACTCAAACAATGTCCTCAACTTAAACCATGGACTTGATCTCTTTAGCCTTTCCCCACAACACTGAATAAAATCCAGTGGATATTACAACTGCTCCAATAATATTGTCCATGATATTGCAACAAATAATTCACTTCAAGAATGTTGTTCTTTTGTCAATAAGTAAAAATGATAGTAACTGAAAATAGAAGTTAACTTATGAAAATGCTGGCTATGGACTCTTCAAGTAAATATATATGCACAGAGAACTACTTCAAATAAAAAGGGATATGTTATGACATCAAACTGGAAAGACTATATTGCATACCATTATGTCACATGGTTAGAGACCAAAAACATCAAAGGCTTCCATAAACCAACGATAAGAAAGAAAAAGAGACTCGAATGTACATATCATGTCTCAACTCAACGAAAATGCATATGCAGTAAGTGAACTATTTCATATTTATTATATTTTAAGAGACAACCCCCGTGAACCAAATTGTGACCGAGAAAATCAGTAATCTATTCCATAGATGGTCTAGTAAATGTTCCATGCTTCAATTCAACATCATAAACATTTTACAACAAGACATAGGTTACTTCGTAATGAGTTTTGTCCCGAGTTTCTTGTCTCTCTCTAAGCATGTTGAACACAAAAGGTAGCAGATTTAGCATCTTGTATATATTAGGAAAATATGTTTTCCATAATACCCCGGCTCTGCAAGCGCCCCAAGCAACCTTACATCTTAAGACACTACTAATGATGGCTGTATTACTTGATAATGATCATCAATTACTGTTCTCCAGTCAGCAAGAGAAATAAATTTAACAAGGAACTCTTAAGTAAAATACCCTTTCTTTATTTCGTCCTTCTGACAAGCAGCAATAAAACATATTTGTATTTCCACAATGCCTACCCTCTAACTAGGGACGTAAATTTATTCCAGGCATCCTTCTCCTAAGAGGTTTCTATCCTGATGAGATGAAATCCATGGGAAAGTGCTCGTAGAACAATATAAGATCACAGTAAGTTGACAGTTTTATGTCTCAGATGGGAAAATCGGTGTGGTTATCAGTTTCACAAGAGAATTACTTTCCAGATCTCATTCTAATTAAAAAAAATTCTACCTGTAAACTCAAGTAAATATATATGCACAGAGATGAACACATAATCTACTGGGACCCTTTGCAAATCACATTCATCTGAAAGAGATAGATGAACTATTGTAACAGAACACATAATCTGTAAGAGCCAAGAAACAACTCACAAATTGATAACACGAATAATTATTATCAAAACACAACAATTAACAATATAAACTTAAACAACAACAAAATTAGCACGAACCCCGTTCTTAGTTACATCATTAGAATACAAAAAAAATCATAAGTATTAACAAATAAGTAGTGGTAATAAGAAAACTAACAAGCTAATATATATTCTCTCAATCTTCCTCATCGCTTGTTTCATTTCCATCATTCTCCCATTCTTCCTCATCCGTTGTTTCATTTTCATGGTCCCATTCATCCTCCCAGAATGATTCATTTCTCTCGTCTATTTCTTCCGCAGTGTTTGAAATGTCAATGAGCTCATCTTCAGAAACTTCTTCTAATATGCGTTTAGGATGTTCTAGATTTTTTTCCAACTCATCATCCACTATTTGATCAACAACTGCGACTTTGTTCTAGTATGCCACATCTAACACATTCTCAATCTGAATTCTCCCCACAGGCTTAGTCTTTATAACCACCACCAATTGGCTTTATCTCTACATAATGGATATGTAGCATAATATACCTGCCTAGTATTTTGTGCAATGATAAAGGGATCATAGAGATTATATTACCTCATGTGCTTAACTTTAATTATATTATGTTGTTGATTCACCCTGTTACCTCTATGTGATGGATCAAACCACTTGCACCGAAATAGAATTATCTTCTTTTTTGGCCAACCAGGGTACCTGACTTCTAATATCTCTTGTATGAAACCAAAATATTCAATGATTTGACTATTACCGTCGACATCACCTTCAACACAACGCCATTGTTATTAGTTTTCTTATTCTTATTTCTCGATTTGAAACTTGAAACCGTTATCATCTTGGAATAGAGTAATTATTTATTGAAGGCAATCAACTGTGTCAATTGGAACCTACAGTCATATGAATCACACCTCCGCAAGTCTAATGAAATAAGAACTAATTGTAAAGATATTAAATTAAGTGAGATCATAAAGAGTTCCTCTTTTAGATTTTCTTGGCAGTTACATTTCATACTTGATCAATCTAGATTGAAAAATTACATCTATTTGGAATGTAAACAAATATCAGCAGTTACTCTTATGGCATATTAATCTAACCACGACTTTGATTCTTGTTTCTGGTAATATGGTATTTATATTGAAACTTACAAATGAATCCTACAAGTTTTTCCTCAGGCCTTAATCACACAACAACAACATACCCAGTATAATCCCACATAGTAGGGTATAAGTGTTAAAACTTCTACATGAGCTAAGAACACCGAGAGAAAAGAAAAATCTAGAAGGGAGCAATTTTAGTAACTGAATTAGTTTTGGTACAATGAGATGCTACTACATGCTATTTATAGACTAATTTGGACCCTTGTGACAGCTGTACAGATCACTTCCAACTAACCTCTAACACACACACACTTATAGTATGTACTAACAAGCCTAAACTCCCATCAACTTGATAACCAACTTTCTTAGCTCAATATTTCCCCTCAAGTTGATAAATTGAAGAGGTTCTTTATTCCCAGGTTAAGCAAATACTCATGTTGGTTTCTTCCCAAGGCTTTTTGTGAGGGTGTCTGCAAGTTGTTCTCCAGAGTTCACATGGTTAGTCTTGATCATGTTTTGGATAGTTCTTTCCCTCATAAAGTGACAGTCTATGTCAATGTATTTTGTCCTCTCATGAAATATAGGATTAACTGCAATCTGTATAGCTGCCTTGTTATCACTCATTAAGTTTACTGGTTGTTTGATTTGAACTCTTAGTTCTTGAAACAGACTAACCATGTAACTTCAGCACTGCATGTAGCCATGCTTCTAAACTCTGCTTCTGCATAGCTTATGGAGAGAGTTTCTTGTTTCTTTGACTTCCAAGAAATCAGAGTATCTCCAAAATTTACTACATATCTTGCAACTGATCTTCTTGTTTGTAAGAAAATACCCCAATAAGAGTCACAGTAGGCTTGTTTATGGATTCTGCAGGCATAAACAGTCCTAGACCAGGACTTGCTTTTATATATCTTACAAATCTTAAAGTAGCTTCCATATGTGAGGTCTTTGGACAATGCACGTACTAACTTAGAACCTGTACTACAAATGATATGGCTAGTCTCGTCATATTAAGATATAACAACCTTTCCATTAACCTTTGATAAACTATTGGATCCTCAAGGACTTTATCATCTACTGTTTCATTGGAGATATGATCATCATATTTTATTGAAGTTAAATTCAGGTTTACTTCAAGTGGAGTACCAACAGGCCTTGCTCCACTCTGACCATCCTCAGAAATAAGCTCAAGAGCGTATTTTCTTTGAGTTAAAACTATTCCTTCTTTGGATCTGGTTACTTCTATTCCCGAGAAGAACTTTAAGTCTTCAAGGTCTTTCATTTTGAATTTTTTTGTAGGTATGCTCTTGCTTGATTTATTAAGATCATGTTGTTCCGAGTAAATAATAAATCATCCACATTGACCGAAATGATGACTATGTCAACACCTGACTTCTTAGTAAATAGGGAATAGTCAAAATGACTTTGAACAAATCCCATTTGTGAGAGTGCATCAGCTAACTTTTTGTTCCACTATCTAGGGGCTTGTTTCAATCCATACAGGGACTTGTGTAGTTTGCAGACCTTCTGAGTCTCCCTCTATATGCAAAAAGCAACAGGAATCTGCATGTAAACTTCCTCTAATAGATCACCATTTAGGAAAGCATTGTGGACATCCATCTGAAAGCTGCACAATTGTCTTGAAGCAGGAAAAGCAATAAGAGATCTGACAGTCTTACCAACTGGTGAGAAAGTGTCTGAGTAGTCCACCCAACCTTTTTACTATAGCCCCTGGCTACTAGTCTAGCCTTGTACCTATCTACTTCCCTATAGGCTTTGTATTTAACATTATACACGTACCTACATCTAATAGGAACCTTTCCAGGATGCAAATCTATAATAGACCAAGTTTTGTTATCTTCAAGGGCTGCAATCTCCACTTTCATAGCTTCAATCCAGGATGGATCTTTAGAAGACTTAAGGAATGAAGATGGTTCAGGAATAGAGGAATACCCTGATATAGCATGACTTTAATGAGGTGACAAGTGAGAATAAGACATATAAGAAGATATAGGGTATAGAAACTGATGAGTCGAAGCGGACTTAGAGATAATAAAGTGAGCATCCGTATGGGAGGATTTTTTGGTCTAGTCAATTTTCTAAGTATGGTAGGATGAGAAGGAACTGATGGGATGGATGACTATGTAGGAAGTGGAAAGAAACCATCATATGGTGAAGATGAGGAAAGACCAATCTCAGGTTCCTGCACAAGAGTTGCAGTTGGAAAGGAAAAAGATAATAGAGTAATATCATCAGAAGAAAGGTGTAGTACATGAAAGAGAAGAGATCTAGTAGAATGAGCTTGGATGAAGGAAAAAATAGACTCATGGAATATGACATTTCTACTTGTGAAGAAGGACTTAGAGTGA
Source organism: Capsicum chinense (assembly GCA_026120095.1). NCBI lineage: Eukaryota > Viridiplantae > Streptophyta > Magnoliopsida > Solanales > Solanaceae > Capsicum > Capsicum chinense. The sequence goes on along the minus strand of JAPEIP010000012.1, from coordinate 40,925,703 downwards.
ATATTATACAACCTATAAACCTTTTGAGTTGAAGAATAACCCATGAGCACACTAGGAATAGCCTTGGATACAAATTTGTCTAAACCATAATAGTTGGATGCATACCCAAGACAACCAAATACTTTTATATGAGAAAAATATGGAGAATGTTGATGCAACAGCTCATACAAGAATCTATGATATAGAATTCTGGAGGGTATTCTGTTTAGTAGATACACAGCATTGTCAACACACTCACCCCAAAACTTAAGAGGAACACCATCTTCAAACTTGAGGGATCTAGTCCTCAAGATTGTTCTATGTTTTCTTTCAAAATTTCCATTCTACCAAGAAGTATAAATACAAGAGGTTTGAAGTAATATGCCAAGAGAAGAAATAAGAGATCTGAACTCATGACAGAAAAATTCACTTTCATTGTTAGTTCTAAGTACCTTTACAGAAGTAGATAACGAGTTGTGCACCCTATTCATAAGTTCTTTTAGCACCATTATCACCCCAGACTTGAATTGAACAAGAAACAACCAAGTAAACCTAGAGTAATCATCTACTATAATGGCAAAGAACCTTTTCTTATTTTAAGTAGGAACTCTATAAGGACCCCGTATATCATAGTGTACTAGTGCAAAGGGAGCCTTGGAAACTGACAAGCTAGGCTGAAAAGGTAGCTTGGCATATTTTGAAAGATGGCATACAATGCATCCATAATCTTCATACTTCAGATAACTTAGTGTAGTATGTTTCTTGAGCACTTCAATGGGAGCATACCTTATTATTCTGTTCCAAAGAACACTGGAGTCAACAGACATTTGTATATTCTTAGCACACTTATGTACACCAAGTTTAGGAGCATAACTTCTTTGGGGAATGTATAGACCTTGATCTTCTCTACCAGTCCCCAACACCATGCTGGTACAAAGATCCTAGAATATGCAAAAGTTAGGAAAAAATCCCACTGAGCACTGGAATTCCCTAGTTAACTTTGAGATAGAAGGAAGATTATATTTAAACTCCCGCAAATAAAAACCATCAAAGATAGGGAAATTGTTTAACATAATAGATAACCCTTTGTGAGATACTTCATCCTCACTACCTATAGGCAGGTTCACCTTGTTTTGTGAAGAGTGAGACACTTCACGACTATGTAGCAGATTAGAATTAGAAACCATATGGTTAGTAGCACTAGTGTCAATAATCCTACTATTACTTACAACAGTAATAGTTGGATATAGTGTAGTACCTGCATTTGCTACAGGTGGATAAGAGTCCTTCTTATCATTCTTTTTACTGAGCATCATGACAATCTGATTATACTAGTCCTACGTAAAATGTGGTACAAGAGCCAGCAAGCTAGATTGAGAGACTTGATTAGTAGTAGATTTAAAGTCTGTAGAGCAGTCAACTTCATGATAAGTAAATAGTTCAACTTGACATAATTGATGTGTATACGGACCTCCTCCCTTATTTTTTGATTTAGGACAGTCTGTGGGATAGCCAATGAGCTTAAAACACTGCTCCCTTGTGTTATAACCCAAACTAGGGCCTGGCCGTGATGGACATCCCGAACCATGAAGGCCCGGAACGCCCTTCTCTATATGATAATCATGTACAACATTTATATAATAAAAGAAGATGCGTAAACATAATCTTCTATGGAAACATGGTCAACTCTGAAATAAACATAAGTATGGAAACTGTAAATCAACTACATCTAAATAACATCTGACTCAGTCTGTGAAATCTCTACTACATGAAAATCTGACAACTGTCTTAAACTGGGACAAGACCCCCAGTAGACCAAAACTGAAATAAGTGACATAATTTGAAAAGACAGACCTTCTGGAATAGAAAAGGCTCACCACTGCACAATATGATCAGCTGTCTGAATTATCTACTGCTTATCTGGACCCTTAGACTGAGTCTCAGAACCTGAGAGTTAGGGGATCAATACAGATGTACTGGTACGCAGAGCATATCCAAAATAATCATTTATTATTTAACATACATGAGAGCAATTTAAAATAGTTCATAAGTATATCATATGCTAAGAATTCACATGGGCATTTTAAAGACTCTGTAAAAATAATCTCAACTTTGAGAAATCTGTGTTACTTCTGCACTAAGTGGTATACCCTACAACTCTCAAAAATTCCATGGGCTATATGGCAATTGCCATTAACTCGACAGCGGAGCCCCCAACCCAAGTGTTCCGCAAGGGTCGGATTTTCTTAATCTACTACGCTACACGGCCATCACCAGCGTACAATAATAATCTACCCGTATCGGCAAATATAGTTTCAGGCTAAGAGTTTCTTGAACTTGCGCCTTATTCGGGTAACCACCTAACCCTTTTTAAGCTCCTTTTTAAAACTCTAACAAAACATATAGTCTTTGAAAACATGCTCTGAAAACATAATCTGTTATGGCATAAATACATATGGTATCGTCATACCATTGACTTGCAAGTCACATCTCTGAGCCATT
>JAPEIP010000012.1:40900696-40923122 GCA_026120095.1 Capsicum chinense | reverse complement strand
GATAACCAACTTTCTTAGCTCAATATTTCCCCTCAAGTTGATAAATTGAAGAGGTTCTTTATTCCCAGGTTAAGCAAATACTCATGTTGGTTTCTTCCCAAGGCTTTTTGTGAGGGTGTCTGCAAGTTGTTCTCCAGAGTTCACATGGTTAGTCTTGATCATGTTTTGGATAGTTCTTTCCCTCATAAAGTGACAGTCTATGTCAATGTATTTTGTCCTCTCATGAAATATAGGATTAACTGCAATCTGTATAGCTGCCTTGTTATCACTCATTAAGTTTACTGGTTGTTTGATTTGAACTCTTAGTTCTTGAAACAGACTAACCATGTAACTTCAGCACTGCATGTAGCCATGCTTCTAAACTCTGCTTCTGCATAGCTTATGGAGAGAGTTTCTTGTTTCTTTGACTTCCAAGAAATCAGAGTATCTCCAAAATTTACTACATATCTTGCAACTGATCTTCTTGTTTGTAAGAAAATACCCCAATAAGAGTCACAGTAGGCTTGTTTATGGATTCTGCAGGCATAAACAGTCCTAGACCAGGACTTGCTTTTATATATCTTACAAATCTTAAAGTAGCTTCCATATGTGAGGTCTTTGGACAATGCACGTACTAACTTAGAACCTGTACTACAAATGATATGGCTAGTCTCGTCATATTAAGATATAACAACCTTTCCATTAACCTTTGATAAACTATTGGATCCTCAAGGACTTTATCATCTACTGTTTCATTGGAGATATGATCATCATATTTTATTGAAGTTAAATTCAGGTTTACTTCAAGTGGAGTACCAACAGGCCTTGCTCCACTCTGACCATCCTCAGAAATAAGCTCAAGAGCGTATTTTCTTTGAGTTAAAACTATTCCTTCTTTGGATCTGGTTACTTCTATTCCCGAGAAGAACTTTAAGTCTTCAAGGTCTTTCATTTTGAATTTTTTTGTAGGTATGCTCTTGCTTGATTTATTAAGATCATGTTGTTCCGAGTAAATAATAAATCATCCACATTGACCGAAATGATGACTATGTCAACACCTGACTTCTTAGTAAATAGGGAATAGTCAAAATGACTTTGAACAAATCCCATTTGTGAGAGTGCATCAGCTAACTTTTTGTTCCACTATCTAGGGGCTTGTTTCAATCCATACAGGGACTTGTGTAGTTTGCAGACCTTCTGAGTCTCCCTCTATATGCAAAAAGCAACAGGAATCTGCATGTAAACTTCCTCTAATAGATCACCATTTAGGAAAGCATTGTGGACATCCATCTGAAAGCTGCACAATTGTCTTGAAGCAGGAAAAGCAATAAGAGATCTGACAGTCTTACCAACTGGTGAGAAAGTGTCTGAGTAGTCCACCCAACCTTTTTACTATAGCCCCTGGCTACTAGTCTAGCCTTGTACCTATCTACTTCCCTATAGGCTTTGTATTTAACATTATACACGTACCTACATCTAATAGGAACCTTTCCAGGATGCAAATCTATAATAGACCAAGTTTTGTTATCTTCAAGGGCTGCAATCTCCACTTTCATAGCTTCAATCCAGGATGGATCTTTAGAAGACTTAAGGAATGAAGATGGTTCAGGAATAGAGGAATACCCTGATATAGCATGACTTTAATGAGGTGACAAGTGAGAATAAGACATATAAGAAGATATAGGGTATAGAAACTGATGAGTCGAAGCGGACTTAGAGATAATAAAGTGAGCATCCGTATGGGAGGATTTTTTGGTCTAGTCAATTTTCTAAGTATGGTAGGATGAGAAGGAACTGATGGGATGGATGACTATGTAGGAAGTGGAAAGAAACCATCATATGGTGAAGATGAGGAAAGACCAATCTCAGGTTCCTGCACAAGAGTTGCAGTTGGAAAGGAAAAAGATAATAGAGTAATATCATCAGAAGAAAGGTGTAGTACATGAAAGAGAAGAGATCTAGTAGAATGAGCTTGGATGAAGGAAAAAATAGACTCATGGAATATGACATTTCTACTTGTGAAGAAGGACTTAGAGTGAATATTATACAACCTATAAACCTTTTGAGTTGAAGAATAACCCATGAGCACACTAGGAATAGCCTTGGATACAAATTTGTCTAAACCATAATAGTTGGATGCATACCCAAGACAACCAAATACTTTTATATGAGAAAAATATGGAGAATGTTGATGCAACAGCTCATACAAGAATCTATGATATAGAATTCTGGAGGGTATTCTGTTTAGTAGATACACAGCATTGTCAACACACTCACCCCAAAACTTAAGAGGAACACCATCTTCAAACTTGAGGGATCTAGTCCTCAAGATTGTTCTATGTTTTCTTTCAAAATTTCCATTCTACCAAGAAGTATAAATACAAGAGGTTTGAAGTAATATGCCAAGAGAAGAAATAAGAGATCTGAACTCATGACAGAAAAATTCACTTTCATTGTTAGTTCTAAGTACCTTTACAGAAGTAGATAACGAGTTGTGCACCCTATTCATAAGTTCTTTTAGCACCATTATCACCCCAGACTTGAATTGAACAAGAAACAACCAAGTAAACCTAGAGTAATCATCTACTATAATGGCAAAGAACCTTTTCTTATTTTAAGTAGGAACTCTATAAGGACCCCGTATATCATAGTGTACTAGTGCAAAGGGAGCCTTGGAAACTGACAAGCTAGGCTGAAAAGGTAGCTTGGCATATTTTGAAAGATGGCATACAATGCATCCATAATCTTCATACTTCAGATAACTTAGTGTAGTATGTTTCTTGAGCACTTCAATGGGAGCATACCTTATTATTCTGTTCCAAAGAACACTGGAGTCAACAGACATTTGTATATTCTTAGCACACTTATGTACACCAAGTTTAGGAGCATAACTTCTTTGGGGAATGTATAGACCTTGATCTTCTCTACCAGTCCCCAACACCATGCTGGTACAAAGATCCTAGAATATGCAAAAGTTAGGAAAAAATCCCACTGAGCACTGGAATTCCCTAGTTAACTTTGAGATAGAAGGAAGATTATATTTAAACTCCCGCAAATAAAAACCATCAAAGATAGGGAAATTGTTTAACATAATAGATAACCCTTTGTGAGATACTTCATCCTCACTACCTATAGGCAGGTTCACCTTGTTTTGTGAAGAGTGAGACACTTCACGACTATGTAGCAGATTAGAATTAGAAACCATATGGTTAGTAGCACTAGTGTCAATAATCCTACTATTACTTACAACAGTAATAGTTGGATATAGTGTAGTACCTGCATTTGCTACAGGTGGATAAGAGTCCTTCTTATCATTCTTTTTACTGAGCATCATGACAATCTGATTATACTAGTCCTACGTAAAATGTGGTACAAGAGCCAGCAAGCTAGATTGAGAGACTTGATTAGTAGTAGATTTAAAGTCTGTAGAGCAGTCAACTTCATGATAAGTAAATAGTTCAACTTGACATAATTGATGTGTATACGGACCTCCTCCCTTATTTTTTGATTTAGGACAGTCTGTGGGATAGCCAATGAGCTTAAAACACTGCTCCCTTGTGTTATAACCCAAACTAGGGCCTGGCCGTGATGGACATCCCGAACCATGAAGGCCCGGAACGCCCTTCTCTATATGATAATCATGTACAACATTTATATAATAAAAGAAGATGCGTAAACATAATCTTCTATGGAAACATGGTCAACTCTGAAATAAACATAAGTATGGAAACTGTAAATCAACTACATCTAAATAACATCTGACTCAGTCTGTGAAATCTCTACTACATGAAAATCTGACAACTGTCTTAAACTGGGACAAGACCCCCAGTAGACCAAAACTGAAATAAGTGACATAATTTGAAAAGACAGACCTTCTGGAATAGAAAAGGCTCACCACTGCACAATATGATCAGCTGTCTGAATTATCTACTGCTTATCTGGACCCTTAGACTGAGTCTCAGAACCTGAGAGTTAGGGGATCAATACAGATGTACTGGTACGCAGAGCATATCCAAAATAATCATTTATTATTTAACATACATGAGAGCAATTTAAAATAGTTCATAAGTATATCATATGCTAAGAATTCACATGGGCATTTTAAAGACTCTGTAAAAATAATCTCAACTTTGAGAAATCTGTGTTACTTCTGCACTAAGTGGTATACCCTACAACTCTCAAAAATTCCATGGGCTATATGGCAATTGCCATTAACTCGACAGCGGAGCCCCCAACCCAAGTGTTCCGCAAGGGTCGGATTTTCTTAATCTACTACGCTACACGGCCATCACCAGCGTACAATAATAATCTACCCGTATCGGCAAATATAGTTTCAGGCTAAGAGTTTCTTGAACTTGCGCCTTATTCGGGTAACCACCTAACCCTTTTTAAGCTCCTTTTTAAAACTCTAACAAAACATATAGTCTTTGAAAACATGCTCTGAAAACATAATCTGTTATGGCATAAATACATATGGTATCGTCATACCATTGACTTGCAAGTCACATCTCTGAGCCATTATTCGTCTATCGTAAATCTCTATTTTCCAAACATAAGTTTTGGGACCACTATTTCAATAATTCAATTCAAAGAAACTCTTTCTCAAACCTCATATAAACACATGCAAGGAACTCATCTTTGTCAAGCATTTCAGTAGTACAGTACAAGGTGGTCATGTCAAAGTTCTCAATTCACATGCAACTCTTTCTCTTAAACACAAGAACACATTAATATCAAAAATCACCCTCTCAACAATTTCAAATCATGCTCAAATGCTATAATATTGCGAAAACATCTTTCAAATCATAAAACCATAATCTTTAATTCAATACACGAGAGGGAGATCATAATTTATGCTCTCATCGATCTTAAATCTCAAATTCCATACATATACGTATACATGTAAATAAATTTATGGCATAGGATCACAAGGTCAAAACAATAGTAACATTAAAACATTCGAAGTACGTAATTTCGAACATAGGTTCCGAAACCCCTTTGAAATTCATGCATAAAAATCTAAAAATCATGCTCTAATGGTTTTAAGCCCATGTAGTTTTTTTAGTATAAACCCCAAGTACCTCTATCTAGAAATTTAAAGGATGATTCTTGATGCCCTCGTCTTGGAGATTCCATATCTTCAATTTGTTTTTAAAACCTACGACTTAATCTTGATTTATTTGGATTATCAATATGGAACCCTAGAGGGTGTTCTTAAATATTTTTGGTGAATGTATGAGTAATATGCTCAATTGGGGTTGAAATCTCGTGTTTGGACTAATAAGGGTGCGGGAAATACCCAATATACCCTTAATGAGACTGGTATTAAAATATAACTGGGAGCCCGATTCATGGGCCACCACAATGCCCCACTATCGCGGTGGCTCACTGGAAATTGGCGAATGAGAATTTAGCCCACTTCGCGATGCACCATCATCGCGGAGTCCCACTAGAAATTGACCATCATAATTTACACCCTCTCCGCGACTCTCCAAGGATAGGAATGATGGTGTTTTACGACTAGGACTTAAATTAATCATAACTCCTTAACCGAGTGTCCGTTTTGGATGCATCTTATGTCGACGGAAAACTTATTCAATCATCTACAAAATAAAAAGTTGAAATGTAAGGGATTCCACTGAGAAAAGAGCATTCTATAAGCCAATTCTTGATATTTTAGGGACAAAATTTAGCTAAGAAAAACTTTGGAGAATTACAATATCCTCCCTTGGGAACATTCATCTTTGAATGTTGATGCGGGATATAGGTAAGTATAATTTCAAGCATACTAAGGCATAGAAAGAATAAGGCAAGGATTGTACCTTCTATTTCATCATCCATTGGATCAAAATGTTTTGGGTATCTAGCTCTCATGTCTACTTCTAATTCCTAAGTCGCTTATTTAATTTTCTTATTTCTCCACAACACTTTAACTGAGGCTACCTCTTTGTTACTCAATCTTCTAACTTGGCGATCCAAAATCTCTACAGGCTCTTCTTCATAGGATAAGGAGTCTGCCACTTTGATTTCTTCGACAAGCAATACTAAAGAATGGTCTCCAATACACTTCTTCAACATAGATATATGAAATACTGGATGAACTGAACCTAAAGTAGCTGGAAATTCTAACTCATATGCAACTCCACCTATCCTTCTTGCAATCTGATATGGTCCCATATAGCGAGGACTCAGCTTACCTTTTTCCCAAATTACATGACTCCCTTAATAGGAGAAAACTTGAGAAACACCCAATCTCCAACCTCAAACTCCAGATCTCTTCTCCTAACATCGGTGTAGGACTTATGACGACTCTGAGCTATTTTAAGTCATTCTCTAATGACTTTCACATCCTCTATTGCCAGATGAACAAGATTAGGCCCAAATATCAGTGTCTCACCTACTTCATACCATCCTATCAGGGACCTACATCTTCTTCCATACAATGCCTCAAAAGGTGCCATCTTAATTTTGGAATGGAAACTATTATTATATACGAACTCTATAAATGGAAAGTGCTCTACCCAACTACCTTTAAAATCAATCACGCAGGCTCTCAATATATCCTAGAGGGTCTAGATGGTGCACTCAGCTTGCCCATCTGTCTGAGGGTGGAAAACCGTGCTCAAATTCACTTGGGTACCTAAACCCTTTTGAAACGATCTCTAAAATTTTGAAGAAAACTGTGTACCTCTATCAGATATGATGGACACAGGTGCCCCATGCAAACGAACTATTTCTGCAATGAACAGCTTGGCATAATCCTCCCCGGAATGATTTGTCCTGACAGGTAGAAAGTGAGCTGACTTGGTCAACCTATCTACAATCACCCAAATGGAATCATACTAGTTTCGGGACCTCTAAAGTTCTGTAATGAAGTCTAATTAATCATCTCCCACTTCTACAAAGGTAAATCTATCACTTGAGAAGAACCACCTGGCCTCAGATGTTCCACTTTAACTTGTTGACAACTCAAACACTTGGCAACATAGTTAGCCACATCACGCTTCATATTATTCCACCAATAAATGGTCTTCAAATCCTGATACCTATTAGAAGAGCTTGGGTGAACAACATACATCAACGTGTGAGCTTCGTCAAGGATTCCCTTCCTCAGACCATCTACATCTGGCACACACAATACCTTGGTATCTCAAAACACCATCATCACTAATTTCAAAAGATAATACCTTTCGTTGACCCATATCTTTATTGATCTGTATCAAGATGGGATCTTAATCCTACTTCTCTTTGACTTCTGCACAAAGAGAAGATTTAGTTATCTCATGAACAACCACTCCTCCATCCTCGGAATCCAAAAGTCGCATTCCTAGATTTGCAAGTCAGTGAATATCCTTCACCATCTCCCTCTGTTCTTTCCCCACATGAGAAAGACTGCCCATAAATAACCTACTAAGGGCATCGGCTATCACATTCGCCTTGCCCGAATGATAGTGCAGGCTCATGTCATAGTCTTTTAAAAGTTCCAACCACTGCCTCTGCCTGAGATTCAATTCTTTCTGCGAGAAAACATACTGTAAACTCTTGTAGTTAGTAAATATATCAACATGTACCCCATATAAATAGTACCGCCAGATCTAAAGTACAAAAACCACAACTGCTAACTCCAAGTCATGAGTAGGGAAAGAGGTCAATATAGATGTACTGGTATGCAGAGCATATCTAGAATAATCATTTATTATTCAACATATATGAGAGAAATTTAAAACAGTTCATAAGTATATCATATAGTAAGAATTCACATGGGCATTTTAAAGACTCTGTAAAAATCATCTCAACTTTGAGAAATCTGTGTTACTTCTGCGCTAGGTGCTATACCCTATAACTCTGAAAAATTGCATGGGCTATATGGAAACTGCCATTAACTTGGCAGCAAGCCCCCAACCCAAGTGTGCCGCAAGGGTCAGAGTCTTTAAATCTACTATGCCACATGGCCGTTGCTAGCCTACAATAATAATCTACCTGTATCGGCAAATTCTGTTTCAGGCTAAGAGTTGCTTGAACTCGCGCCTTCTTTGGGTAACCACCTAACACTTTTTAAGCCCCTTTTTTTAACTCTAACAAAACATACAGTCTCTGAAAACATGCTCTATAAACATAATTTGTTATGGCATAAATACATATGGTACGTCATACCATGGACTTGCAAGTCACATCTCTGAGCCATTATTAGTCTTTCGTAAATCTCTGTTTTCAAAACACAAGTTTTGAGACCACTATTTCAATAATTCAATTCGAAGAAACTCTTTCTCAAACCTCATGTAAACACATGCAAGGAACTCATCTTTGTCAAGCATTTCAGTAGTACAGTACAAGGTGGTCATGTAAAAGTTCTCAATTCACATTCAATTCGTTCTCTTAAACACAAGAACACATTTATATCAAGAAACACCCTCTCAACAATTTTAAATCATGCTCAAATGCTATAATATTGCAAAAACCTCTTTCAAATCACAAAACCATAATCTTTAATTTAATACACGAGAGAGAGTTCATAATTTATGCTCTCAACGATATTAAATCTCAAATTCCATACATATACGTATACATGTAAATTAATTTAGGGTATAGGACCACAGGGTCAAAACAATAGTAACATTAGAACATTAGGAGTATGTAATTTAGAACATAGATTCCAAAACCCCTTTGAAATTCATGCATAAAAATCTAAAAATCATGCTCTAATGTTTTAAGCCCATGTAATTTTTTAGGATAAACCCCACGTACCTCTATTTAGAAATTTAAAGGATGCTTCTTGATGTCCACGACTTGGTGATTCCAAATCTTCAATTTGTTTTGAAAACCCACGGCTGAATCTTGATTTATTTGGATTATCAATATTGAACCCTAGAGAGTGTTCTTGAATATTTTTGGTAAATGTATGAGTAATATGATCAATTGGGGTTGAAATCTCATCTTTGAACTGATAAGGGTGTGGGAAAATTCCCAACATACCCTTAATGAGACCGATATTAAAATATAGCTGGGAGCCCTATTTCATGGGCCACCACGATGTGCCACTATCGCGGTGGCTCACTGGAAATGGATGAATGGGAATTTGGCCCACTCCGCAATGCACCACCATCGCAGAGTCCCACTGGAAATTGACCATCGTTATTTACACCCTCTCTGCGATGCACCAAGGACAGGAATGATGGTGTTTTATGACTAGGACTTAAATTAACCATAACTCCTTCACCGAGTGTCCATTTTGGATGCATCTTATGTCGATGGAAAAATTATTCAATCATCTATGAAATGAAAATTTGAAATCTAAGGGATTTCACTGGAAAAAAAGTATAAATCATTCTAGAAGCCAATGCTTGATATTTTAGGAACAAGATTTAGTTAAGAAAAACTTCGGGGCGTTACACCTTGTATGGCCATTATAACTACAAAACTCACACACCACTGAAGATTTCTTTTGTAAAGTACTTCTATAATTGAAAGTAGATGACCTTCCCTCATAACCATCTGTGGACTTCTGGTTAGTTGCTGAATAACCATCACTAGAACCTCCAGGTCCCAAATACACTCCCTTCTCTTTAACATTTGTCTTGTGAGTGAAAAAAGCTGCTGCCTCTAAATTGCCAGCTGCGTGACTAATAAGAGAGCCACTAGCTATAATTTTTTGACTCTCATGATCTACAATAATGAAGTACACCCTGTTAATAGAAGGAACATGTGTCATCTACAGAAGTTGGCTTCTACACTGGGAAGATGACTCATTGAGCCCCATAAGAAATTGCATAATTCTAGATTTAGAACAATTACATCTAAAAAAAGGCATAGGGGCATCAAATTCATCCCACTGGGTTCTCATTTGAGAAATATAATCAAAGACAGATAAAGTACCCTTAGTAAGAGTAAGAATTTCCCTATGCAAAACAAATACTCTAGAACCATTTACTTTGTGTAATGAAATGACCCTCGCGGCCATTTGTCTGTATTTTCATATATTTTTGGTATTCAGGCATTTTCTATAACTGTTCCAAATTATTTATGACTTGCTGAGACTGATAGTTCGATTCCCAATCGGTTCATTTGATTAATTTTAATAATATCTAGTATATTGTGGAATATTTAATTTAAATTTATACTTGGTAGAAATATAATTTATTTCCCTCTAAAATATTTTTGATATTCACTAAATTCCTAAAGTTATGTTATATTTAAATCACGTTGTAGTAGCTTTTATAATCTATTAACATTTTAAAAGGAGATAGTAAATCTAGAAATGTTAAAATATTGTTATTATATAATAGAAATTTTATTAAAAATAATTTTTTATTAATTATGATATATTCAAAATATTATAATTATTTTATCACGAGTCTAAGCAATATCCAAGTATATAAGTAATGGAATTAAATTTGTGAATATGGTTGTCACCCCACTACGTGGAAGCCGAATAGGGTAGGCAACATATAGCTAAGGCATGCTGCCACTTCAAATTTAAGTTACCCCTTAAGGTAACAAATGTTACCATTTAAAGAATGGGTTGGCATTAACTAATGATAATAAATATGTATATATATGTATTGTATTGGAGCTTTATTTCCTTTGTTTTTTCTAACATATGAACCTGCCTATAATTTTTTACATAAGACCATATCTACCATTGTTGTCGCTCTTACTACTTCTATATATATATATATACACGTATGTGAGTTGTGAAAGAATTTAAGGGAAAAACTAATTATCTACATCAAGTTATTTAAGTTTGAATTCTAGTAGGGCACTATCCGGAGGCTTCACGAAGAGATATTTTAGCTTTGACGTCCAAGTAGGCTAGGCTAACCTTACCTTTAGATTGATCTTATTTACTAAAATTGCGGACTATTATGCTAGTTCAAGATAATTACTTGTAGTTGTGTACCATTATACATATATAGCATGCCTTATTTATTCAGATTAGTACCCCATTTTAGTAGATTTTTGTATTTTGTCTTTCAATATAATATAACATCTATCACTTTAGGATGTGGAATTAAATAACGAATTTTGAATCTATCCCTTTAAATTTAAGACATATGTATGGTAATTAGACGTACTTTAGCTTCTGTTCAGGTTCAGTATATACTTTATTTCTATCATTGTTTATGAACTTTCATACCACATTGACATTGTTATGGTATGATATGAATTTTAATATTACAGTGGGATATGGTTACTATGATTTTCGGTTCAAGTCCAGCATCTAATTATGTTTGCGGTTTCTTTGAGTTCCAATTCGAGTCCAGCATCTAATTATGATTGTGGTTCCTTGAATTCCAGTTTGAGTTCGATATCTGATTATGGTTGTGGTTCCTTTGAGTTTCGGTTCGAGTTCAAGATCTAATTATGGTTATGGTTCCTTTGAGTTTCAATTCGAGTCAAGCATCTAATTATGGTTGTGGTTCTACTGTGTTCCGATTCGATTCCAACATCTGATTATAAGTTCTATTGTATATTATATATGTGGCCTCTTTTTATTACCCTCTATGCACGGTTCAAATTCGACATGTATCCTCTTGATATTATCAATCACTACCGATTCGAGTCCAATTTCTGGCCTCTCATTAGTATCCATTGGTTCTGGTTCAAGTCTGGTGCACATCTAGAGGACTACTACAATTTCATAGGATTGACTCAGTTACAAATTATTTATGATTATTTTCTTTAATTTCTAATTGTGTGTCCCACCGACTTATGGAGGTATGGTTGGGTTAATTGTCTTCTTCAATATCCCTATCGGGCTTATGGGGGTCCAGTTAGGTTATGTTTGTGTGCCTAGTGGGCTTATGGGGGTCCAATTAGGTTATGTTTGATTTATCTGTAATTATTGCACTATTTATTTTCTTTATCGCTCGTATTTATTCCTTTATCTTATGGGCATAACTTGGTAATTCTTTATCCTTTTGTCTCATTTTACTGCTGACTTAGATTATATCCTTGAATAGTAGTTACACATTTTCTGTGTTGAGCTCAGTCGGCTAATGATGCCTATTGAATACCCATTGCTTTGGTACTCATATACTACACTTCTGCATCTTTTTCCTGATGCAGATCCGAGTCATAGCAGCCGACATTGATGTGATTCCTACCTTCCAGTACTTATTCAGAGTAGGGTGAGCTTATTATCGTTCAAGGATGATCCTTCTCTATCTACTATGGTTTAGTCTTTTGTATGCAAAACTACTTGTGTATATTGGGTATATTTTGAATTCTGTTTAGTACTCAGGGTATGTTTTAGTAGTGGCTCTCTTATACTGACCTTACCAGGTCTTGGGAGAGATTCTTTTGTGTATTTGGTCCTTTTCGTTCCCTAATTTTAGTATATGAGAAATGTTTATGTTCTATTTGTTACTTGTTATTACTATTGCTATCATTATAAGCGATCTTTTCTTATTTCTCCATACTAGCCCGTTATCTATTATTCGACACTATGACTTGGCTTGCCTACTGGGGGATAAGGTAGGCACTATCATGGCTTGAAAAATTGGGTCGTAATAGCTTGGTATCATTTCTTAGGTTTCACCGGTACTAATGGTACTTGAGCCATTATTTAGTTGAGTCCCGCAGATCGGTACGAAGCATTTTTAGGGAAAATCCTTATTTTCTCAATTCATTTTAGTGCGTTGGGCCTAAGTTGGTTGTAGTTTTTATTAGTTCACTCTTTATGAAGATGGATAGGAGGACGCATAGTTAAAGAACCTGGGATCGGGACCCCGAGTCCACTGCTAGATTTTTAGCATTGGGTTGAGGACGACCTAGGGGTCGGGGGTAGGACAGAGAAGTAGCCCCAATTCGAGATCAGACCAGGAATCCATCACCTGATCCTATTATAGCTCCGGAGACTGAGAGAGCTCCCAGTATTCTGACACGGCAGCAGGTACGCCAGGGGGCAGCCCAGGCTCCACCCAATTTTATATCTTCATCGATTCTTCAGGATGCATTGGTATAGTTATTTGGGCTAGTTGGCGGTCCACCAACTAAGGGAGCTCAACCAGCAGCACAGAGTGAAGTTAATTTAGGAGTACAGCGTGCGGCAGTGGCACCTAGGGTAGATGTCCCGCCAGCACTAGTAGTCCCACAGCCGGCAGTAGCTTAGCCAGTTATGTCTTCAAAAGAGCAGAAGATATTAGGTCAATTTTTGAGATTGACACCACCGAAGTTTGTTGAATTCTAGGAGAGGATGCTAATGAGTTTCTATTTAGTTACGAGGAGTGATTGTGGAATTTGGGGATGGTTAAGGCACGAGGAGTGGACTTTATTGCATATCAGTTAGACGCAATAGCGAGGAGGTGGTGGAGGGATTATCTTGATTCCAGGCTAGTTGGATCTCCACCGGTGACTTGGATTTAGTTCTCTGAGGCTTTCTTAGGGAAGTATATGCCTCACAACATGAGTGAGCATCTTCAGGATGAGTTTACAATATTGACATAGGGTTCTATGTATGTGGCTGAGTATGAGGTGAGATTCCATGATTTATCCAGACACGCCACTATGATTCTGCCTACGGAGTATGAGCGAATTCATTGCTTCATCAGGGGATTAAGATTATCACTCCTAGGACTACACAGAGTTTGGCTACTTCAGGAAAGTCTTTATCTGAGATAGTTGATCATGCTTATTCTATATAGGAGATGGATTATGAGGCCCAAGGGGGTAGCGATAAGAAACCACGTAATCAGGCCAGCTATAATAATTCACAGTTTATAGGAGAATTTCATAATAGGTACACCCAGCAGCTGTCTTCTCAGTATCATCCTAGTCAACTAATACAGACATCGCTTTAGATATCAGATATGGGTCTTCTCAGTTTTAGTAGTTCTAGTGGCCAGAGCAGCAGCTAGCAGTAGAGGGTTGTTCCGACAGGATCGTTAAGTCAGGGTAGCCAATCCAAATTCACTGGATCTTCTAGATAGAGCGGGGTGCTCGGGGGATGTTATGGATGCAGGGTGGTTGGTTACTTTATCCGTAAGTGTTCTGAGCATAGGATGGTTGAGTCTTTAGTTTTGAATGGACAACCGATCAAGTCAGTGCCGTCGTTAGGTAGGTGTGATACGCAGAGTCGTGGGGATAGTCTTCAAGATTCTAGAGGTGGTTGGATAGACACCTAGTTCAGTAGTGGACAGGGTTATTTGTATGTTGTATCAGGTAGATCTAAGACTGAGGCTTCAGATACTTTGATCACAGGTAAGATTTCCATATGCCATCAGCCAAATTCTGCTTTATTTTATCCCGATTACATAATTCCATATGTTTTTGCTTATTTTGCATCATGGTTGGATTTATGTTTTGAGTCTTTATCTGTGCCATTGCATATAGCTACCCTTGTGGGTGATTGTTTAGTAGTGGATTGGTTATATATCTTGTTTGGTGACCGTGCGAGAGTTTGATACTTAGATTTATCTTATTGTCCTTGATATGGTAGATTTTGATGTAATTCTACGAATAGATTGATATCTCCTCACCATGTGGTCTTGTATTGTTTTTCTAAGATCGTTTCTTTAGCCTTGCCTTGTGTACACCTAGTTATATGGCAAGGTTCTATTAGCTGTGCATCAACCGAGATTATTTTTTATATTCGGGCTTAGAGACTGATATTGAGGGGTTGTGAGTCATGTCTTGCATATGTTCGGGATGTTACTGCTGAGAGTCCATCGCTTGACTTTGTCCCTGTGGTTCGTGAGTTTCTTGGTATGGTTTCGACGGACCTACCGGGCCTCCCTCCCAGGCATGATATGCGCATCTAGTATCCCTACATATTTAAGTCCTCAAGTACGTCCTTATGCTTTACTTTCACGGACGAAAGTCATTTTAGTAGTGGATGTAGTAATGACCCTCACGGTCATTTATCTGTATTTTCTTTCATTTTCAATAGTCAAGGATTTTCTATAATTGTCCTAAGTTATTTTTGACTTGCTGAGACTGATAGTTCGATTCCCAGGTGGTTCGTTTTGATTAATTTTAGTAATATCTAGTATATTGTTGAATATTTAATTTAAATTGACATTTCGTAAAAATATAATTTATTACCTTTTAAAATATTTTTGATATTCACTAAATTCCTTAAGTTATGTTATATTTATATCACTATATAGTAGCTTTTATAATCTATTAACATTTTAAGTGGAGATAATAAATCTAAAAATATTAAAATAATATTAATATATAATAGAGATTTTACTAGAAATAATTTTCTATTAATTATTATATATTTAAAATATTATAATTATTTTTATCATGAGCCTAAGAATGTCCGAGTATATAAGTAATGAAATTATATACGTTAATATGGTTGTCACCCCACCACGTGGAAGCCGAATAGGGTAGGCAGCATATAGCTAAGGCATGCTGCCACTTCAAATTTAAGATACCACTTAAGGTAACAAATGTTACAATTTAAAGAATGTGTTGACATGCACTAATGATAATAAATATGTATATATATATATGTATTGTATTGGAGCTTTATTTCCTTTGGTTTTTTCTCACATATGAACGTGCCTATAATTTTCTACATAATACCATGTCTACCATTGTTGTCGCTCTTACTACTTTTCTCTCTATATATATGTACGTATGTGAGTTGTGAAAGAATATAAGGGAAAAATTAATTATCTACTCAAGTTATTCAAGTCTGAATTCTAGTAGGGCACTATCTGGAGGCTTCGTGAAGAGATATTTTAGCTTTGGCGTCCAAGTAGGCTAGACTTATTCTACCTTTTGATTGAGCTTATTTATTGAAATTGTGGACTATTATGCTAGTTCTATACAATTACTTGTTGTTGCGTACCATTATACATATATAGCATGCCTTATTTATTCGGATTAGTATCCCATTTTAGTAGATTCTGATATTTTGTCTTTCAATATAATATAGCATCTATTAGTTTAGGATGTAAAATTAAATAGCAAACCTTGAATCTGTCCCTTTAAAATTAAGATATGTGTACCGTAATTAGACGTATTTTAGCTTCTATTCAGGTTCAGTATATACTTTATTTCTATCATTGATTGTGAACTTTTATACCACGTTGATATTTTTATGGTATGGTATGAATTTTAATATTACAGTGGGGTATGGTTACTATGAGTTTAGGTTTGAGCATTTGTGTATGGTTGTGGTTCCTTAGAGTTCCGGTTTGAGTTTGACATTTGCTTATGGTTGTGGTTCCTTTGAGTTTGGCATCTGATTATGGTTGTGGTTTCTTTGAGTTCCGATTCGAGTTAAGCATCTGATTATGATCGTGGTTCCGCTAAGTTCCGCTTCGAGTTCGGCATCAGATTATGAGTTCTGATATATATTATATATGTGGCCTCTCGTTATTACCCACTATGTCTGGTTTGAATCTGGCACACATCCTCTTGATATTATCCATCACTATCGGTTCAAGTCCGGTTTCTGGCCTCTTGTTGCTACCCATAAGTGCCGATTCAATTCTGGTGCACATCTAGAGGACTACTACGATTTTATGGGATTGGCTCAGTTAAAGATTATTTACGGTTATTTTCTTTAATTGCTACTTTTGTTTTCCCACCGGCTTATGGGGTATGGTTGGGTTAATTGTCTTCTTCAGTGTTCCTAGTGGGCTTATGGAGGTCCAGTTAGGTTATGTTTGTATGCCTAGCGGGTTTATAGGGGCCCAATTAGGTTATGTTTGATTTGTCTGTAATTACTGCGTTATTTATGTTATTTATTTTCTATATCGCTTGAATTTAATCCATTATCTTATTGGCATAGCTTGATAGTTGTTTACCTTTCTATTTTTTTTTTTATTACTGTTGACTTAGATTACATCCTTGCATTGTAGTTACACTTTTTCTGTGTTGAGCTCAGTCGGCCGATGATTCCTACTGAATAACCGTTGCTTTGGTACTCATACTACATTTCTATATCTTTTCCTGATGCATATCCGAGTCGTAGCAACCGACATTGACTTGATTCTTACCTTCCAGTACTAAGTCGGACCAGGGTGAGCTTACTGTCGTTCGAGAGGCTAATTCTCCTCTATCTACTCTTGTTTAGTCTTTTGTACTAAAGACTACTTGTGTATATTTTGGATTCTGTCTAGTACTTTGGGTATATTTTAGTAGTGGCTATCGAACCGACCTTACCAGGTCGTGGAAGGGATTCTTTTGTGTATTTGGTCCTTTTCCTTCCCTCGTTTTTGTATATGAGAAATGTTTACTTTCTGTTTGTTACTTGTTATTACTATTGCTATCATTATAAGCGATCTTTTCTGATTTCTTCCTATTTGCCCGTTACCTATTATTCCGGGCTATGGTTTGGCTAGCCTACTCGGGGATAAGGTAGGCGCGCCATCACGACTTGAAAAATCAAGTCGTGACATGAAATCTCTCCTTCAAATCTATCCACACACTATCAGCATTAGAAGCATAGATAATGTTGCTCAAAAGATCATTTCGTACTGAGTGCATGATCCATGACAACACCACAATATTCACTCTTTCCCATTGATCATGTATGGACTCATTAAAGTGAGATTTAGGATAACGACCATCAACAATCCCAACCTTATTCTACCCTATAAGACTAAAAGTCATAGATCGACTCCACAGGGCATAATTGTCAGTAAGTTGAATCGATATAAGGGACCTACCTTGAGTGTCATTAGGATGCAAATATAAGGGATGATTATGGTCATAATTGTCAGTAAGTTGAATAGATATAAGGGAGCTACCTTGAGTGTCATTAGGATGCAAATATAAGGGATGATTATGGTTAAGTTCAATTATACCAGATCGTGCAACAACATTTTCAGGTGTAGCTGCTGTTTGTGTAGCTTCTGCAGTAGAATTGCGTGTGATTGCCATGGTTGTAGTCTTCCAGGTGAGATGAGCTAAACCATTGCAGATTTCTCTTTTGATTGCTTGTGATCAACGATCTCGAGCATCAATCACAACCTTGAATAAGTGGTTGTTGGCTCGGATACCATGTTAAAACCTCTACATGAGCTAAGAAAACCAAGAGAAAAGAAGAATGTAGAAGGGAACAATTTCAGTAACTGAAATAGTTTTGGTAAAATGAGCTGCTACTACATGCTATTTTAAGACATGCTATTTTAAGACTAATTTGGCTCCTTGTGACAGTTGTACAATGAAAACTGTCACTTCCAACTAACCTCTAACTAACAAACAGCGCACGCTTATAGTGTGTACTACCAAGCCTCAACTCCCATCAACTTGATAACCAACTTTCTTATCTTAGCAATAGGGAGGCTCGAGAGGGTGGAGAACACACAGACATTACCTCTACCTTGAAGTTAGAAATGCTATTTCCAATAGACTCGCCATAGTCACAAAAACATCAAGATATTTACAAGTATTGATTTCCGGATTTAAACAAGTCACATATCAAGATGAACCAGCTGTTAAAATAAAGTGGTTTAGCAAGTTATAAATGAATCATGAAGATTTTCAGCAGTGTATTTATATAGAGTGACGGCACCATGGTCTACAATATGCTTAGTGGAATGAAGAGTAAAGTAGCATTAAGTTTAAACCAGTTATGGAGAGCCTTCACTACAGTGTATTAAGTCAAGGAAACCGAATTTGGTATATTTGTAGAGCAAAATACCTTTCTCTTGCTTCTCTACTAGAATCAATGGTAGCTTAAATTTAGAAATTAAGACGGAAGAAAAAACAAAAGAAAGTATCAATTTCTGCAATTCCCTAGTTCCAGATATTCAGGTGAAGAAACTAAGCTGAACTCACAATCATGTGATTTCAAAGTTTTTTTTTCGCTTCTATTAGACATGATAAGGAGTTTACCTGCACAGATGCATGTTCAAATTTACTTTGTATCTGGAGATTTGGATCTGGTAGAATTAGGAATTCTAACATACAGTCACACAAAGAAGGGTCGAAGAGCAGTAAGTAGTGATCGTTGTACTTAATTGCTGGTGTCAATAAAGACAGCAGGGTAGCCGGGCAAAATATCAAGTGATTACTGAATGAGGAAACATGAAAGGATAAAAGGTTTGAGTCTTCTAATCAAGTGACTAGAAAAAAATTGCTTAAATAATTATTTGCTATATCTTTACTAGCAAAAAATCCATTTTTACTTCTTTTATGCAAAATGGTTAAGAAAAACAAGGAATTGTTTTCTTTCTTTGTCAAGTCCAACTCATATGGAAGTCACCTATTTACTATATCTCATCTTTCTCATTTCTAATCCTATTGCTTTCCAAAATTTCATGGGCAGAAGAATTTGCGCCATGGTCCTACTTATAATCTCCTCAAGTGGGAAGTGAGATCAATGAATACATCCTCTTTGCAATGTATTGTAAGACCGCTGATTGGATGATCAGAGCCAAACTCTTCTTCAGCTTGAGCTAACAAGTTTTGAAATGATGGTTGGTTCAAGTATGATACCGGCACGACAAGTCTCTTCTTTTGACTCTCTCCTACGTATACTACACAATGACCTTTTGGAACACCTGATGTTGAAGACCTCCTTAGGATTCCCATTATTACAAGGTATATTTGGTAAATTCTAAATGGTCACGGAAAGAAAAAAAGAACAAGAATTTGGAGAATTGCACAGAAAATGGATTTCTTTTTAACGTCTGGATACTTGTGTTTTGCTCAGATCCTAAGTGTACGAGTATATATAAGTTAATGGCAAGTTTCATACCCAATCGCGCGGCATAAACATTTTGTCGCGCGGCCATCGCACCGCCTGGACAGTGTCTTACTAAAATGCCCACAACTTTTTACTCCAAACTCGGATTAACTAATGGTAAGTGGCGTTGGAAAGAAGACTCAAAGAGCTTTAATTTGATATATAGTACGCCATATAACTTGTTATATTCTAGGAGAAATGATCATTGAAATTTGACCCAAGTAAAATCAGATACTAAAACTCAATACGTAGGAAAGTTCTCAACTCAACTTTGAGCTAGGAAATATTTATGACTTCAATCCATCTCCAAAGATGTTCCCACACTAAAGAATTGATATTCACAGTTGTATATAAATAGAAACTATTGGGTTCAGGTCTACACACGTTGGATGAATGGTTTAAATTCTAGACCGAAAATGTGGGGTGTTACAGAGTGACTCGACCCTTAGGGAGTTTTTCAGCATCCCTTGATGAGGAAGCTGACAATCAGGTTCATGTTGGGGATAATTCTGACAGGAGCACGCTTTTTCCTGCCATTGACCGTTACAACTTCCTCAATACTCTCATTTGTTTCCCTAGGTCAGATTATGGCACCATAGCATCTTTGAACCGCAACTTCCGCTCATTAATTAGGAGTGGTGAAATTTATACAGCGTGGCGACGAAATGGAGAGGTGGAGCATTGGGTATATTTTGTTGAATAAGTGATTCAAAAAATAAAGGAAGAAAAGTTACTGCAACTTTCTTTCAGTATTTTACTGTTTTGACTTAGTCTAGGCTAGTCGTTGTTTGGTCCTTAAGTTTCTCTTGTTAGTTGAAAGAACTATTGAGGTATTGCCCTTTATTTTTGCACCTTTATTTGAGTTGTAAGCTATATATAAGGGCTTATCACTGATGAATGAGATACAGAAAACAGTAGTCTTGCAATTCCAATAAACTCTGCCATTTTACTTCCCTGGTAGTTTCTTTTTTCCTTTCTAATATTTTGTTCTTGAGTGAGCTTGAGATCTTTTCTCCAACATCTGTGGTATCAGAACCATGTTTAGATTGAGGTGATCTATTAACAAAAAAAAAAAACATGGCTTCCACTGAAAATTCATTGAACATATCTCAGCCTTCCATCCCCGTTTTCACAGGACAAAGTTATCAGTTCTGGAGCATCAAGATGAAGACTTTGTTTAAGTCACAAGATCTTTGGGACTTGATTGACACAGGGTACGCAGATCCAGAAGAAGAGCAGCGGCTGAAGGAAAACAAATGTAACACCCCGCATTTCGAACGAGAACGAAAATCATCATTTCCTTCACGTAAAGGTTCCAAAATCCATAAATCCAATGCTAAGTTTAGTGTGTTAATAAATAATGTAGTGTTGAAACCTATTTGAGCATGAATTGAGATCATAGAGGTCCCCAAGCTCAAGGACAAGTTGAAAGTTTTCCAATCATTCGAATTTTAGTGAGCATTGAAACTTAGGTCAACTTCAATCGACCATTACTCTTTGTATATATTGAATTATAGTGCCTACTATATATCAAATGAAAGGTATTCAAATTATATTTCCAACGATACCAATTTTGCAAAAATCCGACACCTGAGAAAGAAGTTATGGATTTGGAAAGTGGAGTGTGTCGTGCAGCATAAGGTGTGTGACGCACACCCTAACTTATGCCATAAGGTGTGCGACGCACGACCTAATATGTGCAATAAAGAGTGCGCTGCACAACCTATATTATGCGATAAGATGTGCGCCACATATACTATTACTCAAGTAACTTAAACACTCCATTTTTGGGGTAAAATGGTCCTTTTCCCACCCTTATTTAGCCATAAACACAAAATTCAATCCACAAATACCCCAAAATACACCTTCATTCATCAAAATTGCTGAAGAACTCTCCTTAGGGTTTCAAAATAAAAATCCCAGCAACTTAAGATTCAACCATGGGTTTTTGAAACTAATTACATATTTGGAATCCCCAAAACGTAGGCTTCAAGAAACACCTATCATCTTCGCATATAGAGGTATGTGGGGTTATCTAAAAAATCTAATGGGCTTAAAATTTCATGTTTTCAAAATGGTGGTTTTGAAATTAAGAATATGATTATGTTTAAAACGTTTATTATATTGACTTGGTTTTTAGGCCTATTCCCGAAGTGATTTGATATAAGATATACGTATATGCATGTATTCCGAAAAAATGTTAACTTAAGAGCATGGATTATATGAAATCTCTCTCTTGATATGATTTTGTTTTGAATTCTCATATGATATGAAATATTTGAAATTATCTTGACAAGCATGACATGAGAAATTTCGAAAATGGTTATGACTTTTGACTTGCAAGGAGAGGGTTGTTTCATTGAAATATGATGAATATAATGGTTGCATGAAAGAATGATGTGATATTGAGGGCTTGCAAGTCAAGAATGACGATACCCTACAGAATATGATCTGTGAATGAATCAGATGAAATTTGAATGCATTGATTTTACATGAGATAGGTGGATACCCGAAGAAGGCGTTTGAGTGTAAGGGCTCATCGCTGAAAACCGTGTTTGCCGACATGGAAATTTGGTACCCTGCTTTATGATCTTGTGTACCTGACTTTATGTCATTCCCAATTTGGGACTACGATTAGGAGCCCTGCTTTGTGATCCTGTGCACTACCATTGGGTCGAGACACCCTGCTATGTGATCTTGTGTGTCTTCGTCTCACTTATACTCTAATATCAGCGGCAACGAAGGTTTGACAGTTGGTGTAAATGTGATATGTAGGGTATTCCACCTAGCTCA
>JAPEIP010000012.1:40873022-40888774 GCA_026120095.1 Capsicum chinense | reverse complement strand
ATATATAAGGGCTTATCACTGATGAATGAGATACAGAAAACAGTAGTCTTGCAATTCCAATAAACTCTGCCATTTTACTTCCCTGCTAGTTTCTTTTTTCCTTTCTAATATTTTGTTCTTGAGTGAGCTTGAGATCTTTTCTCCAACATATTTCTCCTGCCAGCAGCCTGAGTGGGAAGCTTTTGACCCTGCTAGACTGCATTGGATGCTTCTGCCAAGAATGACTCCCAATGATTGTTTCGTGCAGTTCTCCGACAAGGAATCATTGGGGATTGGTATGGAGCTTTTTGTTTGCGGAAAGGATGCGTGGCCCATGTCATTTAGAGGTATAGCTTACTGACAAAATACGTGGTCAACTGCGATGTAGATGAATGCGCCATGAAGTTTGTTTGGTAAAGCAAGCCTTGGGGAAATCGCCATTTTTTCTGGCAGTTGTGACTCACAAGGTAAAATCCTTAGCTCTGCTGAACTTTACAATTCGGAGACAGGCATGGCGTATTCATGGATGGAAAGTTTTATGTGATAGGAGGCATTGGAGGAGCCGACTCAAAGCTGTTGACATGTGCGGAGAAGTATGATCTGGCAACGGGAACATGAACTGAAATCTCGAACATGTCTCCTGTGTGACCTAACCTTAGGAATGACATACCTGCTATATCTGCAGCGTCTCCAGCAGTAGCTGTTGTAAATAATTGATTTTACGCTGTTGACTATGCTGAAATGCCGGTTAGGAAGTATGGAAAGCATAACAAAGTATGGGTTACATGGGTTACACAAGCCAAGATGCCATCAAACAACCAACATTGCAAACCCTTATTTCTCTCCTTGACAAAGTCAAGAAAATAAAGATGGCAAAACCACAAAAAAGGAAAAGATTTAAGTACTTCTATGACTTTCCTAGAGAAGCTTTAAACACTAATCGAAATCAATCAACTGATAAGAGAAAAAAGTTGGGATAAATTACACATTAGCAAGAAACCTGTTGCCCCAGAAACCAATTATGTATTGATTGACACACACCACCTCTACAGTACCAACCACATTCCATCTCCTCAGCATCCCATGACAGAACAGTTGTACACAAAGCTACCTGATTGCTTTTGGCCGAGCAAATTCCATTCTTGAGGTCCTTCACTATTTACCACGAATTCACCTCAATAAATCCTTTCTTTGTTATGCTTTTCATACTTCCTAACCAGCATTTCAGCATAGTCAGCAGCGTAAATTGATTATTTACAGCAGCTACCAATGGAGGCGCTACAGATGTAGCAGGTATGCCATTCTTAAGGTTGGGTTGCTGTCACGACCCGAACCGAGGCTCAGGCCGTGATGAGTATCCCGAACCGTGAAGGCCGGGAACACCCTTCTCTATCTGATAATCATGCACAACATTCATGTAATAGAAGATAATGCGGAAATATAAGTAACAACGGAACCATGGTCATCAGTCTAACATAAATCAATAGTGGAAAATGGAATCCAACTCCATCTATCAACACCTAGAAACCGTCTGCGAAATTTCTACTACATGACTAAGGCATCAACTGTCTGAAAACTGGGACAAGGCCCCCAATAGACCAAAACCATACTGAATAATGAATGTCTAAGAGGCTAGGCCTTCCGAAGCAAAGAAGGCTTACCAACTGAACTCTGCGAACTTTGTCTGAAGACTTTACTTAGTATCTGGACCCCTAGACTGTGCCTCAGAACCTGAAAGGAGGGCGGTCAACAAAAATATGCTGGCACGCACAATAATCCAAAAACAAATAGTGATTTTTATACAAAATAAATGAGAGCCGTCATAAAACATATTATTGCAAAATGGTTCAAAACGACATGGGCATAGTATAATGAATTTTCAACAATAATGCAACATTGCTAAGCTAGGTGGTACACCCTACAATTTTCACCAACTGTCAAATCCCGATTGTCATCAAAACTTGAGTATCAGTGAAGAGAGAAGAACACAAGGTCACACAGCAGGGTGCCTTCATCCAAATCAAATTTGTGTGTCAGGGTTGGGCTCAAAATCACAAAGCAGGGCTCCTAACAACTTGTCCCGAATAGGGAAGACACAATATTAGGCACACAAGATCACACAGCATGGTACCAAGTTTCTCGTGTCGGCAATCCACGGTTTCCAGCATAGAGTCATTTGGCTCGTGCTTTCTTTGGGTAACCACCTATCTCACCTAAAATCAATCACATATCATACTCTGTGGGGTATCATCATAGCCGACTTGCAAGTCATCGGTATCACATCAATTCTTCAACTTCTCATGTTAGTTACATCATGCACATACACAAGACTTTCACCCACAACAATACATGCATAATGATTTCTCAACATATAATAGTTCAAGAAGTTTTATCATTTATGTGTAACATCATATCAATTGTAAAACTCCTGCTCTCAATAGTTTAACATAAGTATAATATGGGGTATAACACATTATCATGGGGCATTTAAGGAATTCACAATTCATACACATCACACCCTTTTGAAGTTTGGATCAGATGTTCACAAGTCAACCATTAGAATACATTCAAACAAACAACCCCCCGATATTTCAATATTTCTTTCAAAATCATATCTCGAAACATGTTATTGATATCAAACGAAAACCCCACTTGTAAAAACATATATATGCTTGTATAAGTTTAAAGCCTTGCATAAATTATTTTAAAAACATGCCCATGAAATTTAGGACAACCCCACGTACCTTTATATACCAAATTAGCGGGTGCTTCTTGAAGCCTACGATCTGGGGATTCCAAATCTCCAATTTGTTACGAATTCCCACGGTTGAATATTGAGTTACTTGAGATTGTTGTTTTAAGCCCTAGAGAGAGTTCTTGATACTTTTGGTGAAAAATAGGGTTATGTTGCTCAAACATACCCTAAATCTATTGTTTGAACGTTTTAAGGGGTTTGGAAAAGTCAAGAATGCACCTATTAAGTTCTGTACGACGCTGAAAAAAATTAAACTGGAAGACGATTTAACGGGCCACCGCGACGCACCACTATCGCGGTGGCTTGCTGGAAAATGACGAATGGGAATTTGATGGCCTCCGTGACGTGGAGCCATTGTGTGTCCCACTGGATGGGACGTGGAACTTTTCTGTGATGTGCCACTATTGCGGAGTCCCACTGGAATTTGAAAATTATAAATTAAGCCCTCCCCACGACGCGCCAAAAGCCAGAATGGCGGTGATTTACGACTAAAACTTAAATTAGTCATAACTTCTTGCCCGGTCATCCGATTTAGGCAAATCTTACATCGTTAGAAAGCTAATTCAGTCATCTACAAAATGAAAAGTTGAAATCAAAGTAATTCCATAGGAATTAGATATAAATCATTCTAGAAGCTAAGGCTTAGCATTTTAGGGACGAAATTTAGCTAGGAAAAACTTTGGGGTGTTACAGTCGCACAGGAGACATGTTCGGAATTTTAGTCCACGTTCCCGTTGCCAGATCATACTCCCCTTCTCATGTCAACAGCTTTGAGTCGGCTCTCCAATGCCTCCTAACACGTAAAACTTTCCATCCATGAATACACCAGAACACATCTTACGTGGCTTATTCATGCTTCTCAAAGTCTTCCATGTGGCTGTCTCCGAATCGTAAAGTTCAGCGGAGCTATGGATTTTACCTTGTAAGTCACAACCGCCAGCAAAAATGGCGATTTCCCCAAGGCTTTTACCAAAAAAACATCGTGGCACATTCATCTGCATCCCAGTTGACCACGTATTTGTCAGTAAGCTGTACTGATAAATGATATGGGCAAACACATACTTTCTGTAAACAAGAAGCTCCGTACCAATTGCCAAAGATTCCTTATCGGAGAACACGAAACAATCATTGGGAGTCTTTCTCGGCAGATGCATCCAACTCAGCCTAGCAGGGTCAAAAGCTTCCCCTCAGGCTGTTGGCAGGAGAAATACACCCAGTGCTCCATCACACCATTTCGTTGCCGCATTGTATAAAGTTCACCGCTCCTAATTATTTAGCGGAAGTTGTGGTTCAAAGATGCTATGGCACCATAATGTGACCTAGAGCAATGAAGACCTAGAGCAATGAATGAGAAAAGTGATGGAGCTGTCACGGTTGATGGCAGGAAAAGGCGTGCTCCTATCAGAATTATCCCCAGCATGATTCTGATTGTCAGCTTGCTCATCATGGTCCTGACTGTCAGCATGCTCATCAGGGGATGCTGAAGAACCCCCCAAGGAAAGATCCACTTCCACTAGGTTGGAATCATCAGACTGCTTTTTCAACCTGCATTGCACATTTTCAACCTCCTTGTCATCTTCCAGTGGCCTTTTCCATTCTTGATTTCAATCTTATTGACCGATAACTCATGCAAGCCGTCCAGTTACTTTCTGTACGATAATCCTTTGTAACCACACAGGACGGTACTTCTGACAAATCTTCCAGATTGAACCCTAAAATAAACGCCAGTTCCGCTGCCTTGCTCTGATATGGATCCTTAACCCCGTGTCTTCCTGATTAGACTGATTTAATTGAACAAAATTCGTTTGGGGTTATACACAAACACTTTTTCTTGCTTATCGGTTTAGCAATCAAAAGGTTCTAAATAGTCTACTTTCTTGATTCAAACTTTCAAGAAAAAATGGAAAGAAAAACAGTGATCAGTACCAAGAAACTTATCAAAATGGTTAGGAGATGGCAGAAGTTTACAACCATGAAGAGGAAGAGAATGTCTCTTACAAGAAATGGTAGTGATGCAGACAGTTGTAGTACGTCTTCACCCTCAATAATCAGAATAGGTCATTTTGTAATGTATACAATTGATCAGACGCACTGGGCGATTCCCTTGGATTATCTTGAAAATGAGGTCATCAGACAACTTTTAATCTTATCCGAAAAGGAATTTGGCCTGTCAAGTGCTGGCCCCATTACAGTACTCTGCGATTCATCCTTTATGGACTATATTATTTTGCTTATCAAGAAGGGTGTAGCTGCAGGAGATTGTTGGTTTAAAACCGTTAAAAGGGAAATAACAAGAATTTAATTAGTCAAAAGTTGACTGCTGAAACCAAGATAGAGTTTGAAGAGAATATGCAGAGAGACAGATTATTTTCTTGAACGTCTATTATTGATCATCAACTTAGTAACTTAAATAGTTGCTATTACAACTAAAAATAGGATAAAGAAACAACCTATTTCTACCAAAATTAAATAAGTAATTAGTTTCCTACCAAAGATAGGACTCCTAATTTAAAAAGGATTGTACGTAAAAAATTGGAGAAAAAAGAAAAAAATAGCTACATTCCTAAAGCAACTTTCAACACTCCTCCTTGCTTTATGAAATGCAAACAGCAATTCTTTGCCTTGGAAGCTCGAACATGCATAACTAACTTAGATGTAACAGCATAGCTCCCACCATTCCTGGTACACTTGCCAGTGTTTCCAACATCATTGCACGATAACTGTATCTTTTCTTAAAAAATAAATCAGTTAAAATCTTGAGAAGTTTCACTGTTCAATAAGAAACCTTATCAAGGAATGTCTTGGGCACATGGTGCTTGCTTAGATCAATCGACAAGTCAGCCTAATATGTCTCCCATGGAGATGCAAAATGGTTAACGTCTCTATGATGAGCTTTATCAGCACGGATGACAGTAACAACATCTTTTAGAATCACATCCTTAGGTAGTCTCCAGTGGTCAATTGCTATCGCAGGAGCAGGGAAATTTTCAATTTCACTAAGATCAATATCATTAAGATACAAAGTATATAAGTGTATAGCCTCCTCTTCCAGATAACAAACAACTCTGTGTGCAAACTTGTGGGGCAACAAGTAAAGCACAAAGTAAAAATTGAAAAACGCTCCCTGCATGGCAATAACTAACAACCTCTCAACTTGCCTTTTGGAAGAGACAAGAGGGCTCACAGACCGCATAAGATATGACAACTCATTCTTCAGTAAATTCCTTTAACCTTTGCCAACTTTAGCTTTTTCCTCTTGGGAAGCCGAATTAGGCATAATTTTATCTACTGAACTGAAAACCCCTTGCTCATCACCTCGTAACCTTATTAGTATCAACTATCAAACTAAAATCCTCAGAGTCGGATATAAAATTATAGCTTGAACTTTTTGTTTTAACCAACTCATCCTTATCTAGATCATCAGGATTAAAGTCATCATCTTCTGAGTCTTCAGAAGAAAGCCCCAAGATCCCATCATCTTTAGGAGGGGCTTCTGCCAAGTCTTTAGATGTTCAGAAAAAATTAGATTCATCAGAACTGGCCTCAGCTTCAAAATTATTTTTTTCTACATCTGGATTTTCAGTGTTGTAGACATCATCCTCTGAGCCATCCGATGGAAGTCCAGAAATATCATGTAGCTTCTCCTCAGACGCAACAATAGTTTCCTTGGAATATACTTTCTCCCAGCTGTCAGGGGCTGAAAAGTCTATTCCGTGAAGATTATTAAGCAAGTCAATGCAGTCAAATTTGCAATCTCAACCAAGACAAAGCCATCCTTTATCTTCAAGTGGAATGTCTTTTTTAGCAGAGGTGACTCCACACACAACTGGTGAAATCTACGCTCTTCTTCCAATGGATTTAATGAGAAACTTCTGCCTCTCATTTTGATTTTAAATGGGTCTTGTCCAGATACTTCCTTGATCAAGTAGTGATTATCTTTGAAATACAATTTGAAACCTTTTTCTAATAACTGACCAACAGTCAACAAGTTCTGGTCAAAATTGGGTACATAAAGAACATCAGAAATTGTTTTAGTGCTTGATTGTGTTTCAATTGAAATGGTTCCCATTCCTTTTGCTGGAATATAACCACCATGGCCAATTATAAATTTTGTAACTTTAGTAGGCCTCAAATCTTTAAAATGATCTTTTTCACAAGTCATATAATTTGTGCATCCGCTATCGATCAGCCACAACTCGCTTGAGACACTGCTTGTAAAATATGATGCGACAAAGAGTTGATCTTCTTCATGTTCATCAATAACCCGATCCTCTGCATGTTGCTGTTGATTTTTTTTCTTGTAGATGATTTCTTCATGCCCAAGCTTATTGCACTTAGTGCACTTAGCATCAGGCCTCTTCCAACACTTGAAAGGTGTATGTCCGAGCTTGCCGCAATGCTTACAATTAGGGTAGTTTCCTTTGAAACCACCTATTTTGTTTTTGCTGTTGTGCACTGCACCTTCTTTATCAGTTGGTTGGTACTTATTCTTCTTCTTCATAGAATGTCCATCATCGTGATGCTTGGATGGTAAGGCACCTTCGACAGCTCTTTCTTGTCTCATAACACGCCGTTGCTTTTGCGCTTGAAAAGAACTTAAGAGCTCTACAAGTGTGATCTTAGACAAGTCCTTAGTATTTCCTAAAGTTGTTATGGTAGAATTAAATCTTTCAGGTACCGTTACTAGGATTTTTTGAATGATCCTTGAATAATGAAAGTGATACCCAACAATTTGATGCGATTTGCTAAATTAAGAAGTCTGTCAAAGTTCTCCTTTATGGTTTCACTTTCTTTCTTCCTTTGCATCTCAAAATCACGTACAAGATTCATCACTTGCATCCCTTAAATCCTTTCATCTCCTTCATACTCAGTCTTGAGATAATCCCATACCTCTTTCTCTTATTGCAGAGACATGATACGAGTCAAGATATTAGATGAAATTGTAGTAAATAAGCATGCCATTTCCTTTTATTTCCTAGTTTACCTCTCCTTGTGAGTCTTAATTT
The DNA here is from genome assembly GCA_026120095.1 of Capsicum chinense. Taxonomy (NCBI): domain Eukaryota; kingdom Viridiplantae; phylum Streptophyta; class Magnoliopsida; order Solanales; family Solanaceae; genus Capsicum; species Capsicum chinense. The sequence goes on along the minus strand of JAPEIP010000012.1, from coordinate 40,881,034 downwards.
GTGACACTACAGGATTGTCGAAAAGGGAGCTATCTCATATTCGTCTTCAATAGCTTCCCAGAGATCCAAAGCTTGCAGATATATCTGCATTCTAATTGCCCAGATTGATAAATTTCTCCATCGAAAGTTGGTGGTGCCATTGAAGAAAAATTTGTTTCTCCATTCATGATATCCACTGGATCAGATTGATGCAAACACTCACAGGTCTTTTAAGATTAAAGCTCTGATACCAATTATTGGTTTAAAACTGTTAAAGGGAAATAACAGGAATTTAATTAGTTAAAAGTTGGCCGCTGAAACAGAGATGGAGTTTGAAGAGAATATGCAGAGAGACATATTATTTTTTGAACGTCTATTATTGATCATCAACTTAGCAACTTAAATAATTGCTATTACAATTAAACATAGGAAAAAGAAACAACCTATTTCTACCAAAATTAAAATAACTAATTAGTTTCCTACCAAAGATAGAACTCCAAATTTAACTAGGATTGTACGTAAAAAAACTGGAGAAAAAAGACAAAAAATAGCAGCATTCTTAAAGCAACTTTCAACAGAGATCTTCAAAAGGTGTTGCTCCTCTCAATTCCTTCGTGTTACTGTTCTTCAGAGAAGTGCCAAATGAAATAAATAAAGAAAATCAGTTTTGGAGACGTTTGCAATGCAAATAACTTGGAATATTGAAATGGACCACATATACATATAGACAGTTGTTCCACCACAATTCAAAAGCATCCACAACAGTAAAAGTTGTTCTAAACCAAATTATCGCAGAGACATACGAGGAAAGCATAATACCTGGAAGAAGTAAGACAAACTAAATATCTAAACTATCTCAGCTTTTATTCGGATAGACATTTGAGACTTGAAAGTTGCCCCCCCACAACAGTTTTGAGTGAGTAAAAACTTGGAAGATATCTAGTCGCTACAGTTGCGATATCCTAAAAATCTCGTCTTTTGGGTTGTAAGAAAATAGCTGTGAGCCTTTTTTTCCTTGCATCGAGATTTCTCCATCTTTCCAGATTAGGATTGGTAAATATTTATGATAACAAATATCAAGCCCAAGACCAGCCGGCCCCAAACAAGTCAAAATGTGTTCTCTAGTCCAAGATTTGGCTATTCCATACTCTTTCATCCACCATATATCAATATACCGAAAAATGCTACCACTATCATCAGTTAAACATGGACAATTCCCCAACTCTACTAGCGTCAAACACAAGGGTGGACATGTAGATCTCTGCAACTCTGCTTGGGTTAAATACTTGAATGGAAATACTAGACCAGGTGGACCTGGCAGAGACTTGAGCTTTTCAGTCTCAATGTCGAGGAGTAAATGCTGTCCTTATTGACGGGATCCATCCAATGAAGAGCCCCATTCACAGAAACCTGGCAAAAATCATACCATACAGGATATGGAACTTGACCCAAATTTATCCATTTCTCATCAACCCCAAGAGTATAAATATCCAATTCTGATACTTCATGATTATCCCTAAACCTTCTAGTCATTGATCTCACTAGCTTATGCTTTCTAGAGACTTCACTAAAGCAAAATCTATAAGTAACACTGCAATCACTTTTCTCTAATTGGGGCAACTTAAGTTTGAAATACTCACCCAAAAGAGCATTACTAATGTAAACTGAAGTATTTATATCATATATATTAGTCATCAAACCAATAAATCCATTACATGAACCAATTAATCTCGACATTGGGTAATCCTCAACTAGAATGTCCATTCCCCGTTTCACTGGAGTGTTAAGCTCGGGACAGCTCAATAAAATAGGTCTGTTACGGAGTTTAGAAGAATCATCATCGCAACACGGATCAAGTTCAAGAAGCCGACTTATACCGTGATCACGTGAAAACAAAATGCAGGGAGGAGGTGATCTTGATCTATACATGGTAAGAAATAAAAGATTAGAAAAAAGATTATACCAGAGTTTGCAAACATGCCTAGAGCTTAAAATGGACGCGATTGGCAATTTTGAGAGTATTTGCACCATAATCTCCCTTGGAAGATCTATAAATCTGGTTTTGTATGATTAGGCTTGAAGAAGTTTAGTATTGGATCAAAGAAAGTTAAAAACTTAGAGCTTCTAGGTCTAGGGTTCTTGGCCTTCATTTCTCTCTGTGTACAAGCAAGCGTTTTTTCCTAAGATACATGTTCGACAGAAGCAAGAAAATAAGCTTCTTAGTCAAAGTACTTTAACTTTATACACAAAATATATACTCCCTCCATTTTGTATTTTTTGACCCCATGAAAGTTAGATCCGGAACCTAAATGAACCCCAAATAGTTAAAAGTGACTGAAATAGGACATTAAATTAATGTGATACCAAAAAGGCTTAGCGCACTATTTTAGAGAGCGCTATGCTGCCTTTTTAAAAGTTAACCCGTTAACTTGTGGGATGCTTAAAATATAGCCTATTTTGGTATCACTTTAACTTCGTGTCCTTTTTTGAAACGTACCACTAGTTTGTTGAATCAACTGTCATAAGTTCTGCAACAGATATTTGATACTCAACGTGTACAACATATTGTTATTTACTAATTAATCAGAAGTCCATAGTCGAACCTCGAAATTGTTCTATTCTTTAATAATTTAGGAAAATATAATATAGTTTCTGGTAAAGGCTATTCATATCTAAATGTTCAAATTACAGAACCATATAGAGTGTAGTAACAAAGCTCAGTGGTTAGTCCTATGGCACACGAATCGGGCTTCCACTTTGATTCTTATTTCTGGTAAAGGTCATTCATGTCCAAATGTACAAATGGATCCCACAAGTTTATCTCAGGCCACAATACCAGAGCTCGCCTTGAGAGATGGAGACACCATCACAGATATGTCAAGATATTTATATTTGTAGTTTCAACTAGCTTATAACTCAGATATACACAAGTCATAATATCAGGATATGCTGCAAGACAAACTACCTATAGAGAACAAGTGGTTTAGCAAGTTTTAATGAATTAGGAAAACTTTATGTTTCACATATCTGTAGACTTATAAAACCACGGTTTACAATATGCTTAGATGGAACTGGAGCAAAGCAGCCTCAAGTTTAAATGAATGATGGAGCGCCTTTACAATAGCTCATCTTGCCAATGAAAGAGAACTTGATATCTTTGTAGAACAACAAACATTTCGGTTGCTTCTATAATAGGAGATATTGGATGCTTAAATTCAAAAATTCAGACAGAAAATGTAGCAAAAGAAACTAAGCTGAACATGCCATTTTCTCAAATTGAACTCACAATCATGTAATTTCACATCTCTTTTCCAATTCTACAAGACACGGTATGAAGTTCACCTGCATAGAAGCATGCCCTTCAGATTTATTATTTTCAAAGAATGGAGTTGTTAGTTGTTAGATTACTTTATTTTAGCCTAGCTGTTGGCTAAGAATGAAATAGATTGACTAACATGTTTCAAACTAACTAAAACAGTAAGTAAATAACATAGTGCATTTTCATGTGGAAAACTGATATGAATCGACTCACGAGGATTCGAATCTAGATGCGGAAAAGTAAAGATAGAAGGATAAGATAACGATGATAGAAATATAGATACAAAATTGATAATGAAAGGGAGATCAAAGGGTGTTTCAAACCGTAAAACCTCCGTTAATAACTATCAATAAGCACCTAACTCTTACGTGACTGCAATGGGGATTAGATCGCCCTTACAACCAACGTTTCTAAGCAAGGTTCAACATCGGCTTTTCGAAGCCCTCATCACTCCCATGGAGTTCTCATGAATACATTATGTAATTTAATCAAGAAAAACTTACTAATGAAATGACTAAGACAACTATTTATAGTACTTGCCTTTGCACAACTAGCATATTACAAAAATAGCCCAAAAGTGTCTATTTCGAAAATAACCCACAAGGGCTCTCTTTATTCCTGGACCATGGCTTTCCTCGGCTCCAAGATATCATCCAAATATGACATTGCTTTATTAGGTGCTTGAAGAAGGGCCTTCAAGAAAATTCTTGGATCCTTAGGGAGATCAAGGCTTGGACCTCCTTATGTTTGCCTCAAGTTGTGTGATCAAAAGCGTTGACGCCCATTTGACTTGTATCAAAAGCACCTGGTTTGAAGAGGTGTAAAAAACCATGACTTGTACCTCTACGGGATTTAACCTCAAATCCACTAAAATACTTTCTCCTCAGCAATCAACAAATTACAAGGCTTTCGTAAACTAGGAATTACAAACTTCAAATCCTCCTTCTACAAAAGACAAACCTTTCAAAGGTAAGTGTTCCCAAGTCTTCGAGTTCCCAAACTTAAAGACAATACTCTTAAATTAGTTTATACTTCACTGAGGCTAGAAATAGATAAAAAGTACAACTAAAGAACCAACCAAATACATAAAATCTAGGACTCCTTATCTTTTAGTAATAGGAACAAATTCAACTATGACTCCTTCAAGCTTTGGGACTGCTGAGATAATTTGTCGATGGATTTTATCTTTGTAAGTATGTGCGTAAAAGTCAGTGTCACCTTCGTTACTTAACGACCACTCTCCAAAGAGTCCTTTGTTTCATCAATCTTCTATCTCCAGTTGGACTCTCCAACTAAGATGTAGCACCCCACATTTTGGGCTAGAACGAAAATTGTCAGTTTAGTGCTTGGCGCGTTGTGGAGGGAGTCTATTTAGCAATTGTCAAATTATAGTAGCCTATCATGATTGTGGCGCATCGCGCTGAAGTTCCAAGTCCCAACCAGTGGAACAACGCGATTGCTCCACGTTGCGGTGACTCCAAGAATCCTATTCGTCAATTTCCAGTGAGCCACCGCGATAGTGGCGCATCACGGTGGTCATAAAATTGAGCTCCTAGTTATATTTTTCAAGTTACGTTAAGGGTTAAAAGGAGAGTATTTTGGAAAATTACCCTACTCCCAATCCGTCTATAAATATTCAATCAATGCCATAATAAAAGCACTTTATGCCTAAATCTTCATTCCCTACAAACCAAAAACCCTAAGCATCCCAAAACCTCTTCCAAGAATCTCAAGATTCAACTGTGGGTTTTCAAAATTGATTGAAGATTTAGAATCCCCAAACCGTAGGCTTCAAGAATCAGTCTCTGATTTCTTATTTGAGGTACATGGGGTTTATCCTAAAAATACATGGGCTTGTTGAAAATACTAAAATATGATTTAAAAATATGAAGCTTGAATTTTTTAAAGGGGTTTGAAATCCATGATTTTATTATGCTTTATGTATGTTAATGATATTGTTGTTTTGGCCTTTAGGCCTTATCCTCTTAAATTGATTTACACATATAAGTATATGTATGAAACTGGAAATTGAAGATTCGTTTGAGAGCTCAAATAATGAAAATCTCTCTCTTGTGATAACCTTATGTTTATGATCTTATGGTGATTGATTGAAATGCATAATTTATGGCTTGAAAATAGTTTACTCAAATATCATAGTATTTTGAGCATGATTTAGAGATTTAAGAGAGGGAGTTTCTTGATGTAAATATATTTGTTAAAAGAGAAAGATTTGTATGAGATTAAGAGTTTTAACATGGCCACCTTGCATCATTGAAAGTTTGACAAAGAGAGTTGCATATATGTGTTTAGATGAGTTTTAGAGAAAGAGTTCTTTGAAATGACTTATTGATATGGTGGTTACGAATTTATATTTTGAAAATAAAGATTGTAATCTGATAATAATGGCTCAAAGATGTGACTCAATGGTATGACGATACCATAAGTATGTATGCCATAACAGATAAGAGATTTTAGAGTATGTTTTCAGAAGCTGGATGAATTTAAAAGAGTTAAAAATGGGCTTAAAGAGGGTTTGGTGGTTACTCGAAGAGTGATTGAGTTCAAGTAACTCTTAGCCTAAAACCGTATTTGTCGATAGGGTAGATTATTATTGTATGTTGGCGACGACCAGGTGGCATAGTAGATTCAGAGACTCCGACCTTTGCAGCACACTTGGGTTGGGGCCTTGGCTACTAAGTTAATGACAACTTCCGTATAGCCTATAGAATTTCAAAGTTATAGGGTATACCACCTAGCGCAGAAGTAAAACAAAGAATGTCTCAGAGTTCAGATGGTTTTATAGAGTCTTTTGAAAATTCCTTTATGATTTCTTATCATATGATATGATTATGAACTATTTTAAATTGCTCTCATATATGTTGAATATAAATTATTATTTTGGGTTTGCTCTGTGTACCAGTACATTTGTATTAACCCCTACCTCTCAGTGTCTAAAGATCAGTTCAGAGGTCCTGCTAAACAGTAGAGTTTTCAAACATCAATGAAGTGTGCAGTTAGTGAGCCTTCTTAATTCTAGAAGGTCTATGTCTTTCAGATTATATTATTTATTTTGGTTTAGGTTCGCTGAGGGACTTGTCCCAGTTTTCAAAACAATTTTGAGATGTAGTAGAGATTTCATAGACAGTTCTGAATATTATTTAGTTGATTTTGGATTTCATTCCTTATTGTTAAACTAAATCAAAAGTATGACCATGTTTTCGTATCAGATTATATTTTTGCATCTTCTTTTATCATATGAATACTGTGTATGATTACCAAATAGAGTCGAACGCCCGAAACATCATGGTTTGGGATGTTTGTCATGGCCAGGCCCTAGTTCGGGTCATGACAAACTTTGTATCAAAGCATAGTTCATGGTCCTAGGGTATCTGTAAAATCTTATTGCGTTGAGTCTTGTTTATGGGTGTGTAGCGCACCATACTTATAGGCAGAAGGCTACTAGGCATTTAGGAATGTTTCTATTTCTTCATGTTCTAGTTTGTGCTATGGAGTCAGAATGTTCCTATTTCATACTCAAACTCATGCTATGGTGTTGCCCATACGAAAGTGAAGCTATCCCAATTCTTTCTTTACTTTGATGTGCTTAGATATGTCTCATTGTTGAGATAAATCAAGTCCAGAAGTTTAGAATTTAATTGGTATGGTCCTTTCTGATTGAGCCAAATAAGATTTTAAAATTGTGCAAGGGCTTGAGAAGAGTCCGTTAGTGCTTCTGAGTGTATTGACTCTAATGTGAACCTTGATCTTGATGAAATCGTGCTTTTCAGCCTGCAGTATTAAGTGTATTTAGTTGTTTTCAAAATTTATGTTGCAGATGTTATGCCTAAAAAGGGGAATGATGTGTAGCAAAATTTTGGAACTATATTTCCACCTGAATAGTAGTATAAGTTAATGTATTGTTGTCATAACCTATTGGTAGTGAGATTAGACCAAGAAGCTGGTGATATGAAGTCACAAGGTTAGAAGTCAGAGTGAGGGTGACTTTTGTGTAAATAAATATTTTAATTGAATAATCGATGTTTGAGGATGATTTACCCCTTTATAGTGATAGACTAATATGGTAGCTAGTAGCATATGTGGATTGTATGGTAGTCTGTGGGGGAAGTGTTTGACTCAGATTTTTATTCATACAAAGTAAGATACGTATTCTTATTTCATTGATTATTGTGTATCAAGTTTTTATCTTTTGTAATCTTGTTATCATTGTGTTTTTGAAACTCAAAGTCTAGTGAAGTCGTGTGAGGCCTATTTTGATTCACTAGCAACTTGTTGTTCATCTTGTTGTTCTTGTGTTGGTTGAAACTGGGAGTTTAGAGGCGTAATGGCAGGAAAAGTGGTAAGGAAGATTTATTGAATGTATGTATAGTCGAATCTTTTGGCATGAGATTGAGTTGGTATTAAAGTGATACATCCTTGTGTGTTAGTTTAGTAGTAGGTGAAGAAGGATTTATTAGCTAAGGTGAGTTGTTGTTTGCTCGAAGTCTAAAAATAGCTAGATTAGCCAGTAAGTTATAATTACAGACACAAAGCTGTTTTAGAATTTAAAGGTAGTCTAAATGTACGCTTGGGTAAGTAAGTGTGATGTGAGAAAGCCGTATAAGTAGATAAGATTGTATGGGGTTATAATATAAGATTAAGGTTGACCATGTCTATTATGTGACTCTACCCCCTTGACCTTCTTTTCTTTGGTAGT
>JAPEIP010000012.1:40845854-40861683 GCA_026120095.1 Capsicum chinense | reverse complement strand
TATGTATTGTATTGGAGCTTTATTTCCTTTGTTTTTTCTCACATATGAACCTGCCTACAATTTTCTACATAAGACCATATCTACCATTATTCTCGCTCTTACTACTTCTCTCTCTCTCTATATGTACGTATGTGAGTTGTGAATGAATTTAAGGGAAAAATTAATTATCTACTCAAGTTATTCAAGTCTGATTCTAGTAGGGCACTATCCTGAGGCTTCACGAAGAGATATTTTAACTTTTGCATCTAAGTAGGTTAGGCTTACCCTACCTTTTGATTGAACTTATTTATTTAAATTGTGGACTATTATGCTAATTCAAGACAATTAGTTGTAGTTGTGTACTATTACGCCCCGAGCCGAGGCCCTAGACATGGCACGCACCATATACTATTGCTAGTACGAGTGAACGTTTTGGCATATCACATGAGCATACAGCTAACATAATGAATAGAGAGGAAACAAAATAGAATAAGAGTTCTTAGAGATGAAACAAAATAGAATAAGAGTTCTTAAAGGATAAAGTCTTTCATCAATGTTCATTAATATCACTTAACGTCTGAAGATACAATAGTCATGACAAATAATACTAAAAATTACAACACCTTGCAACAAAATCAGTCTGTGATGCCTCTCATAAGTACCAATACTAAAAGGAAAGAAAATATAATGAAGTCATCATATCCCATACAACCTCCTGATAGAAAAGAGGCTCACCAATAAAAGAAGATAGTGATCCTAATGAGGCGCCTAACCACAGATATGAGAGCCAGAACCTACATCATGAAATGATGTAGCTCTAAAGGCGGTCAATATGTAGAATGTATTGGTATGCAAAATCATTTTAGGAGGGTAGTACATCAATAGATTAGAAATGACAATAAAATTCAAACGTAAAAGAAGTCAACTGGAAAGGAACAAGAATATAAGCTAAATTTATAATTGACCAGGTAAAGTATATTTAATTTCTTTGATTATTTATGGGAGAAAGTAGTGAATCGTGATAAACCACCATGTAAGCGCATGGAGTCTGATCTCGGCCTGATCAACTAAGCTATCCTATACCTTACCGAGCATAGGACGTGACATGGCATAATTTGCTAGCAAGTATCAACGGTTATTCCCTTTTCGGGACACATAAAAAAAGAGTCATCCAACTTGTGAAATAATCTCTATCCTATGTCGGCAAACATAGTTTCGAGCATTTGTCATTTCAACCTATGCCTTCACGGTCAGCTAACTAACTCCCTTATGCTCATGACGTTATCTTATTTATCAATTAGTTTTTGACCAAAAATGTTAGTCTTGTTACGTTCATGTTCATAGTTTAAACTTTTTAGGCTCATGCTCATGGTTTAGCCTCTTTAGGCTCAAAATTATGTATAACCACTTTAGGGTCATATTGAGAGTTAACCGTAATAGGTTCATATTGATGAGTTAACACTATTAATATTGGAGAGTCATGATTGGTAATTTCATGGTTCAATATGATATAATTCATGAACATGATTGGAACCATTCTTGTAAAAATATTCATATTAATATTGTTAATTTATCTATTAACTAGGTCAATGGAAAAATTCCTTAGAAATTGGTATTATTAAACTAGGGCTTGCAATTTCATAATGTATAGTTCATAGTGCAAAGAGTTTTAGGCATGTTGCGAGAAGGTGACTTTTTTATGGATTGTGGAATTGGAATCATACTTTAAGAGTTTCATAAAATTTTATCGTATAACTTTAATAGAAACATTCACATGATGGCATGACTGAGATTTTGACATGGAGGGTTGGCTAGATATTGTATTACAAATCATCTACAACCAGAGATTTTGGAAAACAGATTAACATGAGATCCCAGTAGAAGATAAAGTAGTCCTTCCTACTTGTTAAACTTAAAGAATTTCAGCGTGCTAGCATATACTCAAATGGGATCGGACATTAATTTAAGAGATAAAAGGGATGTTCTTTATGTTAATTAATCCCAACGTCTTTTAAGGAATTTAGAAATAGAAAATACTTGTTGAAGACTATTTAGACCACCATATTATTGAATGGACAAGATTCAGGTTCTAGATTTAGGCAAAACCAGTCCTTACATTATGAATACATAAGCACTTGTTAAGACGCCAAGAGGAATTAAAACTTGTGAGGTTGATTTGTTTTTAATCTAACTGCTGAATAAAAACACCTAGACACCATCTGTTTGGAAAGGATATTACAAAGCAGATTCGGAGAATAAGAAAACATAATGAAACATGAGAAAAAGATGGTTCTATGTACCTCAAAATATTTGAAGAACTTGAGATCTGGAGAGGGAATTAGACTTGTTTTCTTGATTGAATTTCATCAGATTCTTGAGATTTGAGTTTTAGAGGAGGAATACGGATGTTTATTTATGTTTATCGTATGAAAAACTGATGGGGAAAAGTGAGGTTTTATCTTGTGAAACTTGAAGAAGGTAGGGAGGTTTGTATTGTAACGTGTAATTGATGGATAGTAAGTCTAGGAGTTTTAATGTATAAAATTAATGGAGGAGTAGGTTTTAATAACTTGGGGTTAATGTAAAAAGGAGAGGACGAAATTAGCCCTCCATGAATATGAAAAGAAAAGAAAAGAATTAAATTTTCGTCTGGTGTAGTTCTTAGTAAAACATACGTAACTTTTTACTCAAGTATCAGGTTAATGAGTTGATGGTGGTGTTGGAAAGAAGACTTAAAAATCTTTAATTTGATAGATAATGAGTCGCATAACTCTAAATATTCTAGGAGAAATGCTTGTTTAAATTTGGTTCTTGTGTGAACCTATATGAATACTTAATCATTAAAGGACCTTTCACTCAAATTTGTTTTAGAGATTTCTTATGCCCTTAATTCATACCCAATGCCCCTACGAAACTTAAGACTGGATCTTTGCACCTAGATACAATAAAATTTCTAGATTCTGGTCAAAGTACATATGAAGAGAGGTCCAATTGATTTTTATTTTATCTTGAACGTTCAGGATGTTACAATATCTCCCCCTTGGGATTATTTATCCTCGAATGATGGTCATGGATGAGTACCTTACATTGGAATACTGGAATAGTCTAGTCTTTCTTGAAATATTTCTTAATGACATGAACTTTCCTAACATATGAAGCTTCGTAACAAGCCATAGAAGAAAAATAGAAGCACGTGTCGTGGAATGCATTAGTAGACATGTCATAGGACATGTGTTTCATGGGAAATGAACCTAACAACGTAAGATATGAATTTAGGTATGAGCTATAGGGGTATCTTAGTTATCTAAATAGGGATTATAGAGCATGAATGGCATGATGAAGACTAGGACTTAAGTCCCATTTCGTCTGAAGTTACATAACATAAAATAGGGGTGCATTAGACATAGGAATATGGGTATTTTCACCTCTAATACCGGTAGCATTAGATCTTAGCAACACCTTTTGAACCTACCTTTTCCCGTAATATTACATTTCATTATTTCCAAAGTCCAATTCTCACATGGGCACACACAAGTACTAGTCTGATTCTAACACACTTTTACCATGTTCAAGCCTACTCAGAGGTACAAGGTGGCACACCTAAAATACTCATGCCCATCAAAATTTTAGGATCCCATATTCTATTTCCCTGTAGGAACCTTCATCTTTATTGTTGACTTGTTCTTAGGTTAGTTCTAAAAATCAACAAGGTCTCTCCTAGATCTATAGGTATACCCAGGGACACTATTTTTTCTCATCATGAAAACATCCATCCTCGAACTCTAATCAAGCAGTCATAAATTTCATAGTATATTTTAGCCACATGATATCTAAGCTCATCACTATAACAACTTCATGGTTTCTTCCCAGTTAAGTAGAAAAATATTCTCCATCCACCCTAGAACCTCTATGAACAGTAATTTTAGGTACTCCTACCAGGGGACACCTTATATTAATTCATCCAACTATTGCATATAGCTAATTTTCATCTCGCACTTCATCCATGCTTATGATCTTAGATGAACTAGTACACTGCCACCATCGCAACTAGGAACATCTAGTCACTTCTATCCAACCATTACTCAGCTGATATTACAGCACAGTCATGTCATAAAGAATACCATCGAAGGACTAGAATATGAGCATCAGGAATATAAGAGATACTGCTCAATCAATACTAACACTTATTGTCGTGACCTTCCTAATAAAGATGTGTCCCGGGAATAATGTATAATAGGCATGAATATTTCATATATCAAATACATAAAGCACAACTGAAGAATCATTCTGGATATAGATAATGACATAACATGAGTTCAAAACATATAAAAAAGTGTGAGTTCATAGGACTGGGCATACTGAAATTCATGGATTCAAGGAATAAGTTTTGGGATCATTGAGTTAAGCTTATTTTCATTCTAGGAACTTAGCATGAACGTGAATCAGTATGAAGTTCATAAACCTAGATCATGGGCGTGGTGTTAATCGGGGACATGAGTTGAGTGTCATAGGGACAGTACAAGGGATATTTTAGGATAAGCATGGATCACTTTCTCATTCTAGCTCTTTTTTTGAACTCATTACATTACTATTTGTATTCAAAGATATGACTTTGTTCTTCACCCAATCATCTCCCCCTTAGCTAATTTAGTGTCCTAAGATTGTGGACCTATTATCTAAACTGATCTATCATTACTTTACTCTGCATGGTCGGGGTATCACTATACAAATGAATGCTAAACTCTTTTTAATAGACTATGTTTGTAGATACTTAATCTTTACTTGGACTTCTTTCTGAGATACTTTTCTAAACCTTTTCTTGCCTCTACGACCATCATTTTATAATTTATGCCCCTATTGGTATACATGCCCACTTCCTCAAAAACTTAACAGGCTGGTCTTTTCTTATTAGTTTACAATCATCACACCTCTAAATTTCTATCCACCTGAAATTATAGAATTAAAACTTATATTAAGAGACTTAACATTATACTTTCTTATTTATAATCCCCTGATTAAGACCGAAGGATTACCATATAATTCATACTTAGAATCTCTCCACCTTACACTATATCAAGAATAATAAACTAGGAACACACCACACTTAGGATCTTAGAATCTCATCTACGATATGTATCTCTTCTGGAGCACACATCTTCCCTTATAATTCTTAAGATTTCCTCATCATCAAATGTTTTACCCTTCATTCACTTTTTCATCTAGAGCCCAAATATATAGCACTTACACTTTCACAGTTTTCATAAGTTAACATCTTTATTTCTCGCATACGTTTTGTCAATCCCGCTGTATCTAATCCTAACTAACATTATCATTCTCATGCTATCCTTCTTCTTACGACGACGATCATCTAAGGTTAAGCTTTACGGTCTAGTACTAAACATAGATGGCAACACTCATCCACTTATACTACTTAGAATTATTGCTACCAGAGATAATCAAGAAACACTAGGTCATTGAGGGCTCATGAAAAAATAGTAAATTTTTAATCTAGTCTCATCGCCTATCTAATTGAAATCTATCCGTGTATTTTATCGCACAGCGCTACTGTCAATTTTCTGCTGAATACCTCTCAATATTTAGAGTGTTTTCATTAAATAGAAAATATTAAATGATTATATCCCTAAAGATTCGTCTTCCTATCCCTCAAGATCAGCTTTTCTATTCCTCTAAATCCACTATTCTATCCCACCAAATCTGCTCTTACTAAAGTCACTATTATTATCTTTAACTACTAAATCAAATCTATGTAATTACACCAATATACAATAATATATTATTACATTAATCTACAATATTTACATCATGCTAACCTCCCCCTCAAATTGATGCTGGTAGATCAAGAAGTATCAATTTACCGATGAGAAAGTGATGTCGTTGTCGTGCCATTGATTTTGTTAATGCATCATCTATTTAAAGATAACTGGACATGTGCGGAAGAGTAATGACACCTTTATCTACAGCTTCTCATATATAATGGCAGTCTACTTTGATGTGTTTGGTCTGCTCATGATAAACCAGATTAGTAGCAATCTGAATAGGACTTGTATTGTCAGCATAGAGAGGAGTAGGATTAGTTTGAGGAAATCCAATCTATGCCAATAATCCAAAAAGCCACACAATCTCGGAGAAAGAAGTAGACATTGCTCGATATTCAGTCTTTGTTGAAGATTTTGACACGCGTTCTTGCTTCTTACTATTCCAAGATATCAAACTCTCCAAGAAACATACACCAACCAGTAACCGAACGATGAGTGTCAGAGCATCCCGCCCAATCAGAATCACTAAAAGCATTAAGATGAATAGGTGAACCACTAGGAAAGAATAATCCACGATTAGATGTTCCTCAGAGGTATTGAATGATGTGATGGACAGCCACCAAATGAAGATGATGGGTGATGTACTAGAATTTTGTAGCACATTTAAGACTTTTTAACATGAAATAATTGTAAGTTCTTAAGTAATTATTGGTGTTTTTGATGTTATTTCTTAAGATTTTGTAGGAAAGTCAAGGATTGGAGAAAAACATAGGAAAGATGAACAAAATAAGAAAAATCTAGTACAAGTGAGATGATATGAATCTGATAGAATTTTTTACAAGCCGTCAGAGATGAGGTAAGCTACCAGAAAAAGGTGTTAGGAAGAATAGTGAAGAAGAGTTTCTAAATGAAGGTGACGACATTCTCAATATGTCATCACAAGTGTGGTAAGCCGTCAGAAGAAGCCATCAAGTGGGATAGAACATAGTGAAATAAGCTGAAGGTCTGACGACATTTGCTACACGCCATCACTCATCTGGTAAACCGTCGGAGGACATTATCAGAGTGAGGCAGAATAGGTTAAGAAGGTACGGCTTCTCACGACATATCTGAGATGCCGTCAAAATCCTGACGATCAATACCAATATGCCGTCACCTAAATCCAAGTCCAACTGTGATTTTATTATTTTATTACCTTAATTAGGCTTTAGTATAAATAGTAATTTTGAGGGTTTTTAAATTATCAAGTTTTCATTATTCAAAACAAGAACTTTGGAGAGAGAAACACGTAAATGGTTCTCTTTCATCAATTATTCTTAGTTTTCTTTCTTATCAACTATTCTTGGGTTTCTAACTTGGGATTTAATTGAAGAAATTGCTTGTTGTTTTCCATCTATACGTAATTTAATTATTATCATCATGAATTCATCTTATGATTTCTTTCATCAAATCATGAGCAGCTAATTCCATTAGCTGGGGTTATGGGATCCAAGGATTAGGGTTTGATATGATGCTAGGTGTTTAATGGATTCAAAGAGTAGTAGAACATCTTGAAATTCTGTGGTTTTAACTGAAATCTAGTGGTTGCAAACATTACATTATGCCTTAGGTTTTATTTGCTTCTAATGGAGAAATAGACTAGAGGATGAGAATTATCAATAGGGACTCGGAAGCTACCAACCTTCTGTTTAATGATTAATGCCGTACTGGATTAATCTACCTGAGAGATAAGTCAGATAGTATCATAGTCAGGGATATTCTGTTATTCTACTCATTCCGAGGGTCTCTAGTATTACCTAGTATCTGTGAATACCCAAAACCTTTGGTGATCATAACTCTAGTTTTCCATTTATATAGATT
The DNA here is from genome assembly GCA_026120095.1 of Capsicum chinense. Classification (NCBI taxonomy): domain Eukaryota; kingdom Viridiplantae; phylum Streptophyta; class Magnoliopsida; order Solanales; family Solanaceae; genus Capsicum; species Capsicum chinense. The sequence goes on along the minus strand of JAPEIP010000012.1, from coordinate 40,854,067 downwards.
ACAAACCCTAATACTAAAAACCTATTTTATATTTTTGTATCATTTGTTTGAATTTAACTTGTAGCTATAATTTCAAACTATTTTAATTGCCACTCACATAGTTCCATGTGGATTCGATCCCGACTCCAAAGTTGGGTAAATATATTGATGGTGACCGCCTTACACTAATTTGAGGTGTAAGTTGAGCGTTATCAAAAATGACGCCGTTGCCGGGGAACAATTTGGCGTATTGAGTTAGTTTGGAATTTTACCTTTCTTGAATTCGAACTTGTAAATATTTGTTTGTGATTTCCTTTGTTTCGTGTCTTAGGTAGATTTTCTTTATTTTTGATTATTTCCTACTATGGCATCATGGAATGAATGTGAGTTTGATCGTTGTAAATTTTATCTGGATGATCCATGTCCATATTGTGATGGACCCCACTTTTGGCATGACTGTAGATATGTTCCCCGGAGAGAGATGTGTGCACTATCTCCATCCTACCGGGAGTATAATTGTTATTTATGTGGCGGTCAAGATAAACATTGGAGTGATTGCTCAAATGCCCCCTCCCCCTATTGCGCTAACCCAAGTTCTAGTTCTTCTTGTAAGTATGACAGGTCTTATGGTCAAGAAAAGAAAGAACGCAGCACTGGAAAGAATGACATTGAAGCTATTCTTCAACTAATGTTGGATCATATAGATATAATGAATGATACTATATGTGACATATATCAAGACATTAGGGCATTTAATGAGGAGGAAGAAATGACAGAAGATATAGATATCAAGGTCAATCATCCAAAACACTTTTCTATGTTATGTTTAGATGATATCTTGTCTATGGAATCATTTAAAATAATGGAAGAGTGTGATGATGAAGATCAAGATTCCTATATTGATGATGAGCTTGATGTTGATCAACCCTTGGAGATTTCCCAACCAACCAAGCCAACCATAAGGGATGATGCCAAGATTGAGGAAATAGTGCTAGAGGCAAAAGAAGAAGCCAAGCCAATCTTTTATGAAGACTCTAGCCCAATTCAAAGTAAAAATGTTGAGAAGGTGAATAAAAGTGAGTGTGTAGAGGATAGTGTAAATTTTGAAGTAGGATTTGTTGGGCCACACTTGAAGCATTTTTCCATATTATGTTTAAACCTGACTTGTTTACCATGCATCAACCATTACTTGGCTTCTTAATATTTGTACCACCTCCCTATGAGCGAGGCAAGAAGATGGACTCTAAGTTGAGGGTGAAGTTCATATCCTCAAGATGGAGGAAAATGATGAGTTAAGTCGTGTCGCGATACTAAATTAGGTGCTTCTTGGGAGGCAACCCAAGGTATTTTGTTGTTTGTATTTGTATTGTGTGATTGACATCAGATCTTCGCACCCATGGTGCCATAGGTATGTTTCTAACTCTCTTGTTTTAGATAGATGCGTTGGGAACACTGCATGATATTAAGTTGAGGGTGGGGCTACTTGTGGGTGTGATGTCCTCCTGGATTTTTGTTGTCATGCCTCTTTTCCCTGGAGTCTTGTTCCTAGTAGAGCCAACATATTTAGGCGTATTGTTTTTGTGTTGTGATGCATTGTGGTTAACTGGGAGAAAAATAAGTATCTACGGCAGTTGACATATTTTTGTTGATATTTCTTGGAATGATAAATACCTCTCCAATTGTTTATCTATTAAGTGTGTGATGTATCTTTTTATGGCAGTAGTACTGGGGATATGATAATCATGCTAACAATTGTATGAATTGGATGAGTAGTAGCTAGTAATATACTTGTGTGCCATGTGTGTGAGAGATCTTACTCAATTCCTTGTGTGTGTTGAATCTAGAACTTGCCCGGTTAGTCTTACCTTGGTTGAAAGATAGGAAAGGATCATAGGCTGTTTTGATTTTTAAGTCACTTTTTTTTTCCTAAATGACCTTCCCTGTATGCATGATATCTCTTAATCCCTATTTTGAGCCTGAATTGACCATTTCTTTCTATGACACCTATCACCTTCCCATTTGGATCATAATGAACCTGTTTTGGCCTTGGTTCTCCTTGGACACTGTGTACCTTGACTTATGAAAATAACCTAAGTTGAGGGTGTCCATCATAGGGGTGCATGATGTAAACTGGGTAGAAAGAAAGGTAGAATAAAAGGAAAATAATAAGTGACAAGGAATAAAAAGTTGAGTGGTGTGGAAGAAGAATAAGAAAAGAAAAAGAATGAAAAAGAAAAGCCACATCTATCCTGAATAATGTGTGATCAAGAAATGGAGAAAAAGAAGAACAAGGATAATAAGTGAACCCCAAAATTTAAGGTAGTGCCAAGGAGGCTTCTTCACTCTAAATGCCATTGAATATCATACCATCCTTTAGCCTACATTACAAGTCGAAGAAAAGAACTATAGTGATCCTAACTTACCTGTCTGGACACCTTGGTAAAGAAAATAAGGGCAAGCATATGGTATTTGACATGCATTGATTGGAATTTCTTTCTGAGAGTGAGTGTCTCTTGATCATCCCCGCATTGATATGCTTGAGTTCATATATGAGTGAGCAGGGACTTCTTTGTTGTAAGGGAACATTGGTTGCATTGCTAGCTGTTTACTTGTTTGGGTAGTGTAACTTGTAGCTTTGCATGGTTATTGTTGCTAAATTGATGCTTTATCTTGATTCCTTAGGGTCACATTGTTAATCTTCATTGATATGCACAATTGGATTTATAAGTAATTGAACGTGGAGAGTGGCATGAGTTTTGAGCTAAACATGATAATCAACTGTGATAGGTATCTTATGTGTCTCTTTGTTAAGCATCGTAGTATGGTGTTATGTAGTTTCTTGAGGACAAGCAATTGTTTTAAGTTGAGGGTGTTAATGTGCTAGATTTTTGTAGCACATTTAAGACTTTTTAACTTGAAATAATTGTAAGTTCCTAAGTAATTATTGGTGTTTTTCATGTTATTTCTTAAGATTTTGTAGGAAAGTCAAGGATGGGAGGAAACATAGGAAAGATGAACAAAATAAGTAAAATCTGGTACAAGTGAGCTGATATGAGCCTGATGGCATTTGTTGCAAGCCATCAGAGATGTGGTAAGCTACTAGAAAAAGGCGTCAGGAAGAACAGTGAAGAAGAGTTGTTGGATAAAGGTGATGACATTCTCAATATGTCGTCACAAGTGTGGTAAGCCGTCAGAAGAAGCCATCAAGTGGGATAGAACATGGTGAAATAAGCTAAAGGTCTGACGATATTTGCTACACGCCGTCACTCCTCTGGTAAGCCATCAGAGGACATCGTCAGAGTGAGGCAGGACAGGTTAAGAAGGCACGACTTCTGACGACATATCTGAGACACCGTCAGAAGCCTGACGATCAACACCAATATGCCGTCACCTAAATTTGAGCCCAACTGTGATTTTGTTATTTTATTACCTTAATTAGGCTTTAATATAAATATCAATTTTGAGGATTTTTAAATTATCAAGTTTTCATTATTCAGAACAAGAACTTTAGAGAGAGAAACACGTACATGGTTCTCTTTCGTCAATTATTCTTAGTTTTCTTTCTTATCAACTATTCTTGGGTTTCTAACTTGGGATTTAATTGAAGAAATTGCTTGTTTTTTTCCATCTATACATAAGTTGATTATTATCATCATGAATTCAACTTATGATTTCTTTCATCAAATCATGAGCGGATAATTCCATTAGTCGGGGTTATAGGATCCAAGGATTAGAGTTTGATATGATGCTAGGTGTTTAACGGATTCAAGGAGTAGTAGAACATCTTGAAATTCTGTGGTTTTAACTGAAATCTAGTGGTTGCAAACATTACATTATGCCTTAGGTTTTATTTGCTTCTAACGGAGAAATAGACTAGAGGACAATAATTATCAACAGGGACTCAGACTCTACCAACCTTCTGTTTAATGATTAATGTCGTAACTGGATTAATCTACCTGAGATAACATCCGTTTGGATATAGATAAATTATCTAAGTTCGAGAGAATTAGATAATAAATTGTCTGATAAGTCAGATAGTATCATAGTCAGGGATATTCTGTTGTTCTACTCATTTTGAGGGTCTCTAACATTACCTAGTATCTGTGAATACCCAAAGCCTTTGGTGATCATAACTCTGGTTTTCCATTTATATTAATTATAAACATTAATACTAAAACCCCATTTTATATTTTTGTATCATTTGTTTGAATTTAAATTGTAGCTATAATTTCAAACTAGTTTAATCGCCACTCACATTGTTCCCGGTGGATTCGACCCCGACTCCAAAGTTGGGTAAATATATTAACGATGACCACCTTACACTAATATGAGGTGTAAGTTGAGCGTTATCAATAGGAAACTTGCATGAACTGATTAACTTGTTGATCTGCAAAGGAGATATTAGGCCCGGTAATAGTAAGGTAATTTAAGCTCCCAACTAATTGCCGAAATATAGTTGGATCAGGAAGAAGATAGCTTTCCACTCGGCGATACTTTACATTCAATTCTAATGGAGTATCCATAGAGCAGGAATCCTGAAGACCTGCCAAAGAAATCAAATCTGGGGTATATTTATGTTGATTTAGAAACACACCAGATGAATTACGATGAACTTCCAAACCCAAGAAATATGTAAGAATACCAAGATATTTTGTATGAAAAGAATCCTTAAGTTGTTGTTGCAGGCTAGTAATTAGTGAAGAATCAGTTCCTGTAATAATAATGTCATCGACATATACCAAAAGAAGAACACAACATGTGGATGTTTTCCGAAGAAGAAAAGATAAGTCATAGTTGCTCTGCTCAAAAGAGAATTGTAGCAAAGTAGACCAAAATTTGACAAACCAAGCTCTCTGAGCTTGTTTTAATCCATACAGAGACCGCTTCAACTTGAATACATCTGATGTAGGTAATGAGAACAAAACTGGTGGAGGTTTCATATAAATATCCACTTTGAGATCACCATGAAGAAAAACATTCTTGACATCCATTTGATGAAGCATCCAGTTTTGTGAAGCAGCAATGGCAATAATAGTTCGCACCATCGTCATTTTTACTACCGGTGTAAAAGTCTCTTCATAGTTCACACCATACTCCTGGTTGTTACCTAGAACAACCAACCGAGCTTTGTACCGATCAAGAGTTCCATCATAATGAAGTTTAATTGAATAAACCCATTTACATCCAATTGGATGCACATTTGAAGGACATGAAACAATATCCCATGTGTCATTTTCCTTAAGAGCCAAAAGTTCTTCCTCCATTGCCTTCTGCCAACATTCATGCTTGGAAGCTTGTGAGTAATAAGTCGGAACAGAAATGGTAGATAAAGTAGATGAAAAACCATACCAATTAGGATGACAAGATACTCTCGTAGATCGCCGGGTGGGCTTAAGAGGAGCAGGCCTTGAAGAATTATCAGATTCTAGTTGTGTAGCAGTTTCAGGTGGTGGATCAATATCAGGACGGGATAAAGTTGGGCGCCGACGTTCGTACACAAATCTAAGTTTGAACCTATAAGAAGAAGATGAAAAATCCTAAAAGGTAGGAAGAAGAAGAGAAGCAGGATATGACTCAAGATGAGTAGGAAAAAAATACTGATTCTCAAAGAAAACAACATTTCTAGAAACATAAAATTTATTAGAACATGGATCATAACAGAAAAAACTTTTCTGTGAAGTACTATAACACATAAAAACACATTTAGTAGACTGATCAGAAAGTTTATTATGATGAGAAGGAGAAAGATGCACGAAACAAATACAACCAAATGTATGAAAATTATCATAGATTGGATTTTTGTGATAAAGACGAAAATATGGAGATTCAAGATTTAAGACTTTAGATAGTAGTCTATTAATAGAGTAAACAACAGTAGACAAAGCTTGCATACAATACTTAGTTGAAACAGAGAACTCAATCAGTAAAGTACGAGTGACATCAAAAGATGACGATTTTTACGTTCAGCAACCCCATTTTGTTGTGGTGTATATCAAAAAGAGCATTGTGAGACAATTCGTTTTTCAAGAAAAAAATTTTTGAACTCATAAGACATATATTCTCCACCAGAATCAGATCTTAATACTTTGATGCAAGTAGAAAATTGAGTCTCAATATAGGCCAAAAATGTCTTGAATATGGAAAATACCTTAGATTTGGAACGAAGAAAATATACCAATGTAAATTGACTATAATCATCTATAAATGTCACAAAGTACTTGAAATGAGCATGAGAAACAATTGGTGAAATTCCCCAAACATCACTATGAATGACATCAAATAACTTTGTAGCATGACTACCAAAATTAGGAAACGGAAGAATTTTACTCTTGCCTAATTTACAAGTGGAACAATCAAAGGAAGAAGTGGAAAATTGATTTTTTTCCCCAATAAACCCAAATTTGATAAATTAGATAACACAATAGAATTTTGATGTCCCAAGTACTTATGCCACACCTCAGTCTTACTAGGTGTAGAAGTACAAGCAAATGATAGAACATGAGGAATGGAAACGTGTATAGGAAACAATCGCCCAACTTTAGGCCCCTTCGCAATTATCGTCCCCGACACCTGATCCTGCACAAGACAACCATTACAAGAAAAATTCACATAACAATTGTTATCTACCAATTGTCCAACTGAAATAAGACTAGTGGAGAGCTTTGGTTACACAAAAATATTATTTAAAGTTTTAGTAATATCCCCAACCTTGGTAATGGGTAAATTACTACCATTGGCAACTTGAATTTGTGATGCACCATGATACTTACGAACATTTTTTAGCATACTAGATGAGTTGGTCATATTATTGGAAGCTCCAGAATCAAAAATCCAAATATTAGATGCAAGATCATTACTTTGTAGCCCTAAAGCTGAAATAGATGACATGATCATTTGTCTTACCATTTCAGGAGTAAAAACTTGTCCCGAAGATGAGTTCTCAGTAGTAAAGCCATTTGTCCCAGCTTGAAAAGCATTAACGTTATGGTTTTGAGGGCGTGTGAGACACTCTATGATAATGTGTCCTCGTTGTTTGCAATAATTACAAAAATTCCTGCCACAATTGCTAGCAATATGACCATATCCTTTGTAACTGTAGCATTGAGTTCTAGTCATATCCCTACCCTTTTATTTACCTTGGTAGAAAATGGAACAACAATATCATCAACTTGCTTGAAAGCATTTTATGTGACAAAACACTGCTCTTCTAGAAGTAATTTCCTTAAACAAACATGCAAGGAGGGACACGGGTCACGATTCATCAAGTGGGAGCGAATAGTCTCAAACTCAGAGCATAACTTCATAAAAAATTGATCTTGCTTGCTTTGCTCATGAACTTGTTGAACTATAGAGAGAGATTCGCCCGGTATTTTGGCATAAAAATATCTATAAATTCAGCCTATAAGTTGTAAAATCCAGAAAAATAATCCTGAACAGAAAGATCTTCTTGAGAGTAATTAGCAATTTCATACTCTAAGTGACATCGTCGGGCACTATTATTTTTTTGTAAAACCTTTGTAAATAATCCCACATGGCTTTAGCTGTCTTGTAAGGCCTAAGATTAAGAACAATAAGAGGGTCAATTGACCCTAAAAGCCATGTCATCACCCGAGCATCTCTAATCTTCCATTCACCTAACTTTGTAGGATCAGCAGGAGCAGGATCAACTCCATCTATATGGCCCCATATTTATTTTTCAGTGACAAATAACTAAAATTGAAACTCCCATGACAAGAAATTCTTTCTAGTAAAACGAACACTAACACTGACTGATTCAAACTGATATGAAGTCATATTTATGAAAACTAGAAACACTGACTCAAAAAGAATAACCAAAATGACCAAGATCGAAATCCAAGGTGTTAATTGCCGAGGAACAATCAACAAAAACCAAAATTTTCCAAAGATATTGAAAGAAACCACAAATGAGCTTTATGAAACAAGACAACCAAGAGAAGGCTCTGATACCATGTCAATTTTCTGCTGAATACATCTCAATATTGAGAGTCTTATAATTAAATAGAAAGTATTCAATGATTACATCCGTAAAGATCCATCTTCCTATTCCTAAAGATCAGTTTTTCTATCCCTCTAAATCCGCTATTCTATCCCACCAAATCTGCTCTTACTAAAGTCACTATTATTCTCTTTAACTACTAAATCAAATCTATGTAATTACACCAATATACAACAATATATGATTACATTAATATACAATATTTACATCATGCTAA
>JAPEIP010000012.1:40820379-40832040 GCA_026120095.1 Capsicum chinense | reverse complement strand
GGAATGAATTAGTAGGCTTGATATTCTTTGTGAAAGAGCCTAAGTTGGTAATTTATGAAAAGGGAAGTGATAATTGTGAGGTATATGTGCATATGAGGGCTAGTGTTAAAATGATGAATTATTGATGAGTCATTAAGTGGATAAGGGCATAAGTATATAAGAATATGTTGCTCCTCGATAATATGGCATTGGGTAAGATTTTATGATACAAGTTATGTGATTAATAGTCTAATGTGATAAGGTTAATAATGGAGAGTGGATTTTTATGTTATAAGGAGTGAGAATGTGTATGCTCATGAGAATACGAATTGTAGGTTAATGACGATAGTGAAAAATTAAGAATAGCATTCTTGGGAACCAATGCCTTTAGAGTATACTTGAAACAAAAAAGTTTAGCATTTATGTGTATAAGTGTTTTGCGTACCTAGTTTGTGTTCTTGAAATTGTAGTATGGAGAAGTTTGGTGAGCTATTGTACGGTGTTCATTAGAGTTGAATTGAGGAAACATAGGTAGACAGTATGATCCTTGGGTATGCTTTTACACATTTTGTTAAGTTGTAAGTTATGTGATTAGAGGTGTAATGCGAGTATTCTAAGGAGTTGAGGATAGAGTGTTAAGTGTTTAGAAGCATGGATGTCCATGCCCATAATAACGTTAGTCATAATTTGGTGAATTTGGGGTTAGAGGAAGTTATGATTAGTATCCCTGAAGGGGGATGACCTAGCAAGAATTTAGTGTCTTTATGTATAATTCTTGAAGGAAGTTTGTGTTCGTGTGTACACCGATATCCCTTATTGTATTGGCAACTGTGGTGATAGATTGATGAGAGATTATATTCTCAAGTATAGAAGGGTGACTTTGATCAAAGGGGGAGATGATGAAAGTATTAGTAGTGGGTTTAACACTTTCAGGTGTAGTCTTCTGGGTTATGTCCTTTAGAACATGCCAAGAAATGTCCTCGTCTTAGAAAATTTTCAGCTAAGTGTTAGGACTTAGTCTTTTCCAAAGCCCTCGAACTTTGAGGAATTTATTTACAATCTTCCCAACCTCCGAAAGTTAATCTCTAAGTTGATTTACGATCGGGGAAGTCAATAGTACATCCTGGGTGAATTTTGAAATTTTTGGATAAGGGTAAGGCCATGTTTGGTATGCCAAAATAGAGGCCCAGGGCGATATGCCTGCGGCGCCTTGTTAAGTCCGGCCCTGGAGGGTAGCCCGCAATGGGCACCGCAGCACCTCGCCTAGAGCGCGCTCCGGAGCCCGCGGTGCCCTGGCCAGTTCGGCTGGGGTAAATCCTGCAGTTTTATTCCGTGTTGCTATGGGTAAATGAGTCATTTTCCTCACCCTAATCCGTCTAAAATGCAAGATTTAATCCTATTCTAATCACATTAGGCTTATTTTTATTACTTTTCTCTAAAGCAATACCCTAAGAACTCCAAAGCTCCTCCCCCAAGAAGTCTAGATCCTCCATTGTTACTCCAAGAAAGCTTTAGATTGAGGGGTTCCACAGATTTATAATGATGGCTTAAAGCCAACGGGGAGATTTAATACCCCGATTATTCTTGCCTTAAATCTTTTTGTGGTGTCTAGTTTCAAGTAAGAATCATGTTAAATTAATTCCTATTCAAGCAAACTCCTCCTACTTCAATTTGAATGGACATCTATCGATGTATTATGTATTCATGTCTTGCCTATGCCTAAGGTTTGAACTCTCTATGTAACTCATTTCATGTTTCGACTTTCAAGCTAGAAGCGATTCTGTACCTCAGTGATCCAATATTCTCAGTAACCAAGCTCTATGTTATGTAGCTCATGTACCATAAATTTGAATTCCAAATCATGCTTTATTCTAAAGACTATGTTTTCGTATGTTACTGATTCATTTGATGTCGGGATTACCCAAATGATAAAGTTATGCAAATTCTTGATCATTTTAGCTATGAAAATAAGAAGCCATAGCTTCGAGTAGAATTTCTTGTCTCAATCATTGACTTTGTGAATTCCGAACTTTTGTTATGTGACTCATGATGTAAGTGCTCATGTTCCTCACTATGGTCAGCCCTAAGAACTCGTGCTATGTTGAAGTTTAATCCATAACGACTCTTCACTCATGATCTAAACACTTGACATATGAAACACTTTGTGACTGTATCATATCTTCAACTTATGTCCCACCTTGAGTAGAACAATACGTATAAGTTATGGTCTAATAGTGTTACTTCCATTCATGATGTTTATGCCTGGGTCACTCAATGACCCTCCGTATGTTAGTATGATGGCGGTTGTGGAAGTGTAGTAGTGTGTTAGGTATAGGAGTAGATGTTCTTGAAGGTGAAAAATTTGATGTGATTCTCGAGCTGAGGTTTAGGTGAAAGAGAAAAGAAAAAGATGAACTTTTGTTGTGCGAAATAGCTAAGAAGGAGAAATGTGGTGACAATTTTTGTGAATGTGATCGAATTTGCAGGTCTTAGTGGGAGAAATCCATGTAGTAGGTGTAGTAATGATTAGGCTTGAATGTTGTATTTGTTGAAAACACAAACCTATGTGCTATGTGGTTGGTACTCTCTAAAATAAATCTTGAGTGTGTTTGACGGTAGTGATAAGATGAAGAAATATTCTAAAAGGGATGTAAAGTTCAAGGTCCTGTAGCTTAAGTTAGCACCTTTTTACCCTGTGTTAGGCTTCAACATAGCAGTACTAAGTAGTAGGACTCAAATTCTTGTGGCTAGATATGTGGTTGGGGAATTGTAAATTGGCAAGAGTGAAGCATGCTATTTAATGTTTGGGGTATAGATGATTAGTGCCTCTAAGTTTAAGTCTATTCGTGGTACGCTGAAAGGTAGAGAATGCTTCTAATCCTATCTTCCGTAAAATCCTATTCATGATTAGTACCAATATAAATCAGGTCTATGATCATCAACTAACCCCCTACCATATGTGGTGATGATAATGATTCATAGAATTCATTTTCTAGATCATCCCTATGTAAAGTCTCATTGCCTCATGTTTCTTGCATACATGTTTTGCTAGGGGTTATCGTGAAGCTTTTTTGATTCCTTTAATTACCTTGTTAAGGAAACATGTTCAATGAGAGGCTTTGTTCTTTATTCTACACTTTTAGAGCTTCAAAAGGTACATACCCATCATTCAGGGACAAATGATTCCAAGGGGGAGATAATATAACACTCCTCCTTTTGAGCTAGAAATTGAACTATCGTTCCTACGTGTGTAAGATCTAATTCCATGGTTTTTATTTAAATTCATGTGTCATGAACTTCTTCCTAGTATATGAAGTGATTATGAGGTGAAAAATATTCATGGAAATGGCCTATAGCAAAGTTGAGCTAAGAACCTTTCATTCATCCAAAATTTGATATTCGATTCTACAAGGGTCATCTTTGAACGAGTATAACTTTTTGTACATATAGAATTTTGCAGATTAAGACCCATCAAATTGTAGATAATCGAATCAGATTCCCAACAATACCAATTTTGCCAAAATCCGATACCCGAGCAAGAAGTTAAAGTCATTTTTGTGAAGAGGCAGTAAGCCAAGATGACAAGACTGCGGCGCCTTGGCCATTCTGGCCCGTGTATTTTTCTGTTGTCAACTCCACGTTTTCCAGGGGCATTTGGGTCAATTCCACCCATATTAATTCAGCCTAAACACTGAATTTTAACTCCAAAACAGCACTTTAGACCCCCAAATTCACATTCTCCAAAATTGAAATCATCCTTCCATCCCCAAGAACAAAACCCTAATCCTTTTCCTCAAGATCTTAAGTTCAAGATTTCAAGAAAAGGATCAAGATCCGGGTTTTATCTTTCAAATCTTATAATCTAAGGTATGTGGGGTTTTCCTTAAACTACATGGGTATAGTAAACTCTTATTAATTATGTTGAATATTTAGAAAACATGTTTTCACAATGGGGTTTGAATTAACAATTATAATTATGCATCTCGAAATCTTTTGATAAGATTGCTTTAGTCTTTAGGCCTTCCCCTTGAAATTAATTTGTTAGTATATATGTATATATGTGATGGAAATTTTGAAATATGAATTGAGCGCGTGAGTTATTGAATCTTCCCCCTCTCCCATTATGTTACTACTTGATTTGCAAGTTATGGATTCCAAAATTGCATGATTTTAAGAATGAGTCAAAAGCCTTATTATTTTAAATGAATTTTATGATGATTGAAAATTGGAGAGGGGGGATATTTTCATGATTTAAATACTAAATGTAATAATTGAAAGGATTTCAGGAATGTTTTGAGAAATTGACCACCACTTGTTGGAATTGTTGAAAAGATGAGGAATATTTGCATGATTTTGACTTGTGTTTTGAAACATGAATTTTCTCATAGTGTTTGAATGATATGGTAGTCTGAATTTGATGATTTTGAAAGAACAGACTATGATATGATATTTTATGACTTATAAACGTGACTTGCAAGTTTTGGTGTGATGACACCAAAACAGATAATGCCATGACAGACTCAGAATAAAAATAGAAACTACATTTCACTTAGATTTCAGATTTTGAACTTAAACAGATGCATGTTTAGAACAGATTAAAAATGACAATTAAGAGAGTTAGGTGGTTACCCGAAGAAGGCACGAGTTCAAAAAACTCATTGCCTGAAACCATGTTTTGCTAATACGGGTTTATTATTTTCCCAAGAGGGATTATACGTTGGCCTAGTGCCCTGGTGGGTATCGGATTTAGATACTTCAACCCTTGTGGAAAACTTGGGTTAGGGGCTTGTCCATCGAGTTAATGGTGGATCCTATATTGTCCGTGGGAAAATTTAAGATATGTAGGGTGTACCACTTAACTCAGAAGTAATACAAAGATCAGAACTGCATTGACAAGAATGTTTTATGATTATCAAAAAATTTCCCATGTATTTTAACTTATATCATACTTGATGTTTCATGACCTGCTCTCATCTATTATATATATATAAATGCATTATTTTGGATTGCTCTGCGTACCAGTACAATAGTATTGACCTCCTTCATTTTAGGGTCTGAGGCTGAGTCTAGAGGTCCTGCTAAGTTGTAGAGTTATCAGGATGAAGAGTGCAGTTGGTGAGCCTTCTTTATTCTGAAAGGCCTATTTCTTTTTATTCACTTGTTATTTATTTCGGTTTAGGTCCACTGGTGGGCCTTGTCCCAGATCCAGACAATTTGTTGACATCATATATTGTAGAGATTTTGCAAACTGAAATAGATGTTGTCTAGATGCTGATGGATTTCCATCAATTATTTTTAAATTGAATTCAGAGTATGACCATGATTCCGTTTATTATTTTTCCGCATCCTTTTTACTATATGAGTATTGTGCATGATTACGAGATGTAGAAGGGCATTTGGATCTCTATGATTCAGGATACTCGTTATGGCCAGGCCCCTAGCTCGGGTCGTGACATTATCATTCCATAATACATAATGAAATACTTATAGCTATACAACTGTAGGTTAGAGTTTTGTTCTAGGAAATAATATATATTGCTATTCTAGGAAAGACAACATTTTGTTAATACAATTATACTATTGCCTAACATCCCCTCTCAAATTGATACCGGTGATCAAACAGTAGCAATTTTGAGCTAAGATAGCTATGTCGTGCGCATGTCATATCCTTTGAAAACAAATTGTCAAGTTGATCAAGAGATGAAATGTGTTGAAGAGTGATAATACGGTCAACAACTAGTTCCTCAATGTAATAACTGTCCACCTCTATATGCTTTGTGTTTTCATATTGCACAAGGTTTGTAGCTATTTTAATCGCCCTAGTTATCCGCATGTAACACTGCAGGAGATATAATAGCAACACCATGCTCAGAGAATAGATGTCGTAGCCAAACAATTTCTGAACTTGCTGCCTACATAGCCTGATACTCGACATCCGTAAATGATTTAAATGTATGAGATTGTTTCTTACATTTCTAAGATATCAAGGATATGCCTAGAAAAATGCACTAACTAGTAACAGAATGACGAGAATTGGGATAACCAGCCCAATCTGCATCAGTATATCCCTTTAGATGTATAGGAGATTTGAATGGAAGAGAACACCTTGATTCATAGAACCAAGGACATACCAAATAACACAAAGTAATGCAGTGTGATGTATACGATAAGGATTAGCCACAAACTGACTTAGAACTTGTGTTGCATATAAGATGTCTATCCTGGTCATAGTGAGATAAACTAATGATCCCACCAACTGTCGATATAATGTAGGATCACTGAATGGTTCGCCATCAGCCTCCTTATATTTAGTGTTAGCCTCCATTTGGGTATATACAACCTTGTCATCAGTAAGACTAGCCGTAGCAACAAGATCACTATCATACTTTTGTTGTGTAAGCATGATCCCAGTAGGCAAGTATAAAACCTCAATCCCAAGAAAGTACATCAATCGTCCCAAGTCCTTTATCTTAAATGAGGTATGTAAGAATTCTTTAACTTAGTAATGTTCTCTTGATAATTTCAGGTGATAATGAAATCATCAATATAGATAAAAAGTACTATGATACCTACCGGAGAAGTACGAGGAAACAAGGAATAATCTAAAAATTTTGAGAGAAGCCTGCAGTTTTAATCATGGATTGAAATTTGTCAAACAAAGCTCTGGGAGTGGTTTCATAAACACAACTTCTTCTAGATCACCGTGAAGAAGCATATTTTTCAGATCCAACTGATGTAAAGTCTAGCCTTTAATTGAAGCCAAGGCCAATAATGTCCATACCGTTGTCATCTTAGAAACAAGTACAAAAGTCTCCTCATAATCCACCCCATACTCTTATTTGTACCCTTTCGCAACCAATCAAGATTTATAATGATTAATTGTACCATCTTCCTTCATTTTAAATACACCCACTTACTTCTAATGAGAACTCCATCCGTTGGTTCATCAACAAAGTCCAAAGCTGAGTTTTCATTCAGTTCACAAAGCTCGTCCCATATTGCCTCTTTCCAACAGGTTTGTGTAGAAACCTGGGTGTAAGATATAGGAACCTCAATAGAATATAGTGTGGTATGCAAGGCATAGGATTTACCAAATTTCCCTTGGAGAGTTGCCAAGCCGTTTGGGAGCATGGAGATTTATTCTACTAGACTGATGTGGATGAGTAACTGGATGGGAGGATCCCTCTTTTGAAGATGAGAATGACCATGTAAAGTCAATATTGGAAAGATATGAGGGTTGTAGAGCATCATTACCATTATTCATGGGTTGTTCCAGAGATTCAAGCAGAGGATCAGTACTTGAAGGGGATAAAGGCTGGAGATCACCATTATCATAGTCCACGGGCGGTTCAGAAGATTCAAGCTGAGGGTCTGTAGCTACTACATCATCATCAAACTTATACAGAAAAGAGAGAGAGATTCTGAAGCATGTTTAGTATTATGTTTGCAAGAAAATTGATCCTCAAAGAAAATAACATGTCTAGATATTCAAAGCTGATGACGAGATGTATCATAACCGAGATAGCCCTTTTGTGTATCACTGTATCCCACAAAAATACATTGTCCTGCCTTTGCTGAAAGCTTATGTCGTTTATGTGCTAGAAGATGTACAAAGCAAACACAACCAAAAACCCACAAGTGAGAATAATCAGGCTTACTATGAAATAATTTGAAGTACGGTGTCTCATTTCTAATGATTGGAGAAGTTTGTCTATTGATCATATATACAAAAGTATGTACTGCTTTGGGCCAAAACCTTTTTTGCATATTCGACGTACTCAACAAAGCCAATGTAGTTTCTAAAACATGTCGATTTTTCCTTTCTTCGACCCCATTTTGTTCTGGAGTACGAGGACAAGCGCGTTGGGCAATAATTCCTTTGTTTTTCAAAAAATCAACAAGATTAGTGTTAGTGTACTCTCCTCCTGAATCAAAACGAAATACTTTTATAGTTTGATGAAATTGTGCACGAACATATTCAACATAATTCATAATAAGAGTCAGGACCTCAGATTTATTTCTAATAAAAAACACATAGGTGTATCTGGATACATGATCAATAAATTACACAAAGTACTTATATTCCATCCTTGACAAAATAGGACAAGGAACCCAAACATCACTATCCACAAAATCAAATGGATCTTCATAAGTAGATAAACTGGATGGAAAAAGGAGCTTGTCACTTTGAACCGACATAATTTGTACAGATGAACCGGCATAATTTGTACATGATTTAAGCATGTGATGAAGACGAGAAAAATGAGGAGGACCCATCCTATTATGCCAAAGAGTGAGCAATTTATCCGAAAGAGTAACACCCGCTAAAGAAACTGAAAGAAAACAATGATGCAAGTGACAGTGAACCGACTCTTGTAGGAACATTATGCCAAATCTATGCACCGTGGCCATGATCATTCCAATTTTCAAATTCTGAATAACACAACCATTGGGTGAGAATTTTATAACACAATTTTGATCAACTAGTTGACCAGCTAAAATCAAATTAGCCTTCAAATTTGGAACATAAAGAACATTAAAAAGATATCCAGTAGAACCAATACCTGACGCGGGTAATGTGTGCCTATTTGCTGTATGAATAACATGTTTAGAAACATCACTAGACAATGATGAGAATTGGGACAAATCGCCTATCATATGATTAGAAGCCTCTAAATTTAGATGCCAAGTAGATTTAATTGAATTACTTGTACCTGAAGAGAATGCCTAGAGTGCACTTGAGATAGCTTTGGGAAGAGCAACTGCAGTAGAATCTTGGATTATTTTTCCAGATCGTGACCTACAAGGAAGGAACCAGATGATGTAGGGACATTTGTCTGGTAAGATGAGCAGTTCGTGAACGATTTGGGCAATGACGACAATCTGAAATATGATTGCCAATAATTTTGCAATAAGCATAAAATTGTTTTTCTTAGGACAATTGGTTGTGACATGACCAAAGTCTTGGCATTCATAACATTGACACTTCTCTTATTATTTTTTGTTGAAGCAACGATTGTTGATTTTCCTACAAGTAGTGAAACAGAAGGTAATAACGTAAAATCCATAGCAGCCTGACTTCCAAGTCTTGTCTCTTCACGCAAGACGGTTACCAACACAACGTCAAGAGCAGGTGTGACTTCCCTGTTCAACAAAATGCCATGAATCGACTCAAATTCAGGACGGAGTTTCATTAAGAATTGCACAACCCTTGTCTTCTTTTGTTCTTCCAACACTTCCTTGAGCCCTGCCTTAGAGATATTTTGCCTAAGAATTTGATCTTGTTCCAACCAGAGCAACAACAAGCCATCATAAAAGGAGTGAACATTCTTGTCCCCCAGTGTGTATTTTGCAATGTTACGTTCCAATTCAAACTCTCGAGTAAGGTTGCTTTGTTGGTAGACTGTACGGATGTGGGTCCACATCTCAGAAGCCAAACTAAAAGGTCTAAGCCCCATAGCAATATTAGCATGTACCGAATTCAACATCCATGAGATTACCTTTGCATTATTCAATTTCCAAAGATCCAACTCTTTTGCATCTATTGGTGGACGAGCAGATTCATCTAACAACCCAAAAAGGCCCTTGCCTTGAATAAAGATTCCAAAGTGGAATTCCCAAAAAGCAAACTGGGAACCATCCAGTTTTGTGGAGAGGAAATCGTGCGAATAGGATTGTGAATCATTGATCGATTGATTACAAAAGAGGGGAAAAGAACTAGAGAGAACAAAAGGAACTCAAGAAGGTAGCAAAGTACCTGTGCAGAGAAAATAGAATGAACGGGAAAAAATTAGATGGTGGCTCTTGATACCATCACAGAAAAACGAGCTGAGAAACTAAGATTTTCTGAATAGCAACTTGTATCATTCCATAACACATAATGAAATACATATAGCTATACAACTATAGGTCAGAGTTCAATTCTAGGAAAGAATATATATTGTTATAACTACACAATTAGTAATTAAATCCTATTCTAGGAAAGAGAATATTCTGTCAATAATATTATACTATAGCCTAACAGTAAGATTATAGATGTGAGCCTTTTTTTCCTTGCATCAAGCTTTCTCCATCTTTCCATATTAGGATTGGTAAATATTTATGATAACAAATATCAAGCCCAAAACCAGCCGGCCCCAGACAAGTAAAAATGTGTTCTTTAGTCCAAGATTTGGCTATTCCATACTCTTTCATCCACCATATATCAATATGCCCAAAAATGCTACCGCTATCATCAGTTAAACATGGATAATTCCCTAACTCTACTAGCGTCAAACATGAGGGTGGACATGTAGATCTCTGCAACTCTGTTTGGGTCAAATACCTTAATGGAAATACCGGACCAGGTGGACCTGGTATACACTTGAGCTTTTTAGTCTAAATATCGAAGGAGTAAATGTTGTCCTTACTGATGGGATCCATCCAATGAAGAGCTCCAGTCACACAAACCTGGCAAAAATCATGCCATACAGGAATATGGAACTTGGTTCAAATTTCTCCATTTCTCATCAACGCCAAGAGTACAAACCTCCAATTCTGATACTTCATGATGATCCCCAAACCTTCTTGTCATGGATCTCACTAGCTTATACTTTCCATAGACTTTACTAAAGCAAAATATATAAACAACACCATAATCATTTTTCTCTAATTGGGAAACTTAAGTTTGAAATACTCACCCAAAAGAGGATTACTAATGTAAACTGAAGTTTTTATATCATAAATATTAGTAATCAAACCAATAAATCCATTACATGAGCCAATTAATCTCAACATTGGGCAATCCTTAACTGGAATGTCCATTCCCTGTTTCACTGGTGTGTTAAGCTCCGGACAGCTTCATAAAATAGGTCTGTTATGGAGTATAGAAGAATAATCATTGCAACAAAGATCAAGATCATGAAACTGACTTATACATTGATCACGTGAAAACAAAATGTAGGGAGGAGGTGATCTTGATCTATACATGGTACAAAATAAAGGGTCAGAAAAAATATCATACCAGAGTTTGCAGACACGCCTAGAGCTTAAAATGGACGCGATTGGCTATTTTGAGAGTATTTCCACCATAATCACCCTTGGAAGATCTTTAAAGCTGGTTTTCTATGATTAGGCTTGAAGAAGCTTAGTATTGGATTAAAGAAAGTTAAAGCTTAAAGCTTCTAGGTCTAGGGTTCTTGGCCTTCATCTCTCTCAGTGTATAAACAAGCATTTTTCCCTAAGATATATGTTCGGCAGAAGCAAGAAAATTAGCTTCTGTTGTCAAAGTACTTTAACTTTATACACCAAATATATACTCCCTCTATTTTGTATTATTTGACCCATGAAAGTTAGATCCGGAACCTAAATGAACCCCTAATAGTTAAAAGTGACTGAAATAGGACATTAAGTTAAAGTGATACCAAAAAGGCTTAGCGCACTATTTTATAGAGTGCTTTCTACCCTTTTAAAAGTTTACCCATTAACTTGTGGGATGCTTAAAATATAGCCTATTTTTGTATCACTTTAAGTTCGTGTCCTTTTTTGAAACGTGCAATTGCTAATTTGTTGAATCAACTGTCATAAGTTCCGCAATCGATATTTGATACTCAATAAGTGTACAACATATTGTTATTTACTTATTAATCAGAAGTCCATAGTCGGACCTCAAAATTGTTCTATTCTTTAATAATTTAGGAAAAT
>JAPEIP010000012.1:40793382-40820279 GCA_026120095.1 Capsicum chinense | reverse complement strand
TTGAATCAACTGTCATAAGTTCCGCAATCGATATTTGATACTCAATAAGTGTACAACATATTGTTATTTACTTATTAATCAGAAGTCCATAGTCGGACCTCAAAATTGTTCTATTCTTTAATAATTTAGGAAAATTTTATATAGTTTCTGGTGAAGACCATTCATATCCAAATGTTCAAATTACAACAACCATTTTGAATGTAGTAACAATGCTCAGTGGTTAGTCCTAAGGCACATGAATCGGGCTTCCATTTTGAATCTTGTTTTTGGTAAAGGTCATTCATGTCCAAATTTACAAATGGATGCCAGAAGTTTATCTCACGCCATAATACCAGAGCTCGCCTTGAGATATACAGAAATCGTCACAGATATGTCAACATATTTACATTTGTAGTCAACTAGCTTATAACTCAGATGTAAACAAGTCATAATAACAGGATATGTTGCAAGACAAACTACCTATAGAGAACAAGTGGTTTAGCAAGTTTCAGTGAATTAGGAAAACTTTATATTGCACATATCTGTAGACTTATAAGACCATGGTCGACAATATGCTTAGATGGAACTGGGGCAAAGCAGCCTCAAGTTTAAACGAATGGTGGAGCACCTTTACAATAGCCTATCTTTCCAATGAAATAGAGCTTGGTATCTTTGTAGAACAACAAACATTTCGGTTGCTTCTTATTAGAGTTTATTTTGAATTTGAATTGTTGTAGATTTTTCTCTAACAAAAGGATTACCTTTCCTATAGAATAGTCATTAGATAAGGACTCTTATATTTATCCTCAACATGTACAAATTTATCTAAACAGAGACGCAATCAGCAGTACAAAGAAATCAGCACTTACATTCTCAACCTTCTTGTGCTTAACCTTTCTCATTCTTTAAATGGTATCAGATTAGCCCAGCGATCCTATGGCCAATTCTCAAAACTCCAGCATCCTGTTATCACTTGCAAAATAGTTGGGTTCTTCTATCATTATCCAGGTGTCAAACCTCTCTCTCAAACTTGACAGAAACAACGATTGTCTTTGGAAAAAAAATACCTTGCACATACTCAAAGCCTTTTCTCTTGACTCTTTTGTTCTTGGTTCCAATACTCCTCCAAAAATCATTACTATCGCCCCTCATACTACAGAGTACGGTACCATCCAAGAACAACCAGTGGTTACTTCTAATCCTGAGTATGATGAATGGTGACACAACTATCTTCTTATTCTTGTTTGGCTTCGTCAAATAATTTCTGATCCTCTTCTTGGTCACTTAACTCGAGCTACCTCTTCTTATGATGCTTGGACTAAAAGCAATTGTGTATTTCAATCACAGGCACGTGCTCGAGTTATGCAATTAAAATCTAAGCTTGAAAACCTTCCTAAAGGAAATCTTTCCATCACAGAATACTTTGAGAAGAAACGCGCAATCGCCGACTCTTTAGCAGAAAGCTTGTACATTGTACAAGATTATGACTTTATCTCATTTGTTCTTAATGGTCTGGATTCTTCACTCAAAATTTTGATGGATGCACTTAATATGCTTTATGGTCCTATGACTCCTAAAGAAATGTGACTCCTCCTTCAAGAAGAGGAACGTTTGGCTGAAAAACTTCATTCTACCACCATTAATACTCAATTTGGCTCTACTCCTTCTCATGCCCTCTTAACTCAAAATTCAGATTATCCTCCTCCCTCTCCACCTGTTCATAATACCAACCAGTCATCTATTCTTGGACCACCCCCACTCTCTAATCATGTTGCCCACAATTCTCATAATCATGCTCAATCTATGGTACCTCAACAATATTCCCATTCTGCATTCTCTCGGTCCAATAATCGCCAGTCCAAGCATTGTGTGCTATGTTAAATATGTAGTAAAACTAATCATGAACCTCATAATTGCTACCATCGCTCCAATGAAAAATATTATCCACCAACAAGGCCATCACCATCACGTTCAACTCCCAAATAAGAACATTTTGCTTCTCCTTCGACTATTGTTGATCCTGCATGATATTTTGATTCGGGTGCTACGCATCATGTGACCTCATACATGGATAATGTCTCGTTACATCCTTACACCGGTAATGATTGTTTAGCGGTTCGTAATGGTATGAAACTTCCCATTTCACACATTGACTCATCAATTTTGCGTACACGCACACAACTCATTCTCCTTAAAAATATTCTCCATGTCCCTAAAATTTCCAAGAATTTACTTAGTATTTCTAAAATAACTCGTGATAAAAATGGCTATATGGAATTTCATCCTTATAATTTCTGTATGAAGGATTTGTAGGAAACTGCTTTGAGGAATACTTGATGATGACATGTACCTTCTTCAACTATCATCGCCTCATTCTTAGTCTTCCCCACCTTTTGTATTTATTGGTGAACGCACATCTCTTGTTGGTTGGCATCGTCAACTGGCTCATCCAAATGAAGCTCTTTTTTGAAGTCTTATGTCTAATTTTAGGCTACCTATTTCTAGCATTGATTTTTCTAATGTTTGTGAACCTTTTAAACTAGGCAAGAGTCGACGCCTACCCTTTTCCCATTCTCATGTTTCTAGTAGTAGTCCTTTTCAATTAGTTTATTCTGATGTTTGGGAACCTTCCCCCTTCCTTCTATTAATGAATCCTCCTACTTTATTTTGTTTATTGATAATTGCACCAAATTTATTTGGATATATTTCATGTCACATAAATCACAAGTTTTTTAGTGTTTTTCACTCAATTTAAGTTTTCCATTGAAACCCAGTTTGGGATAAAAATAAAATCAGTTCAAACTGACTGGGGAGTTGAGTACCGAAATATATCTTTATTTTTACAAAATGAAGGGATTCATCATCGTATTTCTTGTCCTTATAGAACTCAAAAAAATGGTGCATCGGAACACTGAAATCATACTATAATTGAAAAAGGACTCGCTTTTCTTTCCCATGCTTCTATTCCATTTCAATTTTGGGAGCATGTATTTCTCACTGCTATGTACTTATCTAATATTACAATATCCTCTTCGTTGTCCTTTAAATCAATATATCAATTACTTTACAAAAATTCTCCGGATTATGGTTTTCTCAAAACTTTCGGTTGCCTTTGTTATCCTTTGTTCGACCCTACAACCATCATAAAGTTTATTTTCGGTCTCTTCCTTGTGTCTTTATAGGGTATAGTTCTCGTCACAAAGGTTACCTTTGTTACCATGTCGTGTCTTCTCGAATTTATATTACTCGTCATGTTGTGTTTGATGAAAATACTTTCCCGTATCCTCCATGCTGCCGATCAAAAAATCCTCCTCATCCCATTTTCTCAACTCTTCTTTCTCTTTACTCAATCAAGTTTCTCAATGCCCAGTGTGTTCACATTCTCTCGAATTAAGGTCATCATCAAGTCCTCCAATTGCATTACCTATCCCCTCATCTGAGCACACTAATCATACACACATACCCTCCACTGTATGCCCTCAATAATATCCACAAATAGAGCATACACCAACTATTAACCCACCTTAACACCTACCACCATCTAGTTCCTCTTACCCGACCTCAACCCCGTCCTATTTTTGCCCCTCCGATACCTCTCATCATCAAATGGTTGTTCAAAGTAAAACTAATTCCTTAAAACCAAAAAAATCTTATTACATCTCGACATTATCTTCCTCCTGATACCTTGCACATTCTAAAAACAACAACATATCATCAAGCCTCCAAATATCCTGAATCCCATTATGCTATGCAGACAAAATTTTTAGCCCTTATGAAAAATAAGACTTGGACATTAGTTTCACCACCGCCTAATTCTAACATTGTTGGACGTAAATGGGTCTACAAGGTTAAGAGAAAATTTGATGGATCTATTGAACATCACAAAGATCATCTTGTAGCGAATGGTTTTCACCAACAGGAGGGTGTTGATTCTTTGATACTTTTATTCCCGTTGTTAACCCGACAACCATTCTGCTTGTTCTATATTTAGCTGTGACAAATAAGTGGCCCATTCGACAACTTGACATTAACAATGCATTCTTAAATGGTGATCTCTCCGAACAAGTGTTTATGGAGCAACCAAAAGGATTTGTTGATCCTCATCGGCTACATTTTGTATGCAAATTAAACAAGGCCTTATACAGCCTCAAACAATCGCCACACGCTTTGTTCAATAAGTTAAAGGTTTTTCTCCTCGGTATTGGCTTTTGCTCTTATTTATCTGACTCTTCTCTTTTTGTTCAGCAAACTTCTAAGCGCACAACATATGTTCTTGTCTATGCGGATGACCTTATTCTAACTGGCAGTGATAGTGATTTCATCACTGCATTTATTCGTTCTCTTAATAAACAGTTTTCTATCAAAGATCTTGGATCCTTAAATTATTTTCTTGGTATTGAAGTATGTCCAACAACAATTGGGATCACTTTATCTCAAGGTAGGTACATTCGTGACTTACTTCGTCGAACTAACATGGTTGATACAAAGCCTATCTGTAGTCCGGCGGAACCTGGATCAAGACTTACTCTTTTTGGTGATCCCCTGATGCTTGTTTATACCGTAGTGTTGTTAGAGAACTTCAATATGTTACTATCACTATGCTAGAAATATACTATGCAGTCAATCGAGTATGCCAATTTATGCAAGCAGCCACCACTACTCATTGGTTAGCTGTCAAATGCATACTTGGATATCTAAAAGGATCCGTCCATGATGGCCTCTTACTACGACATATGTCTAATTCTATCCTTGTGGCCTTTCCAGATACTTTTTGGATCTCTGACCTTGATGATAGTCGCTCCCAACATGGTTTTGCATTGTTTTATGGAGGTAACCTGACTAGTTAATCTTATCGCAAACAAAAGGCTATAACTTTCTCAAGCACTTAAGATGAGTATTGTGCTTTAGCTTTTGCAACTACTGAATTAATTTGGGTTCAACATCTGCACAGTGAGCTACGTGCTCCTCTTACTGCACCCCCTATTGTCTTTTGTGATAATCTGAGTGCACAGTTTTTATCTCAAAATCCTGTCATCCATCAATGGTCAAAGCATCGTCTTGATTATCATTTTGTGCAATAGATGGTTGAAGATCAATTATTGGTGGTTCTCTATGTTTCATCTCAAAATCAACTTGCATATATATCGGTTCCTCAATCATTGATCCAAGCACATGGTTCGATCCCGAACATGATCTTGCAGGGGCCTATTAGAGTTTATTTTGAATTTGAATTGTTCTAGCTTTTTGTAGAACAAAAAGATTACCTTTCCTGCAGAATAGACAATAGTAAGGACTCTTATATTTATCCTTAACATGTAAAAATTTATGTAGAAAGAGATGCAATCAGCAAAACAAAGAAATCAACACTTACATTCTCAACCTTCTTGTGCTTAACCTTTCCTATTTTTTATACTTCTCTGCTTGAAGATACTGGATGCTAAATTCAAAAATTCAGACAGAAAATGTAGCAAAAGAAACTAAGCTGAACATGCCATTTTCTCAAATTAAACTCACAATCATGTAATTTTACATCTCTTTTCCAATTCTACTAGACATGGTATGAAGTTCACCTGAATAGAAGCATGATCTTCAGATTTATTATTTTCCACTAAATGGAGTTGTTAGTTGTTAAGAGTACGTGCCCTACAGATTTCTTTATTTTAGCCTAGCTGTTGCCTATCAATGAAATAGATTGAATAACATGTTTCAAACTAGCTAAAACAGTAAGCAAATAACACAGTGAATTTTCTCGTGGAAAACTGAAATGAATCGACTCACGAGGATTCAAATCTAGATGTGGAAAAGTAAAGATAGAAAGATAAGATAATGATGATAGAAATATAGATACAAAATTGATAACAAAAGGGAAATCGAAGGGTGTTTCAAACCCTAAAACCTCTGTTAATGACTATCAATAAGCACCTAACTCTTACGTGACCGCAAAGGGGATTAGATCGCCCTTATAACCAACATTTCTAAGCAAGGTTCAACATCAGCTTTTTGAAGCCCTCATCACTCCCATGGAGTTCTCATGAATACATTATATAATTTAATCAACAAAAATTTACTAATGAAATGACTAAGGCAACTATTTATAGTAGTTGCCTTTGCACAACTAGCCTATTACAAAAATAGCCCAAAAGTGTCTATTTTGGAAATAACTAGTAAGGGCTCTCTTCATTCCTGCTCCATGGTGTTCCTCAACTCCAAGATATATTCCAAACATAATATTTCTTTATTAGATGCTCGAAGAAGGGCCTCCAAGAACATTCCTGGATCCTTAGGGAGATCAAGGCTTGGACCTCCTCATGTTGGCCTCGAGTTGTGTGATCAAAAGCGTTGACGCCCAACTGACTTGTATCAAAAACACCTGGCTCAAAGAGGTGTAAAAAAACCATGACCCGTACCTCTATGGGATTTAACCTCAACTCCACTAAAACACTTGCGCCTCAACAATCAACAAATTACAAGACTTTTGTAAAGTAGGAGTTACAAACTTCTAATTCCAACTTCTACAAAACACAAACCTTTCCAAGGTAAGCGTTCCCATGTCTTCGAGCTCCCCAACTTGAAGACAATACTCCTAAATTAGTTTATACTTCACTGATACTAGAAATAGAAAAATAGTACAACTCAAGAGCCAACCAAATACATAAAATCTAGGACTCCTTTTCTCTTAGTAATAGGAACAACTTCAACTATGACTCCTTCAAGCTTTGGGACTACAGGGATAATTTGTTGATGGATTTTATCATTGTAAGTATGTCTGTAACTGTCAGTGTAACCTCTATTTAATATGCACTCACTAAAGAGTCATTTGTGTTATCAATCTTCTATCTCCAGTTGGACTCTTCAACTCAACAGAGTTTGTTGTTAAGCCAAAGTCCTTCTTCAAGTCAATATCCTCATCTCAGTAGGACTCCTTCTTGAACTCACCCTATTCTATCTTCAAGTGTTGTTTTTATTCAATTTCTACTTCTCCTTTATCACACATTAAGATAGTTTGAGTATATCAGAACCAGGCTTACTTGTACATTCCTGACTTTAAGCAATCTTGTCTGTATCTCTCAGTGAAACCTGTAATCCATCTTCCTATGCTTGGACCATCTTGAGTAACATATTTTATTCAAGTGTCAGTCATCAAAACTTCATTGATCTAAAAGGTTTCTCCTTTTTGATGATGGCAAACCACTGCCTTTGTACACTATATTATATTTTTAAATACAATGAGTCAAGAGAAAATACTAGAATGAAATAGAAGTAGGCACCATGGTTTGGATTTCCTAATGGGGGATAAGGTAGGCTCTATCACCACTTGAAAAATCGGGTCGTGACAGCTTAGTATCAGAGCTTAGATTTCATTGGTACTATTGGTACTTGAGCCAATATTTAATAGACTCCCGCAGACATCTGTATCCTATCTTCGGGAGGCTACAAGGTATTTTTAGGGAAAATCCTTATTTTATTAATCCATTTTTGTACGTTAAGACTGAGTTGGTTATCATTTTTATTGATTTACTCTTTACGCAGATGGGTAGGATGCATGGTTCGATAGACTGGGATCGGGACCCTGAGTTCACCGTTAGAGTTCAAGTAGGGGGTTTAGGATGACTTAGGGGTCGGGGGTAGGATAGTGTAGCAACCCCAGTTTGAGATTAGTCTAGGAATCCATCACCTGATCCTGTTATAACTTTTGAGACTGAGAGAGATCCAGGATTCCGACACAATAACAGATGGGCTAGGGGGCAGCCTAGGCTCCACCTAGTTTTATATCTTCATTAATTCTTCAAGATATATTGGTGCAGTTATTGGTGCTAGTTGGCAGTCCACCGACCGAGGGACCTTAACTAGCATCACAGCATGAAGTTAATTTAGGAGCACAACCCACGATAGTAGTGCCTAGGGTAGATGTTCCACCAGCACCAATATTACCACAAGAGGCAGAAGGCCAGCTAGTTATGTCTTTAGAAGAGAAGAAGTTATTAGGCTAATTTTTTAGATTGACACCACCCAGGTTTGTTGGGACTCCAAGATAGGATTCTAATGAGTTTTTATCCAGTTCTAAGGAGTGATTGAGAAATTTAGAGTTGGCTGAGGTGCGAGGATTGGACTTTGTTTCTTATTAGTTAGTCACAATAGTAAGGAGGTGGTGGAGGGGTTGTCTTAATTCCAAGCATATTGGATCTCCACCAGTGACTTCGACTTAGTTTTCTGAGGCTTTCTTGAGGAAGTATATGCCTCGCAGCATGCATGAGCATCTTCAGAATGAGTTTACAACATTGAGACAGGGTTCTATATCTATGGCTGAGTATGAGGCGAGATTCCATGAGTTAGCCAGTAACGCCACTATGATTCTTCCTACGGAGTATGAGCGGATTCGATGCATCATCAAGGGATTAAGATTATCACTTCTAGGGCTACACAAAGTTTGGTGACTTTAGAAAAGTATTTTTCTGAGATAGTTGAGCATACTTATTCTATAGAGGAGATGGATCATGAGGCCCAAGAGACATCAATAAGAGAACACCTTACCAGGAAAGCTATAATGATTCACAGTTCATTGGAGGATTTCATGGTAGGTACCCTCAGTAGCTACCTTGTCAACATTAGCATCAGCCTAGTTAGCCAGTATAAGCATCGCTTCAGATATCAGATAGGGGCTATCCTGGTTTTAGTAGTTCTAGTGGTTAGAGTAGCAGCCAGCGGCAGAGGTATTCAGTCATGATCATTGAGTCAGGGTAGCCATTCCAGATTCACTGATGATCCAGACAAAGCTGGTGCCCAAGGCATGTTATGGCTGAAGGGTGGTTAGTCACTTTGCCCGTAAGTGTCCTTAACATAGGATGGTTAAGCCTTCAGTTTTGACTGTACAACCGATTAGGTTAGTTCCTCCATAAGGTAGGGGTGATGCACAGAGTCACAGGGATGGTCCTTAAGATTCAAGGTCATTTGTATTCTATATTAGGTAGATTTGAGGTTGAGGCTTCGTATGCTTTGATCACAGGTAAGGTTTCCATACGCCATCAACCAACTTCTGCTTTCTTTGATCCTAATTACATATTTTGTTATGTTTTTGCTTATTTTGGATCGTGGTTGGGTTTATGTTTTGAGTCTTTATCTGTGCCATTGCGTATATCTACCCCCATGGGTGATTCTTTAGTAGTGGATTGGTTATATGTCTTTTTTGGTGACTGTTCGAGAGTTTAATACTCAAATTTATCTCATTATCCTAGATATGATACATTTTGATGTAATTCTACGAATAGATTGGCTATCTCCTGACCATGTAGTCTTATATTATTTTTCTAAGACCGTTTCTTTAGCCTTGCCTGGCGTACCCTTGGTTGTATGGCAAGTTTCTATTAGGTACGTGATAATGGGGATTATTTCTTATATTCAGGCTAGTAGACTGATATTGAGGGGTTGTGAGTCATGTCTTGCGTATGTATGGGATGTTGTTGCTGAGAGTCTATCGCTTGACTGCATCCCTGTGGTTCAAGAGTTTCCTGATGTGCTTTCGACTAGCCTACCTGACCTCCCTCCCTAGCATGATATGTGCACCTAGTATCCCTACCTGTTTAAGTCCTCAGGTACATCCTTATGCTTTACTTTCGCGGACGAAATTTCTTTTAGTAATGGATGTTGTAATGACCCTCACGGCCATTTGTTTGTCTTTTCATACATTTTCAGTATCCAGTGATTTTCTATAACTGTCCTAAGTTATTTATGACTTGTTGGGACTGATAGTTCGGTTTTTAGGCGGTTCTTTTGGTTAATTTTAGTAATATCAAGTATATTGTGGAATATTTAATTTAAATTGACATTTGGTAGATATATAATTTATTGCATTCTAAAATATTTTTGATATTCACTAAATTCCTTTAGTTATATTATATTTATATCACTTTATAGTGGCTTTTATAGTCTATTAACATTTTAAGTGGAGATAGTAAATCTAGAAATATTAAAATAATATTATTATATAATAGAGATTTTGTTAGAAATAATTTTGTATCAATTATGGTATATTCAAAATATTTTAATTATTTTACCATGCGTCTAAGCAATATCCGAGTATATAAGTAATGGAATTAAATTTGTGAATATGATTGTCACCCACCACGTGTAAGTCGAATAGGGTAGGCAGCATATAGCTAAGGCATGCTGCGACTTCAAATTTAAGTTACCATTTAAGCTAACAAATATTACAATTTAAGGAATGTGCTGGCATGAACGAATGATAATAAATATGTATGTATGTACATATATATATATATGTGTATGTATGTGTTGTATTGCAACTTTATTTCCTTTGTTTTTTCTCACATATGAACCTGCCTATAATTTTCTATATAAGACCATATCTACCATTATTGTCGCTCTTACTACTTCTCTCTCTCTCACTATATATATATATATACATATGTGAGTAGTGAAAGAATTTAAGGAAAAAATTTATTATCTGCATCAAGTTATTTAGGTCTGAATTCTAGTATGGCACTATCCAGCGGCTTCATAAAGAGATATTTTATCTTTGGCGTCCAAGTAGGCTAGGCTTACCCTACATTTAGATTGAGATTATTTACTGAAATTGTGGACTATTATGCTAGTTCTAGATAATTACTTGTAGTTGCATACCATTATACATAGATAGCATGGCTTATTTATCCACATTATTACCCCGTTTAGTATATTTTTGTATTTTGTCTTTCAATATAATATAACATCTATCACTTTAGGATGTGAAATTAAATAGCAAACCTTGAATTTGTCCTTTTAGAATTAAGACATGCCTACGGTAATTAGACGTATTTTAGCTTTTGTTCAGGTTCGGTATATACTTTATTCCTATCATTTATTGTGAACTTTTGTACCATGTTGACATTGTTATGGTATGATATGAATTTCGATATTTCATTGGGGTATGGTTACTATGAGATCTAGTTCGAGTTCAACATCTGATTATGGTTGTGGTTCCATTGAGTTCCGATTCGAGTCCGACATCTGATTATGATTGTGGTTCCTTTGAGTTTCGGTTCGAGTCCGGCATCCGATTATGGTTGTGGTTCCTTTGAGTTTTGGTTCGAGTCCGGTATCTGATTATAATTGTGGTTCCTTTGAGTTTCGGTTCGAGTCTGACATCTGATTATGAGTTCTGTTGTATACTATATATATGGCCTCTCGTTATCACCCACTATGTCCAGTTTAAATCTTGCATGTGTTCTCCTGATATTATCCATTACTACCGGTTCGAGTTCAGTTTTTGGCTTCTCGTTACTACCTTTTGGTGTTGGTTCAAGTCCGGTGCATATCTAGAGGTCTACTATGATTTCATGGGATTGGCACAGTTACAAATTATTTACGGTTATTTTCTTTAATTGCTACTTGTGTTTTCCACCAGCTTATAGGGGTGCGGATGGGTTAATTATCTTCTTCACTCTGCCTAGCGGACTTATAGGGGTCTAGTTAGGTTATGTTTGTATGCCTTGCGGGATTATGGGGGATAGGTTAGGTTATGTTTGATCTGTCAGTAATTACTGCGTTATTTATTTTCTATATCGCTTGCATTTATTCCTTTATCTGTTTGGAATAACTTGGCAGTTGTTTACCTTTCGGTCTTTTTTTAATGTTGACTTAGATTATATCCTTGCACTGTAGTTACACCTTTTTTGTGTTGAGCTCGGTCTGCCGATGATGCCTACTGAATACCTGTTGCTTTGGTAGTCATACTACACTTTTTCATCTTTTCCTGGATGCAGATTCGAGTCGTAGCAGCTAACATTGGCGTGATTCCTACCTTCCAGTACTGATTCTAAGAAGGGTGAGCTTACTGTCATTCTAGGCTGATCCTCCTCTATCTAGTCTGGTTTAATCTTTTTTAGTCATTTGTACTCGAGACAACTTGTGTATATTGGGTATATTTTGGCTTCTGTCTAGTACTCTGGGTATATTTTAGTTATGGCTCTCGTACCAAACTTACCAGGTCTTAAGAGGGATTCTTTTGTATATTTGGTCCTTTTC
Source organism: Capsicum chinense (assembly GCA_026120095.1). NCBI lineage: Eukaryota > Viridiplantae > Streptophyta > Magnoliopsida > Solanales > Solanaceae > Capsicum > Capsicum chinense. The sequence continues at coordinate 40,808,279 of JAPEIP010000012.1, read as the reverse complement.
ATTCCCTCATTTTAGTATATGAGAAATGTTTAGTTTCATTTTGTTACTCTTTATTACTATTGCTAACATTATAAGCGATCTTTTCTGATTTCTGCCTATTAGCCCGTTACCTAATATTCCGGGCCATGGTTTGGCTTGCCTACTGGGGGATAATTTAAGTGCTATCACGACTTGAATAATTGAGTCGTGACATGAAATCTCTACTTCAAATCTATCCACACACTATGAACATTAGAAGCATAGATAATGTTGCTCAAAAGATCATTTCGTACTGAATGCATGATCCATGACAACACCACAACATTCACTCTTTCTCCTTGATCATGCATGGACTCATCAAAGTGAGATTTAGGATAACGACCATCAACAATCCCAACCTTATTCCACCCTATAAGACTAAAAGTCATAGATAGACTCCACAGGGCATAATTGTCGGTAAGAGGAATAGATATCAGGGAGCTATCATGAGTGTCATTATGGTACAAATATAAGGGATGGATTATGGTCAATTTCAATTATCCTAGATCATGCAACAACATTTGCAGTTGTAGCTACTGTTTGTGTAGGTTCTGCAATAGAATTACGTGTGATCACCATGCTTGTAGCCTTCAAGGTGAGATGAGCTAAACCATTGCAGAGTTCTCTACTCATTGCGTGTTATCAATGATCTAAAGCACCTATCACAACCTTGACAAAGTGGTTGTTGGCTCGGATACCATGTTAAAACTTCTTAATGAGCTAAGAAAACCAAGGGAAAAGAAGAATCTAGAAGGGAGCTGCTACGACATGCTATTTTTAGACTAATTTGGCTCCTTGTGACAGCTGTACTATGACAACTGTCACTTCCAACCAACCTCTAACTAACAAAAAACGCATGCTTAAAGTGTGTACTAACAAGCCTGAACTCCCATCAACTTAATAACCAACTTTCTTATCTCAGCAATAGGGAGGGTCAAGAGGGTTGAGAACACACAGACATTACCTCTACCTCGAAGTTAGAGAGGCTATTTCCAATAGACTCGCCATAGTCACAAAAATATCAATATATTTACAAGTATTTATTTCAATTATCTTATGACTCGGATGTAAAAAAGTCATATATCAAGGTGAACCAGCTGTTAAAATAAAGTGGTTTAGCAAGTTATAGTGAATCATGAAGATTTTCAATAGTGAATTTACATAGAGTGACAGCACCATGGTCTATAATATGCATAGTGGAATGAAGAGTAAAGTAGCATTAATTTTAAACCTGTCATTAATCACAGTAATGGAGAATGAATAACAGATTAAGAAGAAGAAGAAGAAGTAGTAGTAAGTTATAAGGGAAAAAGAGAGATAATTAGAGAACGAGTAACTTTGTTGTATTTTTCATTATTCAGAAATGTACATAAGAATCTACATTTATAGGCTTGTGAATGTACCAACTAACTTACTACCCGTTAGAGTAACTACCTACTAGACAGTTATAACTAATTTTTGAACTAGTCTATTTTTAGTCTTTTCTTAGTTCTGCTTCCTCTTCATATTTCACAACATTTTAGCACTTCTCCATTCTTCTCTTCATACTTCAACACTCCCACTCAAGCTAGTAAGGTGATACAAGAAAGACAAGGAAACACGAAACAAACACCAAAATCAGTCCACTAGCCAAGAAACCGAGGACCTCTTTTGGTGACCCCTCTCGGATTTGCTACCAACAAGAAGAATACAAGGCACAATGGCATAATAACACCAAAACAGTAGCAACAAAACAAGAACAAGATGAACAATAGACTAATTTCGGATTCCACATTAAAAACACAAACACACGGTTACAACATCAACACTACTACACGATTACAAAGAAACAAAAGGATAGATAGTTTGACAAATTGAAGGTATAATATTAACAACCCAAAAGGCTATTCCACTGTTGGACCTTTAACATAACACACATCAAATACCTAACTCTTACGTTGGTACGAGAGTGAATCCGATCTTCCAAGCATCCAACGTTTCCAAGCTTGAATCCAACAGGAGCGATTCCACACTCAAGTTGATTTCCATAGTTACAATTTCCGGTTGGTGGTCTTCTCTCTTTAGAGAGGAAATTTTTAGGTGTTATAAGCTCATAATATTCATCAAAATTTCTCTAATTAAACCCTACACTAATCTATTCATAGTGTATTACAAATAATAGGTAAAATGACCAAAACACCCGTTAGTGAAGAGACACCCCTCTAGTATATGTAGTGGACTGTTTTGGTGTCCATTTAGGTGATCCTTTGCACTTCATTGCACACACCAAGCCTCGGTTAAGTCCATCTACATGATCATACTCGTATCAGAAGGTGTGAAGATGTCACAGACTCCCAGCTTGGCATTAATATGAACTTGTTGTGATATTATCAGCCCCTTGGTTAACATGTATGCGGGATGATCTTGAGTTGTAATGTAATGAGTTCTGATCATCCCTTGTACTATGTTTTCCCGGTTAAAGAAGCAGTCAATGTCAATATCTTTTGTTCTATCATGGTATACTGGATTTGCTGCTATTTACAAAGTATATTTGCTATCACTAAATACATCCACAGGTAGAATCACTTTATTCCCAAATTCCTTCATTAATCCTAGGATCCTTACTAACTCTGCAGTTACTACTGCAAGACTTCTAGCTCAGCTTCAGTTGAACTCTTGGAAACAATAGTTTGCTTCTTTGATTTCCATTAAAATATTGATTCTCCAACCTTCACAAATTATCCTGTTATAGACCTTCTAGTTTGAGCACATGGTGCGCAGTCTGCATCATAATAAACACTTACTCTGTCATTTGCATTGCTAGATAATAGCACACCTTGACCTGGTTGGTTTTTAACATATTTAACAACTGTGAATGCTTCTTCTATGTGATAATTCTTAGGATCTTGAAGGAACTGACTCAATGTTTGAACACAGAAGGCTATGTCTGGCCTTGTCATGGTTAGGTACAGCAGTTTACCAATTAGTTTTTGGTAAGAAATTTGATCTGTTGGTGGATCATCAGGAGACATCCCTTGTTTGACATGCTTATCAAACTATTTAGATGTCAGCTTGATATTGTAATCCGCAGGAGTGGTTGCAGGTTTGGCTGTTGTTAAACCTAGCTCATATAGTAGTTCGAATGAATACTTTCGCTGGTGCATCTAAATCCTTTTGTCAGATCTTGCAAATTTTTATTCCAAGGAAGAATCTCAGCTCACCTAGATCTTTTATCTTAAAGTTCTAATGTAGGATTTCCTTGGTTTTTTCTATCAGTTTTAGACTATCTCCAGTGATCTGTATGTCATCAACATATACCAGTACCAATGTGACTCCTTTTATTGCCTTCTTGATGTATAATGATGGATCATATTGAATTTGAGTGAATTGAGACCTTAACAACACTTCTGATAGTTTTGTATTCAACATCCTTAGTGCTTACTTTAGTCCATATAGGGATTTTAGTAGTCTGCATACTACATTCTCCACCTTACTAGCAAATCCCTGAGGTAGGTCCACGTAGACTTCATCATTGAGATCACCATTCAAGAATGCATTATAGACTTTCATTTGATGATTGAGATCATTATAGAATTTCATTTGATGTATAAACCATTGCTTCCTAGCTACAGCAGTAAGTATAATCTTTACTGTCTTCATCTTTATAATAGGTGAAAGGGTTTCTTTATAATTAATTCCTTCTCTTTGTCCATAACCTTTTGCTACAAGCCTAGCCTTAAATCTTTCAACATCACCTAAAGCCTTATACTTCACTTTGTAGATCCATTGGTAACCACTAGCTTTCTTCCCTTTAGGTAAAGGAACAATCTCCCAAGTTTTATTAGAATTTAGTGCATCTATCTCATTTTTCATTGGTTCCACCGATCTAGGATCTTTATAGGACTCATTGTAACTTGTAGGATCAGTGACACAAGAGTTTTTTCAGCACATAGTCTTTATATGTAGAGGAGAGTTTATCATAGGACGCACGATTAGCAAGAGCATAAGGTACCTTCTTTGCTGTCTTAGTAACAAAATCATTCATCCATACTGGTGTCTTTCTGCCTTTAGTTTACTTCCTTTGGTCCAGAGTACCTGTAGATAGAAGGAGCTCTAGTTGACCATTTTGGATATACTTTAGTTATGGACTGTGCACGACTAGGAGTATCCTGTTGTGGCTGTTCTTGGTGGCTCACTTGACTGGGAACCCCTTGTGGTGCCATGGTTACTGGGATCTTTACAACTGTCTCTTCACCATCGAGTATTTGGTATTTGTCTTCCAAGGGGAAGATATGGTATGGTGATTGAGTTTGATGTTTGAGAAGTTTAAATGGAAATACATCTTCTCTGAAAGACACATCTCTACTCACAGAGAAGATGTTAGTTGATATATCATATACCAAGTATTCCTTCTGAGGGCTAGAGTATCCCATCATGAAACTTGTTTTTTCTTTAGTAATGAGTTTATCATGCTTATTTAGTACCTTGAAATTGCATAGACACCCCATTACTCTTAGATGATCACGGTTTGGTCTCTTAACGTACAATTTCTCATAAGGAGTTAAGAGCTTAATAACTGAGCTAGGCAGTTTATTGATGAGATAGACTATAGTTAAAACACAATATCCCAAGAACCTTATTGGAATTTCAGCATGAAACCATAGAGCTCTTGTTACCATTAAGATGTGTCTATGTTTTCTCCCAGCCAAACCATTCTGATGAGGAGAATATGGGCATGTTATTTGATGGATTATACCACTGTCTTGAAACAACTTTTGGCAAAATGAGTTAACATACTCCCTGCCATTATCAGTTCTAATCACCTTAACTGTCTTCTCAAACTATGTCTTGACATACATAAGAAACTATTTTATGTGAAAGAAAACATCTGACTTATGCTTGATCAGAAATACCCAAGTAAATCTTGAGAAATCATCAACAACTGTTACAAAATATTTGTTGTCATTCATAGTTTGTACTTTGTATGGTCCCTACAAATCCATGTGGACAAGGTCAAAACAACAAGTACTTTGAATATTAGATGACAGAAATGGTAATCTAGTCTGTTTAGCACTAGGAAAGATGCTACACTACTTTATTCAATCTTTTATCACTTGTACGCCTTAACCTACAGTCCTCCTTAACACTTTTGTTGAAGTATGTCCAAACTTTTGGTGCCACAGGTCTACTTCAGCTTGTGTCTTCTCCACAGTTATTTCAGTATTTTCTTTAGTTAATACTGCAAATCCATTCATTGATTGATGTTCAAGTAGTTATAAGCTTCTATTAAGCTTCCCAATCCCCTTCAACTTTCCAATACAAAGATCCTTCAGGGAAGAAGTTCACTGAACAAGGATATTCCTTAGTCACTTGTGATACCGATAGAAGACTACATGAAAACTATGGGATATGATAGACATTTGTTATGATATTTCGTTCTGATAGACAACTAGTACCCACATATGTAACCATGGTAGTATCACCATTTGGAAGATATACTTTCTTTGGATTTTGTAATTCCTTAACTATCTTGTTAAGTGAAAACTCTGAATTACTAAACATGTGATTTTTAGTACTTGTGTCTATAATCCATTTCTGTGAACTAAAAAAAGCTAAGCAAGCAGAAGTACCTGTGTCTAGATGTGTTGACAGAGTTGTTCTTGTTTATCAGTTGCAAGATTTTCTCATATTGATCCTTGGTGAATACTGCATATCCAATTTGACTTAGTTGAGTCAACTGATTGCTTGGACTTACTGATTGACCTGCATCTTTAGTATAACATCCCAGTTGATCAACTTAATACTCATGATAACCCAAGGCTACATTATAAGCTGTGTTAGATCCTTCATGCTTGAGCTTTTTCTTAGCCTTATAATGTTTAGGATAACCAACCAACTTCCAACAATTTTCTTTGGTATGTCCCTTGAGTTTACAGAAGTCATATTTCACCTACACATTTCTCTTGAATTTGTCATCTTGGCTTCCACCTACTCCATTTCTTTCATACATGACTTGTTCAAGATTGTTGCCTGTAATTGGAGGATTCATGCCTAGAATTTCTGCCTGACTTGCTATGGATTTGTGGCTTTCATCACTCATTACCATTGCATAATCTTGGTTAATAGTTGGGAGGGGGGTCATAAGCAATATTTGGATCCTTGTTTGTGTGTAAGACTCATTCAGACCCATAAGAAACTGGAACAACTTTAGTTTTTGCAGATGTAAGACATAGTCCTTTGATTTATCACAATCACATCCAGGTGCTGGTACAAGAGACTCAAACTCTTCCCATAAATCTTTAAGTTTAGATAACTACACAGACACTGAGGCTGTATCTTGAGATAATGTAGCAATTTCCTTGTGCAGATTGAATGTTCTGGTTCCATCCATGTTGTTAAACCATTCCAATAGTTAATTCTCGACAACAATAGCGACAGATGCATACATAATTCCACCAAGAAAATCTTTTGAATCAGAGTTCATGGACCATGACAGAATAATTGCATTCAGTCTCTCCAGTGATTGCTAAGTTCAGTAGAAAACTTGTCTTTAGAGCCTGTTCCATCCACCATGCCCAACTTATTCTTCCCTAGTAGAGTTATTTGCATTGATCTAAACAAAATTGAGAAATTCTCAACACCTGTTAACTAGAAGGATATGATTTGAATGCCACTCATATCAGAGGGACTAAGGAAGAGAGGATGATTGTAAAAGCTTCAACAGAATCTACAACAACATTTTGATTCACCATTGTTGAAGACAAGCAGTTCTTGATTCAAGACTTCTTGATTTTACTGTAAAGCAACTAATACACTTGAATCGATTCTAGAGAGTAAAGCTCTGATACCATGTCATTAATCAAGCAGTGCTATACTTGTTGATCACAGTAATGGGGAATGAAAAACAGATTAAAATGAAGAAGAAGACGAAGAAGAAAGTAATAAGGAAGAAAGAGAGATCATTAGAGAAGGAGTAACTTTGTTGTATTTTTCATTATTCAGAAATGTACACAGGCATCTACATTTATAGGCTTGTGAATGTACCAACTAACTAACTAACTAGCCGTTAGAGTAACTACCTACTAGACAGTTGTAATAGATTTTTGAACTAGTCTATTTTTAGTCATTTCTCAGTTCTGTTTCCTCTTCATATTTCACAACATTTCAGCACTTCTCCATTCTTCTCTTCATACTTCAACAAAGCCAGTTATGGAAAGCCTTCACTACGGTGTATTATGTCAAGGAAACAAAATTTGGTATATTTGTAGAGTAAAATACCTTTCTCTTGCTTCTCTTCTAGAATCAATGGTAGCTTAAGTTTAGAAATTCAGACGGAAGAAAAAGCAAAAGAATGTATGAAATTCTGCAATTCCCTAATTCCAGATATTCAGGTGAAGAAATTAAGCTGAACTCACAATCATGTGATTTCAAAATTCTTTTTTCTTTTCTATTAGACACGATAAGGAGTTTACCTGCACAGATGCATGTTCAACTTTTCTTTGTATCTGGAGATTTGAAGTTGGTAGAATTAGGAATTCTAACGTACAGTCACATAAAGAAGGATCGAAGATCAGTAAGTAGTGATTGTTTCACTAAATTGCTGGTGTCAATAAATCTAGCTGCGTAGCCGGGAAAAATATCAACTGACTACTGAATGAGGAAACATGAAAGGATAAAAGGGTTGAGTCTTCTAATAAGGTGAATAGAAAAAAATTGCTTAAATAATTATTTACTATATCTTTATTAGCAGAAAATCCTTCTTTACTTCTTCTATGCAAAATGGTTAAGAAGAAACAAGGAATTGATTTCTTTCTTTGTCAAGTCCAACTCATATGGAAGTGACCTATTTACTATATCTCATCTTTTTCGTTTCTAATCTTATTGCTTTACAAAATTTCATCGTCAAGCGGGAAGTAAGATCAATGAATACATCCTCTTTGCAAAGTATTGTAAAACCGCCGATCGGATGATAAAAGCCAAACTCTTCTTCAGCATAAGCTAACAAGTTTTTAAATGATGGTTGGTTCAAGTATGATACTGGCACGACAAGTCTCTTCTTTTGACTCTCTCCTACGTATACTACACAATGACCTTTTGGAACACCTCCTGATGTTGAATACCTCCTTAGGATTCCCATTATAACAAGGTATATTTGGTAAACTCTAAATGGTCTCGGAAAGAAAAAAAAAAACAAGAATTTGGAGAATTGCACAGAAAATGGATTTCATATTAACATCTAGTACTTGTGTTTTGCTCAATCCTTTGCGTCCGAGTATATAAAAGTTAATGGCAAGCTTCATACCCAATCGCGAGGCATAAACATTTCGTCGCGCGTCCTGGACAGTGTCTCACTAAAATGCCCGCAACCTTTTACTACAAACACGGATTGACTAACGGTAAGTGGTGTTGGAAAGAAGACTCGAAGGGTTTTAATTTGATATATTGTAGGCCATATAACTTGTTATATTCTAAGAGAAATGATCTTTGGAAGTTGACCCAAGTAAAATCAGATACTAAAACTCAATTGGTAGGAAAGTTCTCAACTCAACTTTGAGCTAGGAAATATTTATTATTTCAATCCATCTTCAAAGATGTTCCCACCCTAAAGAATTGATATTCATACTTGTATATAAATAGAAACCATTGGGTTCAGGTCTACACACGTTAGATGAACGGTTCAAATTCTAGCCCAAATATGTGGGGTGTAACAGAGTGACTCTATACTTAGGGAGTTCTTCAGCATCCCCTCATGAGGAAGCCAACAATCAGGATCATGCTGGGGAAAATTCTGATAGGAGCGCACTTTTTCCTGCCATTGACCATGACAACTCTATCAATATTCTCATTTATTGCTCTAGGTCAGAGTATGGCACCATAGCATCTTTGAACCACAACTTTCGCTCATTAATTCGGAGTGGTGAGCTTTATACAGCGCGGCGACAAATTGGTGTGGTGGAACATTGGGTGTATTTCTCCTGCCAACAGCCTGAGTGGGAAGCTTTTGACCATGTTAGACTGCATGGGATGCTTCTTCCGACAATGACTCCCAGTGATTGTTTCGTGCAGTTCTCCGACAAAGAATCAATAGGGATTGGTATGGAGCTTCTTATTTATGGAAAGGATGTGTGGCCCATGTCATTTATCGGTACAGCTTACTGACAAAATACATGGTCAACTGGGATGCAGATGAATGTGGCATGATATTTGTTTGGTAAAGCAAGCCTTGGGAAAATCGCCATTTTTTCTGGCAGTTGTGACTCACAAGGTAAAATCCTTTGCTCTGCTGAACTTTACAATTCGGAGACAGGCACGTGGAGGACTTTGCGAAGCATGAATAAGCAACGTAAGATGTGTTCTGGCGTATTCATGGATGGATAGTTTTATGTGATAGGAGGCATTGGAGGAGCCTACTCAAAGCTGTTGCCATGTGCGGAGGAGTATGATCTGGCAACGGGAACATGAACTGAAATCTCGAACATGTCTCCTGTGCGACATAACCTTAGAAATGACATACCTGCTACATCTGCAGCGTCTCCAGCAGTAGCTGTGGTAAATAATCGATTTTACGCTGTTGACTATGCTGAAAAGCCGGTTAGGAAGTATGAAAAGCATAACAAAGCATGGGTTACATGGGTTACACTAGCCAAGATGCCAACAAACAACCAATATTGCAAACCCTTATTTCTCTCCTAGACAAAGTCAAGAAAATAAAGATGGCAAAACCAGAAATAAGAAAAAGATTAAGTAGTTCTATGACTTACCTAGAGAAGCTTTAAACAATAATCAAAATCAATCGACTGATAAGACAAAAAAGTTGGGATAAATTACACCTTAGCAAGAAACCTGTTGCCCCAAAAACCAATTATGTATTGATTGACATCCGCCAACTCTACAGTACCAACCACATTCCATCTCTTCAGCATCCCATGACAGAACCGTTGTACACAAAGCTACCTGATTGCTTTTGGCCGAGCAAGTTCAATTCTTCAGGTCCTTCACTATGCACCACGAACACCTCAATAAATCCATTCATTGTAATGCTTTTCATACTTCCTAACCGACATTTCAGCATAGCCAGCAGCGTAAATTGATTATTTACAACAGCTACCAATGGAGGCGCTGCAGATGTAGCAGGTATGCCATTCCTAAGGTTAATTCGCACAGGAGACAGGTTCAGGATTTCAGTCCATATTCCCGTTGCCAGATCATACTGCTTTGCTCATGTCAACAGCTTTGTATCGGCTCCTCCAGTGCCTCCTATCACGTAAAACTTTCCACCCATGAATACAACAGAACACCTTACATGTCTTATTCATGCTTCTCAAAGTTCTCCACGTGCCTGTCTCCGAATTGTAATGTTCAGCCGAGCTAAGTCTTTTACCTTGTGAGTCACAATCGCAAGCGAAAATGGCGATTTCCTCAAGGCTTTCTTTACCAAACAAATATCGTGGCACATTCATCTGCATCCCAGTTGACTACGTATTTGTCAGTAAGCTGTACTGATAAATGACATGGGCAAACAAATCCTTACTGACAACAAGAAGCTCCATACCAACTGCTAATGGGGATCACCCTAGAAATCTCGTCTTTTGGGTTGTAATAAAATGGCTGTGAGCCTTTTTTTTCCGTTGATCAAGATTTCTCCATCTTTCCAAATTAGGATTGGTAAATATTTATGATAACAAATATCAAGCCCAAAACCAGCCGGCCCCAAACAAGTCAAAATGTGTTCTTTAGTCCAAGATTTGGCTATTCCATACTCTCTCTTCCACCAAATATGAATATGCCCAAAAATGCTACCCCTATCATTCCCCAACTCTACTAGCTTCAAACACGAGGGTGGACATGTAGATCAGAAATAAAGTAGGAATAGATATTTGTAGTAGTTTTAAATTATTAGAGTCCTATGTGACATAGGAATTAGTTATTCCTTTGTTATTTTAATTAGGAATTAGTTATCCTTATTTAAATTGAAGTGTAGTTAGAAATTTAACTATAAATATATATTTTGAGTTATTAATAAAATAATTCCCTTTGACAATACCATATTTTTATCTCTCCAACTCTTTCTTTGTTATTTCTCTAATTTCAAAGCCAAAAACTGACGATTGGTATCAAGAGCAAATTTCTTGGATCTCAATGAATTATGAAACATTTTTCGCAAATAGCTCTTCCTGCCTTTGATGGTGAGATTTACCATCTTTGTGCAGTAAGAATGAAAACTTATCTTGAGGCTTTAGATCTTTGGGAGGTCGTGGAGGAGGATTATGAGGTTCTTCCGCAGCCCGATAATCCCACGATGGCCCAGATCAAAAGTCAAAAGGAAAAGAAAATCAGAAAATCAAAGGCAAAAATAATTTTATTTGCTAGTCTGTCTCCAATAATTTTCATGAGAATTATGACTCTTAAATTAGCCAAAAACATTTGGGAGTATCTGAAGGAAGAATATACAGGAGATAAAAGAATACGTGGCATGAAGATGTTGAATCTAATAAGGGAATTCAAATTGCAAAAGATGAAGGTATCTGAGACCGTCAAAGAGTACTCGGACCGTCTTCTTGGAATTGTTAACAAGGTAAGATTTCTTGGCACAAAATTTAAAGATTCAAGAATTGTTGACGGTGCCTGAAATGTAAACAGACGCGAAACAATGAAGTATATACAGAAAGTAAAGGAATAAAGATAGAGTCAACACATTGAATTTAATGAAACTATCTTGACTGTTATTCAAAGTCTTTGACTGCCTATAGGCAGAAAGACATAACAAAATAAACCAAAAAACTGGAGCGACTAACTAAGACAACTTCTAAAAAATAGGAAATAAATTCACGATAAACTATTCTCCTAATGACTTGGACAAAGTTGTAAATAGTAATTTATTTGCTGACTTTATTTACTAACACTCTCCCTTAAACGGAAAGCTCACGAGCTTCAGGTTAACAATAGCTAGTTGAATGGTTCCATCGTCCCAAAACCCATCGGCCTCCTTAGCTTTTGGAAAGGGACAAACTTGAGAGGTTTAGATAAAATGTCCGCCAACTAACCTTCACTTCAGCAATACTGAAGCTCTACTGTTCCTTCATTGTTGAGATCTCGTAGGAAATAATACTTCACATCAATGTTCTTGCTTCTTCCTTGGTTCACAGGATTCTTTGACAACTTGATTGCAGAATTATTGTCACAAAATATTATAGTAGCATTTTTCATCTTGCATTGCAGTTGTTTAAGGATTCTCCTAAGCCAAATAGCATGACAAGCACAAGCTATTGCATCTACAAATTCAGCATCTGTACTTGCTAATGTGACTACAATTTGCTTTTTCGACGACCACGATACAACCCCTATGCCTAGCAGAAAGACATAACCTGAAATGCTCTTTGTACCTTCTTGATCTCCTGCATAATCGCTATTAGTAAAGTCAATCAAATCTACCTTTTCTTCCTTCATGTAGAAAATTCCAAAATCCTTAGTTCCTTGTAAATAACAAAGAATTCTCTTCGTAGCTAAGAGATGCATTTCAGTTAGGCACTCTGTATATCTACTTACAAGACTAATAGCATACATATAGTCTGGTCTTGTAGTAGTTAGGTACATTCAACTACCCACAATTTGTTTGCAAAAAGTGCTATCCATCTTCTTTTTGCTCCCAGCTTTGGTTAGTTTCAAGCCAAACTTGATACAAGCCAAATGGCCATCTATGCTTTTGAAGACGTCATTGGATGCCAACGCATAAATACTTAATACTTGGTCACCTCGAGGACACAAGAACATGCATGTAGGACCCGTTTTGAGAATGACGTAAGGTAAACCCATTCGTGGAAGATTACATGGGGGCTTACCTTTGATGCCAACCCGAGACTACAAGTGTTGAAGAATGACCCTACGGTTGTGGATCATTGAAGAAGGAACCTTCATTAAGGGTGTTTTGGGGATCACACTTTGTTAGAAAGACAATTCATGGCCTCCCCTTTCATTAAGGGTATTGTGATCATATTTGTTATGTAATAGGCTAGCCTCTATATAGTCTTCTATTAAGTTATTTGCTCTTTATTTTTGGAAGGATAAATATGTTAAAGAATCCTCCTCTCTTTCAGTGTGTAACACCGTTAGTGTAGGGCTTGGAAAAGCCAATATTGTTCTTTGCTTGGAAACGGTGGATCTTGAGGTGAGTTGATTCCCTTGGCGGCCACCGTAAGAAATTGGTACTTGTTAACTTGTTTTTTAGAGGTTTTAGAGTTTTGATACACTCTTTAGTTGCTACCTTATGGGTTCTCTTTGTGTTAAGTTAGCTATCTTTCACTCATTTTAAGTTTATGTTTACTTTTCATATCATGTTGTTGTCTTGTTGTTGCGAGTAAAGGATTGTGATTGTGGGTTGTTTGTGGACTGTTTTGGTGTTGTAGATACAGTTTGGTATCATTTGGTATCAGAGTCATCATTCATTTCGTTCCCACGAGATCAATATTGGGCTTTCTATCTTGAAAAATCACAAAAATATTATTGGAAAAACTGAAAAACTCAAAAAAAATAGTAATCTGTCCCGTTTTTGTGTTTGGGCCGAGATTTGAGGCTTGGTTTTCTTGTGTTTTTTTGTTTGTTTTGTTGTTTCTAGTGTTAATCCCTTCTTTACAAACACTTATAGAGTCTAGAGCTAAATTTTGAGTCATTTTCGAGTTGTTTTTGAACTTTGAAGGTTGCTGTTTTTTTGAGGATTGGTGGCTTGAAAGAGTGTTATTGGAGTTTATCGTTGAGATTGTGGCTTAAAAACGTTTTGTTGATGTTGTTGTTGAGGGTTGGAGCTTTAAAAATATGTTGTTGATGTTTTTGATCCAACTTGAACCATAAAACTCCAAGATTCAAAAGTTGTGTTCTTGGTGTTCTTCATCATCTTGATATTTTGTTGAAGTGAAAATGGTTGTTTGATCTTCGAAATTGAAGAAAGAGAGTGTGTCTAGTTGTTAGTCTTGAAAGACACAACTCTAATACATCCAAAAGGAAAAGGGGACAAAAGGGTTTCAAAAGTTGTCTTGCCAAAGGGAGAAAGTCCACCTACCAAGACTTACAAAAAGGGAAAGAGCCAAAAGTCTCTCAAAAAGGTGTTTAGCCAAAAAGGTGCAAAAAAGTCAAACACTTTTTGAAATTGAAAAAAAGGGCTCCAAAATCTTGTTGTTACCCTACCATAGACGAAATTCCACCAATTCCCCACTTGGAATTTGATCAATACAATTTGAAGACAAGAAAATTTCTCAATCTTTCAACAATTTTAACGTCCAATAGGAGGTTGCCATGTCATCACTCTCAAAAACGACCCTTAGGCACAAAATTTCATAAGTTTCATTTCTTCTTTCTTTAGTTTCAATTTTCTTGATCCTAATACTAATAGACAAACTAGTAATCACTTACTAGGTTGTCAATTAGTTTTTGAATATGTTTCTTTCATGTCTTCATGATTTGTGTGATTTTCTCATTCGTAACTCATAGTAACTTCTTTGTTTCAAGTTCATAAGTGAATTTTTTTTTTCTTGAATCAATCAAAACAAGAATCCATTCCGGCTGCCAAGTAGGATTGACATCTTATTGACTACCGGAGTATAAGCAACTTTCAATATTCGTCGCTCCAATTGTGAGAATCACATAGGTGAGTGTATCGAGTATTGGTAAGGAGCTTTTACTACTAATCTTGTTTTTTGTTGTCTTTTTTTTTCTTAGGTATCATGGCTGCCCATAATTTTATACCCACGTGTAATCGCATCCATGACGATCTTGAAGATATGCAATGGCACATTGAAATTATACGCCAATTGTTACCCAAACTCTTCCCTCAAAATGCAATTATCCAAACAACTTGCGATGAGAGCTTCCTGAAGGATGTTTCTTCCCAAGCTTGTGATGGACTTTCA
>JAPEIP010000012.1:40752817-40767694 GCA_026120095.1 Capsicum chinense | reverse complement strand
CTACCACTATTGCGACTCCAAATTTATATCCCTCTACTATGAGAATCAAGATCACATCAAAAGGCTCAACACTATCCATCAAGGCTCCTTAACTTGGCTATCTAGAACACCATATACCATCTAACTAGTCTTTTTCCAACTAGCAACTCAGCGGTACCACTAGACACACGCAATATGTAATAGTCTTAGAGAAATGCCACAACACCATATCGCCTTGGGCATATTTACCCACAATACCTACAACATTCTACTTCATTACGAATCAACTTAAACTTAATCCATTTCATACACCGTTCAAGCCTATTACATCACTTTCATTACCATATAACTAGTATCATTAAGCAAGAAATCATCATATCCACTTTCATGGACATCAACTATTGAAACTTAATATCTAGTGCTATGCATGATTTACAATCCAACCTTAGACAAAATTTTCACTTGGAAACTATAAATAAATATCACGAAACACTAGTGCACTAGAACTTCATAACCACAATAATCGATCATGACCTAATGGTTTTCCCTTATCCTAATCCATTAGCATGTACTATTTCAGTACCTCAAGCCTACTAACTTAATCCCACAAAACATGCATCATCAAACTCTTGCCACTATTTACTACCACATCCTACATTAGATTCAATCCAATGGTCTAGCATCAATCATCTAGCACCAATGACGAGGGCAACATAATATACTAATCCATCAAATTGGAACATTCCATCCCAAATACTTCAAAATCTGTTACATACCTTCTCATAAGTAGTAGTAGTTTACAACTACCAACAAAAGAAGGTGAAGGGGGTTAAAGCCTCCTAATAGACATGGTCAACCTTATCCTTATATTATAACCCCGTACAATCGTATCTACTTATACTGCTTTCTCACATCCCAATTACTTACCCAAGCGTACATTTACACTACCTTCAAATTCCTCAAACAACCATGAGTCTACAATCATAACTTACTCGCTAATATAGCCATTTTCACATTCAAGAAACCAACAAATCACCCTGACATACAACTCCTTCTCTACCTTCTACTAATAACACATAAAGACGAAGCACTTTATTACCAACTCTATCTCATGCAAAAAGATTTAGCTATACATATATTCAACCAACACAAGAACAATATGTTGAACGACAAATTGCTAGTGAATTGAAATAGGCCTCACACGGCTTCACTAAACTTTGATATTTTTTTGAACAAGAAAATGGGATGAATGACAAGTCAACGATGATAGTGAATTGAAAGAGCCCCACACGGCTTCACTAGACTTTAAATTATTTTTTTTCAAAAACACCATGATAACAAGATTACATATTACAAGTGATAGAAAATTGATGCATAATATTTAATGGTCTGAGAATATACATATTATTCTGTATAAATAAAAATATGAGTAAAACACTTCCTCCATGGACTACCATACCATCCACATACGCTGCTAGCTACCACTTTGGTTTATCACTATACAAGGTTAAATCATCCTCAAACATCGATTATTTAACTGAAATATTCATTTACACAAAATCACCCTCACTCTCACTTCAAACTTTGTGACTTTACATCAACAACTTCTTGGTCCAATATCACTACCAATAGGTCATGACAACAACACTTTAACTTATGCTACTATTCAGGTAGAAATATTGTTCCAACATTCTGCTATACATTGTCCACATCTGTAACAAGATTTTGAGAGGGAAAAGATACACTTAATACCTTAAGCTGGAATGCATGAGTCCATCAGGATCAATATTTACATCAGAACCAACACATATTAATGCACTAACAGACTCCTATCGAGTTTTGGCACATTTTTTAAAATCTTATAGGACTCAATAGGAAAGGACTATATCATGTCTATTCTAAACTTTTTGCACTTGAATCAGCCCAATAATGGGACATGTCTAAGAACATAAGAGTAAGGAAAGAATTTGGGATGACTTTACTTTCATATGGGCGAAACCATAGCATGAATTAGAGCATGAAAGGGGAGTATTTTGACTCTATTTCACGAACTAGAACATGAAGAAAAAGACATTTCTAAATGCCTAGTAGCCTCCTTCCTATAAGTGTGGTGCGCTACACACCCATAAACAAGACTCTACTTGACATGATTTCGCAAACACCATGGGACCATGAACTGTGCGTTGATACGAAGTTTGTAATGACCTAAATTGAGGCACTGTCCGTGACGAGCATTCTGAACAATAAAAGACCGAACCCCTATCTGTCTGATAATCATGCACATAATTTATGACAAAAAAATGTAGAACATACACAACATAATGGAAAAATGGTCAAGAATCATATGAAAATGAAAATGGGGAATAGTGTCCCACAATCTAAATCAACATCTCTAAAACCGTCTGCAAAATCTCTACTACATGACTGAAATAATGTCTATCTGAAAAATGGGACAAGGCCCCCAGCAGACCCAAAACTAATAAATTATAAATGAAATAGCAGACGTCAGGCCTTCAAAAATATAAAAGGCTCACCACTTGATTCTGCGATCTATCAAAACAAATTTCCTAGTTATCTGGACCCCTAACCTGTGCCTCCGAACCTGGGATGGAATGGGGTCAATACAAAAGTACTGGTACGCAGAGAAATAAAAAAAGAAGTATAATATTATTACACAATATAGGTGAGAGCCATTATAAAGCAGTTTCATATCAAATCATTTGAAAATACATAGGCATAATGTAATTGTTTTCAATAACAATGAAATGCAACCGAGCTAGGTGGAATACCCTACATAATTTACACCAACTGTCAAACCCCGGTTGCCGCCGAGATTAGAGTACACGTGAGGGGTAGACACATAAGATCACACAGCATGGTGTCTCGACCCAATGGTAGTGCCCAAGATAACTTATCCCGGGCTCCTACCTATAATCCCAATTTGGGAATGACATAAAGTCAAGTACTCAAGATCACTTAGCCTGGTACCAAATTCCCGTGTCAGCAAACACGGTTTCCAGCGCTGAGCCCTTACACTCAAATGCCTTCTTCAAGCATCCACCTATCTCATGTAGAATCAATGCATTTAAATTTCATCTGATTCAATCTCATATCATATTTTGTAGGGTATCGTCATACCCGACTTGCAAGCCATCAATATCACATTATTCTTCTCATTCAACCATTGTATTCAATATGTTTCAACACGAATAACCCTCTCGTTTTCAAGTCAAAATAATATCAATTCTCAAAACATTTCAAGTCATTATTTTCAAGATGTTTTCAAATAATTTACATCATATGCACAGTCGAAACAAATTCACATCAAGAGAGGAATTTCATATAATTTATGCTCTCAAAATGTCACCTTTTCGAAACACACGCATATACATATATAATATGTCAAATAGTTCGGAAGTAGGCCTAAAGACCAAATTCAATATTACAGAAACATTCAAAACATAATTATATTCGTAGTTTCAAAACCCCCATTTGTAAAACATGAATTTAAAGACCCATGAGATTTTTGGATAACCCCACGTACCTCTATATGCGAATATGATAGGTGCTTCTTGATGCCTACGTTCTGCGTATTCCAAATATGTAATTGGTTTCAAAAACCAACGGCTAAATCTTGAGTTAATTGGTTTTTTATTTTGAAATCCTAAGGAGTGTACTTGAGATAATTTGATGAATATGATAATATTTTGGTGTTTGAGGGCTTAAATCCCATGTTGGTGGTATATATAGGGCTGGAAAAGGACCATTTAGCCCCAAAAACGGAGTGTTTATGTCACTTGAAACCTTTACATAGGCACCGCCTATGCTATCGCCTATGTTTACATAGGCGCAGCCTATGTTATCGCCTATGTTTCCATAGGCACTGCCTACTACTTTGAAAGGCCATAACTTCTTGCTCCGGTGCCGGAATTTAGAAAAATTGGTATCGTTTGACGGCTAACTCAAAGACCTATCATTTGACACATAGTAGTCTCTCTAATTTGACATATACAGATAGTTATGGTCGATGGAAGATGACACAAATTACAACGTCCACTAAAAGTTAATCGATCGAAATAGTTTCAACTTGTCCTTGAGTTGGAGGACCTCTATGGTCTTAATTCAAGATTGAATGGATTCACATACTACGCAAATAATTAACATGTCATATTTGCATAGGATTTATGGCTTCGGTATTATTAACGCATCGAAATCATGGTCTATATTGTAACCCAAAATGCTGGGCGTTACAAGAATAATTCAGTTCGGGTCTATATACGTAGGAACGACGGTGTAAACTCTAGCCCAAAAATACGGGGTGTTACAAGTGACGGTTGTCACATCCAACTAACCTCTAAGTAACCAACAACACATGCTTATAGTGTGTACTAACAAGCCATAACTCCCATAAAATTTATAACCAACTTTCTTATCTCAACAATAGGGAGGGTTGAGTATACGTAGAAATTACCTCTATCTCGGAGGTAGAGAGGCTATTTCCGATAGACTCAGCATAGTCACAAAAATATCAAGATATTGACAAGTATTTAGTTCAATTAGCTTATGACTCGGATGTACACAAGCCACATATCAAGATGAACCTGCTGTTAAAATAAAGTGGTTTAGCAAGTTATTATGAATCATGAAGATTTTCAGTAGTGCATTTATATAGAGTAAAAACACAATTGTCTACAATATGCTTAGTATAATGAAGAGTAAAGTAGTGTTAAGTTTAAACCAGTTATGTAGATCCTTTACTATGGTGTATTTGGTCAAGGAAACAGAATTTGGTATATTTATAGAGAAAAATACCTTTCTCTTGCTTCTCTTCTAGAATCAATGGTAACTTAAATTAAGAAATTACGAAGGAAGAATATGCAAAAGAAAGTATCAAATTCTGCAATTCCCTAATTCCAGATATTCAGGTGAAGAAACTGACCTAATCTCACAATCATGCGATTTCAAAGTTCTTTTTCGCTTCTATTAGACACGATAAGGAGTTTACCTGCACAGATGCATGTTCAAATATAATTTGTATCTGGAGATTTGGAGCTTGTAGAATTAGGAATTCTAACATGCAGTCACACAAAGAAGGGTCGAAGAGCAGTAAGTAGTGATCATTTTACTTAATTGCTGGTATCATTAAAGCCTGCAGTGTAGCTGGCAAAATACCAACTGATTACTGAATGAGGAAACATGAAATGATAAAAGGTTTCAGTCTTCTATTCAAGTGACTGGAAAAAAATTGCTTAAATCATTATTTGCTATATCTTGACTAGAAGATAATCCTTCTTTACTTCTTCTATACAAAATGGTTGAGAAAAAACAAGGAATTGTTTTCTTTTTTTGTCAAGTCCAACTCATGTCAAAATGACCTATTTACTATATCTCATCTTTCTCGTTTCTAATCCTATAGCTTTACAAAATTTCATGGGCAGAAGAATTTGCGCCATTGTCCTACTTATAATCTCCTCAAGCAGGAAGTTTCATCAATAAATACATTCTCTTTGCAATATACTGTAAGACCGCCGATTGGATGATCAAAGCCAAACTCTTCTTCAGCTTGAGCCAACAAGTTTTGAAGTGATGGTTGGTTGAAGTATGATACTGGCATGACAACTCTCTTCATTTGATTCTCTCCTATGTATACTACACAATAACCTTTTGGAACAACTCCTGATGTTGAATACCTCCTTAGGATTCCCATTATTACAAGGTATATATGGTAAACTTTAAATGGTCACGGAAAGAAAAAAAGAACAAGAATTTGGAGAATTGCACAGAAAATGGATTTCTTGTTAACATCTAGATACTTGTGTTTTGCTAAAACACTTCGTGTCCGATTATATATAAGTTAATGACAATTTTCATACCCAATCGCATAGCATAAATATTTCGTCGCACCGCCATCACAGCTTGCACAGTGTCTCACTAAAATGCCCACAATTTTTTACTCCGAACTCAGATTTACTAATGGGAAGTGGCATTGGAAAGAAGACTTGAAGGGATTTAATTTGATATATAGTATGATACGGGTGTCATGGTCTCAAGACAATTTACTAGAAGTCAAGGTCTGTAACTACAAAGGCTTCAAGGAGTGTTTATGAAAATGGACGCGGTTGAGCTTGTTGAAAACTCGTCCAAGGGAGTGTGCGTATTGACATGTGGGGGATGTCATTAGGGTCCCAAAACACATCCCAATTCTTCCTCAACACTTCACTCCCTCCCCTTTCTTTAAGGCCAAAGGGGTCCCTTTGCCAACCTTTTTGTAATGATTATTTAAGGTGTTTCTTTGGTCTTGTTCTCTTTAGTTAGCTTATTCATAAAAATCACTTGTAATATTAAACATCGTATTCCTATAAAGAATAGAGTACACCACCATTTGACATCACCAGAAATGGTTTCTTCTTGTGTTGTGTGTATTTTCGACAAACGAGAGTGCTTGAGGAACCGAGCTCCTGTTGTGTTCCGTAAGAACGTGGTGCTTGTTAACTTGTTTTGTAGTGGTTTTAGAGTATTAATACACTCTTTTGTTGTTGCATTATGAGTTCTCCTGCGTCAAGTTACATATCTTCTCTATCGTTTAAGTTGGTGTTTGTTGTTTCCGTTAAGTGTCTTATGCGTGTGGACTATTTGTGTGATTGCGAACTGTTTCGTGCTCTGTTAGATACCGTTTGGTATCAGAGAGAAGGCTGGTCGTTTTCTTACACGACCAATCTTGGGCTCTTGTAGTTGAAAACCAAAAAAATAAAAAATAAAAGAGGATGTTATCTGGTGACTAGTGTTTGGCCGAGAAGTGTCTAGATTTAGGTGTTATTTTTCTTGTCTTAGTAGTTTCGTGCGTTAGCTTGTTGTTTCCCTAGCACACTTGAGTCTAAGGTTCAATATTTGAGCCTTTGTTTAGTTGTTGTTGAGGGGTTGGACGGATTAGCTATTGTTGTTGTTCATAAGTGTTCTTGTTGTTGTTCATATTGTTCTTTAGATGAATGTTGGATAAAAGGCTTGTTTGATTTGATAAAAACGAAAAGAGAAGCAAAGTCTTGTGTTTGTCTTGGAATAAGTTTCAGGACAACACCAATGAGGCAATTAACCAAAATACCTCCCAAAAGATTACTTACTAAAAGAATGTCAAGCCTTTTTTCAAAAAGAACCAAAAGCGGAAAGGGACAAAGCCAAAGCAAAAAGGTGTTTTGCCATTTCGGCGCAAGTTGGTGAAAATTTTATTGACACCTTTATTTTGGCCTTTGAAAAAGATTCCAAGCCCTTGTCTTTCACTCCATAAACCGAAAAATCCTCACCAAACAAAAAAATTGAATCATTCAAGTTGGACAACATCAAACTTCAACAAAACAACAACAACAAACGGCCAAAAAAAAATTGTGGGCCACATCAACAACAAAACTCAAGTCATACGACCTTCCAAGTTTCTTTCCTTGTCTATATTAGTTTTATTTCTATTGAATCCTACATTAGTGGGAAACTAAGTAACAACCTACCAAGTTGTGAACTAGTTTTTGAGTACGTCTTCGTGTCAATGTTCTTTGTGGTGCTTTGCTCGTTTACTATTCGTAGTTGTTCTTGGTTCAAGTGCGTACGAAACTTCCTTGAGTCTTCAAAACCAAAATCCATTCTAAATCATGAGTAGACTCATTCTTAAGCACTCAAGAATAAGGACCAGTTCCCCAACCAAAGAAAGGGCAAGTTGCTGCCAAGAGGTGACGGTCTATTCCAAGTTCTTGAATGAATCAACGATAATGCTTACAATATCGACTTGCCACCGGAATACCAAGTGCATAACACGTTCAACGTGTGTGACGTCTGATGGATTGATACCATTGAAGATGAATAATTCGTGAGTTTGAGGTCAAACTCCTCCCAAGATGAAGTCAAGCTCCGGAACTACAAAGGCTTCAAGGCGTGTTTATGAAAATGAACGCATTTGAGATTGTTGCAAATTCGTCCAAGGGAGTGTGTGTATTGACATTTGGGGGCTGACATTAGTGGCCCAAAATACACCCCAAGGCTTCCTCAAACAATCCTCACCCTCCCTTTTCATTAAGGGCAAGGGGGTCCTTTTGCCATCCTTTTTGTAAAGACTATTTAAGGTGTTTCTTTATTCTTGTTCTCTTTAGTTATCTAATTCTTAAGAAGCACTTTCAATATTGAACATCATATTCCTCTCAAGAAGAGAGAAGACCATCATTTGACACCACAAGAAATGGTTTCTTCTTGTGTTGTGTGTATCGGCTAGAAACGAGAGTGCTTGAGAGAACCGAGCTCCTCTTGTATTCCGCAAGAACGTGGTGCTTGTTAACTTGTTTTGTAGAGTTTTTAGAGTATTAATACACTCTTTAGTTGCTGCATTACTATTTCTCCTTGTGTCAAGTTACATATCTTTTCTATCGTTTAACTTGGTGTTTGTTGTTTCCATTAAGTGTCTTGTGCGTGTGGACTGTTTGTGTGATTGTGGACTGTTTCGTGCTCTTTTAGATACCGTTTGGTATCATAGATGGCAATATAAATTTTTATATTCTAGGAGAAATGATTGTTAGAAGTTGACCCAAGTAAAATCAAATGCTAAAACTCAACAGGTTGGAAAGTTCTCAACTCAACTTTGAGATAGGAAATATTTATGACTTGAATCCATCGCCAAAGATGTTCCCACCCTAGAGAATTGATATTCAAACTTGCATATAAATAGAAACCATTGGGTTCAGGTCTACACACGTTGGGTGAACGGTTGGAATTCTAGCCAAAAAATGTGGGATGTTACAGAGTAATTCTATCCTTCGGATGTTCTTCAGCATCACCTGATGAGGAAGCCGACAATCAGGATCATGCTGGCCATAATTCTGACAGGAGCACACTTTTTCCAGCCATTGACCTTGACAACTCCATCAATACTCTCATTTGTTGGTCTAGGTCCTTTTTTATAGCAAATCCACTAGGTGAGATGACCGGGGCTAGTTATATTAATATATATATAAAGCATAAGCAAGGGGGATTATGCCTTGCCTTCCTAATCTTATTGAGGAATAACAAGACCTCTTCCAATTAACGTGCATGAAAAAAATAAGAATAAGAAAGAACTAAATATTCTATGGTCATAACAGAGTTAATAACCAACTCTATGATGATATTACAAATGATAATACTTAAGTAGTGAAAGTTTAAAATAAGAAAAAGTGGGGAGTTAGATCCATGTTCCTTTAAAAATTAAAAATCTTGAAGATGATGTAGCCTTATAAAGATCAGATTCGTCACCTTGTCTTCTTTCTCCAACCAGTCTAAAATATCTTCATATTTCATCAATTCTTCTTGGTCTATTGAATCTTGTTGATATAATTGAACCTAGTTTCCTTCTGCTTTGCCACTCTCATTGGTAATTGTCTTAGAATAACCTCTTCAGACACTTAACCATCCCAACTATGTTTTCTTTCATGAGTCTTCTTTTTCTTGAATCCTTTCCTTTGTTTCCTAGGTGAAAGATCTCCATCCCTAGCCACTTTAGCAAAGCATTCATTTAATACTCCATCCTCATCTTCTTCGTCAATTATGTCAACACCCAAATCACCCTCAAACTCATCCATTGGATCTTCTAGCAAATCTCCTGGCTCATGCCTCTTGGTCTAGAACCCATTGGTAGGATTATCCATCATAAAAAGGTGCACTTGTTTGAGCCAGAAGCTGTTCCACAGCTAAAGATGGAAGAACCATTGCATAACTTGGCACAAATTCTGAGATTGTTGGACTCAACTTGCTACACGTTAGAGGGGATGAAGCCTACTTCTCCTCCTCTGCCATATCTGCCCAACTCTTTATATTTGTACCTCTTTTTTGGTCACTCTTGGCTTCAACCTTGTTGTTTGAATGCGTCGGAGTTAAGACCACTACCCCATCTACATCTTGTTCATTCCCCTTGAAAAATAATTTATGTCCAAAGTCATCCCATTTCTCTCCAATTGCCTCCATAGATGGAGAAGGGATCTCCCACGCCGAAGAATCCAATGTATCCATCAACAGCTTCAAGACAGGTATGGGACAAATCAAGCTTGCAACATGTTGTTACATTAGCATATTTGTCACTTCTGAAGGTGCAATTTGACATTTATGACTGCCCAAATTATATTAGTGCTCATTTTTATATAAAAGAGCCTCAAAGTTGTTAGGATCCACAACATCCTTTGTTGCAATGCAATGTTTCTTTTCCATATTATGTTCTTTGCTAGTTTAAGGACTAAGAGATTGTTTGCGTGAAACCATTGTCCAGACCTCATCTCCAACATCATCTCTAGTATTGTTCAACTCCACATCCTACTTAGAAACCATCAAACTCTAAGTCCTGGCACTTTTATCCACAACACTAGGCAGATTTTGAAGAGCTTTTTTTTCAGCCTGTGCTCTTTCCGATAAGTTTTCGGACACCCTAGCCAAAGCTTGACCTACTGGATATCCCCCATGTTAACTCTATTTTTTTGTTTCTTCTTAATATCTAGATAATCATGAGCATCTCCTTGCAATTTTTCAACCGAATCTCCCTCAATTTTTCAACCGAATCTCCCTCAATTTCCATTGTCGTATCATCTTCTTTTTAGAGCACTACATTTTTTTTTTTCAATTAACAATCAACACTTCTTTTCATCATGAACCTGGTGCTTATAGTGGGTGCAATATTGAGGTAAATTATCATGAAACTCCACAATAATTCTGCTTGTAACTTTGTCCACACTTTAAAGTTGAATACGATCCAGATGCTTGTCCATTAAGTCAGGGATGACTCTAACCCTAGCCGTGCTCGGTCTTGATCTCACTTCTGTGGCCTTATCAACAACAATAGGTTTTCCATATGCTGAATAAATGGAAAGGAAAGTCCTCTTAGCAAACAAATCCGTCGACAAGTTTGGAAACAAAATCCATACTGCCGCATGTGAAGTTTCCTCCTTAGGGTTGAATCCAATAGTCCACAGAAAAATCCTAATCTGATGATTTTTGCTGTTGTGCATGAAATAAGTCACAACTCTTGATAATGTAGCCATAAAATCATCATATTGATCCATACGAATAAGAAGTTTCCTCTGAGCAAGCAACCCGACAAGACAATGTCCCTTAATGCCGAGAAACTTAGGCAAAATCAATCTTAAAATTGAGTGATCCCATGGATAATTTAACCATTATGGCTCGATGAAATCCCTCCTCTTTGGAGAAATAGTGTCGCTCATCCAACGTAATTTTTAATGTTGGAATTCCATGAACAACTTCAATAGGTATTAAACTAGTTTGTGAAAGATTAATAGTTGATTGTGTTTGATTTAACTTATCAACATACTTAGAGTTTGTATTGGTGTTTGTATGTTTGTCAGTAGGATTTTGGAGAAGCTCTCCCATAGCCAAAGACTGGGGAGAGACGTTGGCAGCCATAGCTTCCCTAGTTTCCCATGTCTCCTAGAGAGAGAAAAGAAAAGGCTAAGGGTTTTGGCGTTTTTGCTTATGATCAAGGAGTGGTATTTAGAAGGTGGGGGATTGTTTCTCAAGGTCATATTATGGCACTATAGCATCATTGAATCGCAACTTCCACTCAATAATTAGGAGTGGTGAACTTTATACTGCGCAGCGATGAAATGGTGTGGTGGAGTACTGGGTGTATCTCTCCTGCCAGCAGCCTGAGTGGGAAGCTCTTGACCCTGCTAGACTGCATCGGATGCTTCTGCCGAGAATGACTCCCAATGAGTGTTTCGTGCAGTTCTCCAACAAGGAATCATTGGGGATTGGTATTGAGCTTCTTGTTTGTAGAAAGGATGTGTGACCCATGTCATTTATCGGTACAGCTTACTGATAAAATACGTAGTTAACTGGGATGCAGATGAATGCACCATGATGTTTGTTTGGTAAAGCAAGCCCTGGGAAAATCACCATTTTTTCTGGCAGTTGACTCACAAGTTAAAATCCTTAGCTCTGCTGAACATTACAATTCGGAGACAGGCACGTGGAGGACTTTGCGAAGCATGAATAAGCAACGTAAGATGTGTTCTGGCGTATTCATGGATGGAAAGTTTTATGTGATAGGAGGCATTGGAGGAGCCGACTCAAAGCTGTTGACATGTGCGGAGGAGTATGATCTGGCAACGGAAACATGAACTGAAATCTCGGACATGTCTCCTGTGCCACTTAACCTTAGGAATGACATACCTGCTACATCTTCAGTGTCTCCAGCCAGCAGTAGCTGTTGTAAATAATCGATTGTACGCTGCAGACTAAGGTGAAATGTCGGTTAGAAAGTATGAAAAGCATTTCAAAGCATGGGTTACACAAGCCAAGATACCAACAAACAACCAACATTGCAGACCCTTATTTCTCTACTCGACAAAGTCAAGAAAATAAAGATCGCAAAACCAGAAAAAGAAAAAGATTAAGTACTTCTATGACTCGTCGAGAAGCTTTAAACACTAATCGAAATCTATCAACTGATAAGAGAAAAAAGTTGGGATAAATTACGCAATAGCAAGAAACCTGTTGCCCCAGAAACCAATTATGTATTGATTGACATCCACCACATCTACAGTACAACCAGCCACATTCCATCTCTACAGCATCCCATGACAGAACTTGTTATACACAAAGCTACCTGATTGCTTTTAGCCGAGCAAGTTCCATTCTTCAGATCCTTCACTAGGTACCACGAATTCAACTCAATAAATCCATTCTTTGTTATGCTTTTCATACTTCCTAACCGACATTTCAGCATAGTCAGCAGCATAAATTGATTATTTACAACAGCTACCAATGGAGGCGCTGCAGATGTAGCCGGTATGCCATTCCTAAGGTTAGGTCGCACAGGAGACAGGTTCGGGATTTCAGTCCATGTTCCCTTTGCCAGATCATACTCCTTTGCTCATGTCAACTGCTTTGAGTCGGCTCCTCCAGTGCTTCCTATCACGTAAAACTTTCCATCCGTGAATACAACCGAACACCTTACATGTCTTATTCATGCTTCTCAAAGTCCTCCACATGCCTGTCTCAGAATTGTAAAGTTCAGCCGAGCTAAGGATTTTACCTTGTGAGTCACAACCGCAAGCAAAAATGGCGATTTCCCCAAGGCTTTCTTTACCAAACAAACATCGTGGCACATTTACCTGCATCCCAGTTGACCACGTATTTGTCAGAGCTGTACTGGTAAATGACATGGGCAAACACAGCCTTTCCAAAAACAAGAAGCTCCATATCAACCGCCAAAGATTCCTTATCGGAGAACACGAAACAATCATTGGAAGTCATTTTCGGCAGATGCATCCAACAGAGCCTAGCAGGGTCAAAAGCGTCCCACTCAGTCTGTTGGCAGGATAAATACACCCAGTGCTCTACCACACCATTTCGTCGCTGTGCTGTATAAAGTTCACCGCTCCTAACTAATTAGCGGAAGTTACGATTCAAAGCTGCTATGGCGCCATAATGTGACCTAGAGCAACGAATGAGAGAATTGATGGAGCTGTCACGGTTGATGGAAGGAAAAGGTCTGCTCCTATCAGAATTATCCCCAGCATGATTCTGATTGTCAGCTTGCTCATCATGGTCCTGACTGTCAGCTTGCTCATCAGGGGATGCTGAAGAACTCCCCAAGGAAAGATCCACTTCCACTAGGCTGGAACCATCTGACTGATTTTGCAACCTGCATTTCACATTTTCAACCTCCTTGTCATCTTCCAATGGCCTTTTCCCATTCCAGACTTCAATCCTATCGGCCGATAACTCATGCAAGCCGTCCAGTTACTTTCTTTCCGACAATCCTTTGTAAACACAGGACTGTTCTTCTGACAAATCTTCCAGATTCAACCCTAAAATAAACACCAGTTCCGCCGCCTTGCTCTGATATAGATTCTAAACCCTGTGTCTTCCTGATAAGACTGATTTAATTGAACAAAATTCATTTGGGGTTATACACACACACTTTTTCTTGATTATCACTTTAGCAATCAAAAGGTTCTATATAGTCTACTTTCTTGCTTCAAAACTTACAAGAAAAAATGGAATGAAAAACAACAATCAGTATCTACAAACTTATCAAAATGGCTAGGAGATGGCAGAAATTTGCAGCCATGCAGAGGAAGAGAATGTCACAAACAAGAAATGGTAGTGATGCAGAGAGTTGTAGTACGTCTTCACCCACAATAGTAAGGAAAGGTCATTTTGTCATGTATACAATTGATCAAACGCACTTCGCGATACCCTTGGAGTATCTTGAAAATGCGGTCATCAGACAACTTTTAATCTTATCCGAAGAAGACTTTAGCCTGTCAAGTGCTGGCCCCATTAAAGTACTCTGCGATTCATCCTTCATGGTCTGTTATTTTGCTTATCAAGAAAGGTGTAGCTGCAAGAGATCTTCGCAAGGCGTTGCTCCTCTCAACTCCTTCGTGTTGCTGTTCTTCAGACAAGTGCCGAATGAAATGAATAAAGAAAATGCAGTTTTGGATACTTTTGCAATGTAAATAACTTGGAATATTCAAATGGAGAACATAAACATACAGAAAGTTGTTCCACCACAATACAAAAGCATCCATAACAGTAAAGTTGTTCTAACCCAAATTACCGTAGAGACATACTACCAAAGCATAATACCTGGAGGAGATAAGACGAACGAAATATCTCAACTATCTCAGCTTTTATTCGGATAAACATTTGAGACTTGAAAGCCGCCCCCCACAGAAGTTTTGAGTTAGTAAAAACTTTGACGATATCTAGTCGCTACAGTTCCAATATCCTGCTAATGGGGATCACCCTAAAAATCTCGTCTTTTGGGTTGTACGAAAATAGCTGTGAGCCTTTTTTCCCTTGCATCAAGATTTCTCCATCTTTCCAGATTAGGATTGGTAAATATTTATGATAACAAATATCAATCCCAAA
>JAPEIP010000012.1:40721742-40739639 GCA_026120095.1 Capsicum chinense | reverse complement strand
TTTACTTCAGCCTATCAGCTTGTCAACTGAGGGACAGTTTTGAATTTGTTTGTTTTCTTAGGGGCATTAGTCATTTCACGTCACCCAAATTTCGTCTATAACAATAGACTTAGCCCCCAATTCATCAAAATATAATCCTTTTCTCGAATTTTCTCTCAAGAACACCCCATAGGGTTTAAAAATAAAAACCCCAATAACTCAAGATTCAACCATGGGTTTTCAAAATAAATTAAAGATTTGGAATCCCTGCAACGTAGGCTTCAAGAAGAACCTATAATATTCACATATAGAGGTACGTGGGGTTATCTCAAAAATCTCATGGGCTTAAAAATTCATGTTTTAAAAATGGAGGTTTTGAAATTATGAATATAAACATGTTTTGAGCATCTTTATGATATTGATTTGGTCCTTAGGCCTAATTCCAAAGTGATTTGATATATGATTTATGTATATGCATGTATTCCAATAAGATGTATATGGAATCCCTCTCTTGATGTGAATTTGTTTTAAATGCTCATATGATGTAAATTGTTTGAAAACATTTTGAAAAGCATGAAATGAAATATTTTGAGAATTGATATGATTTTGACTTGAAAATGACAGAGCTATTTGTGTTGAAACATGTTGAATACAATGGTTGAATGAGAAGAATGATGTGTTATTTTATGGCTTGCAAGTCGGGTATGACGATACACTACAGAATATAATATGTGATTGAATCACATGAAATTTGAACGCATTGATTTTTCATGATATAGGTGGATGCCCGAAGAAGGCGTTTAAGTGTAAGAGCTCATCGCTGGAAACTGTGTCTGCCGACATGGGAATTTAGTACCCTGCTTTGTGTCCTTGCGTACCTGACTTTATGTAATTCCTAAATTGGGACTATGGTTAGGAGCCCTGCTTTGTGATCTTGTGCACTACCATTGGGTCGAGACACCCTGCTGTGTGATCTTGTGTGTCTTCCTGTCACTTATACTCTAATAACGATGGCAACCGAGGTTTGACAGTTGGTGTAAATGTGATATGTAGGGTATTCCACCAAGCTCAGCTGCATTGCATTGTTGTTGAAAACAATTACATTACGCCCATGTGTTTTCAAATGATTTGATATGAAACTGCTTTATAATGGCTCTCAACTATATTTTGTAAAAATATTATGTTTTGTTTTGATATCTCTATGTACCAGTACTTTTGTATTTACCACCTTCCCTGCCAGGCTCGGAGGCACAGTCTAGGGGTCCAAAAAATTAGTAGATTTTCTCAGACAGATTCGCAGAGTCACTTGGTGAGCCTTCTTTATTTTGGAAGGCCTGATATCTGACAGTTTCATTTATCATTTATTAGTTTTGGGTCTTCTGGGACCTTGTCCCAGATTTCAGATAGATATTTCTTTCAGTCATATAGTAGAGATTTCACAGACATTATAGAGATGTTGATTGAGATTATGGGACAATATTCTCCATTATTGTTTTCATATGATTCTTGACCATGTTTCCGTTATTTAGTGTATCTTCTGCATTTTTTTCATAGAAGTCATGTGCATGATTACCAGATAGATAAGGGGTGTTTCGGGCCTTGATGGTTCGGAATACTCATCACGGCCAGGGCCCTGTTTCGGGTCATGAAAGTCGCACAGGAGACATGTTCGGGATTTCAGTCCACGTTCCCGTTGCCAGATCATACTCTTCTGTTATATCAACAACTTTGAGTTGGTTCTTCCAATGCCTCCTGTAACATAAAACTTTCCATCCATGAATACATTAGAACACATCTTATATGGCATATTCATGCTTCACAAAGTGTTCCACGTGCCTGTCTCCGAATAGTAAATTTCAACAGAGCTAAGGATTTTACCTTGTGAGTCACAACCGCCAGAAAAAATGACGATTTCCCCAAGGATTTCTTTACCAAACAAACATTGTGGCACATTCATCTGCATCTCAGTTGACCACGTATTTGTCAGTAAGCTGTACTGATAAATGAAATTGGCAAACACATCTTTTCTGAAAACAAGAAGCTCTGTACCAACCGCCAAATATTCCTTATCGGAGAACACGAAACAATCATTGGGAGTCATTCTCGGCAGACGCATCTAACACAGCCTAGTAGGGTCAAAAGCTTCTCACTCAGGCTGTTGGCAGGAGATATACAGCCAGTGCTCCCCCACACCATTTCATTGCCGCATTGTATAAAGTTAACTGCTCCTAATTAATGAGCGGAAGTTACGGTTCAAAGATGATATGGCTCCATAATGTGACCTAGAACAACGAATGAGGGAATTGATGGAGTTGTCATGATCGATGGCAGGAAAAAGCGTGCTCCTATAGGAATTATCCCCAGCATGATTCTGATTGTCATCTTGCTCATCATGGTCCTGACTGTCAGCATGCTCATCAGGGAATGCTGAAGAACTCCCCAAGGGAAGATCTACTTCCACTAGGTTGGAACCATCAGGCTGTTTTTGTAACCTACATTGGACATTTTTAACCTCCTGGTCATCTTCCAATGGCCTTTTCCCATTCTGGACTTCAATCCTTTCGGCTGATAACTCATGCAAGTCGTTGAGTTACCTTCTGTCTGACAATCCCTTGTAACCACATAGGACGGTTCTTCTGACAAATCTTCCAGATTCAACCCTAAAGTAAACACCGGTTTCGCTTTCTTGCTCTGATATGGATCCTAAACCCTGTGTCTTCCTGATAAGTCTGATTTAATTGAACATAATTCATTTGGGGTTATGGAATCATTGTTTGTAGCCACAACATTAAAAGAATTAATTGGAGCGAAAATGAAACTGTTTTATAGTCATACCAAATGAGGAATTTCAACAGAATGACCTAAATCACCTGATGAATCCAATCCCATAAAGTAAGAAAGGAAAATATCGCCAATAGAGGACTAATGTTGACAGTGGTGAGAGAATATAGGGAAGAAGTTCAATTGCCGAATTGAAGTGACGAAGACTGCGTGGCGGTGAATATTTTACTAGTGTTTATTATATATAACATATTTTCGTAAAAGGAATCTCACTGATATATTTAAGTATGCGGGGACCTACGTCGCATAATTTTAGTGTGTAAGTTATAAATTCATGTGTTGATATATTGTATCTCTAATC
This sequence comes from Capsicum chinense, assembly GCA_026120095.1. Lineage (NCBI taxonomy): Eukaryota > Viridiplantae > Streptophyta > Magnoliopsida > Solanales > Solanaceae > Capsicum > Capsicum chinense. Next base: position 40,736,518 of record JAPEIP010000012.1, on the reverse strand, counting down.
TAAATGTATGATATGTTAGGAGTGCTTAATTTAAGTCATGAAATGATAATGTGTTTCACACTTAGCACGATGAATTCATCAAAAGTAACTTCGCATACTCCAATCAAATTGTCTATGAATTAATTAAGAGAATGTAATAGTCACCATTCCGAATTCTAACTTTCTTATTTTACAAAGGCAAAAACTCTTTAAAAAGTGTTTTGTCATATTTCATGTGGTTTGTGCAACAACTGTCAATCTTTCAAAAATCTGATTTCTTGCTTATAAAATATGTTTCCACAAATAAGTGACCTTCTTCTTCTTTGGTGACTTGGGCATCTACTTCATATTTTGATATTTTCTTTTGCAAACACAGCTTCATGACCAACCTAATTGCAGATCTTGCATTGAGCATCTAGTCTCTTCCAACATTTAAATGGAGGATGACCTATTTTGCCACTAGAAAGGTGGTAGTTTTTCCTTGAATTATTATCCTTGTTTTGAGTCTTGTGGTTGGATGCTGAAGCTTCTTCAACCATACTATCCTGTCTTATAAGCCTTCTTTGCTCTTGTGCCTGCAATGTATTTAATAATTCTGTCAAAGTAATCTTGGATAGGCCTTTTGTGATTTTCAAGGTAGTAATTGATACTTCGTCTCTATCATGTAGCGTAACAAGAATTTTTTCAACAATTCTTGAATATCTAAATTTTGTGCCAAGCAATCTTGACTTGTTAATAATGCCAAGAAGTCGGTCTAAGTACTCTTTGACGGTCTAATATTCTTTCATCTTTTGGAATTCGAATTCCCTTATTAGATTCAACAACTTCATGCCTCATATTCTTTAATATCCGGTTTATTCTTGCTTTAGGTAATCCCATATTTCTTTTTTCTAATTTAAAAGCCATAACTTTCGTGAAAATTATTGGAGACACACTAGCAAATAAAGTTGCTCTTGCCTTTGATTTTATGATTTTCTTTTCCTTTTGGCTTTTTATCTGGGCTACCATGGGATCATTGGGCAGTGGAAGAACATCATAATCTCCTCTATGGCCTCCCAAAGATCTAGAGCCTCAAGATTACTCTGCATTCTTACAACATAAAATTGGTAATTCTCCTCATCAAAGATGGGAGGAGCTATTTTGGAAAAGTTTTTTTCAGAATTCATCTTACGCACAGATCCCTCAAGAAAATGGCTCAAGATATCAGTTGTTGGTTTTTTGATTAGAAATTATAGAAATACCAGAAAAAGACTTGACCGAAAAGATACTTCAATTGTATATTATATTGTCAAAGGAAATTGTTTTATTAATAACTTAAAGACATATATGTATAGCTAAATTTTCAACTAAAAAATATAAAAATAAGCAACTAAATTTAAATTCAAATAACAAAGAGATGACTAATTCCTAAGTTTAAGCGACACAAAACTCTAATAATTTAAAACTTCTAATAGTAATCTACTTTATTTATTTCTGAGACATATTTTTAATAAAAATACATAATCTAGATATATCTCCAGATCTCATTCCACTATGCATCGCTTTAGGCAATCATTTGTTCTCTCCATATATAGTTTGGGCAACAAATTTCATGTACAAATATGCCTGTGAAAGACGAGTAGGAAAGCACGCGGGTTGTACCGATCAACTATGAGCTATCGAGTGACGATAAACCGAGGGGACAGGAAATGTATCGGTCAGCTTTGAGTTGTATGTCGAGTGACGGTTGCACCATCTCTTACGAAAGGATGCGGGGGGCCTATCTTATAATAAAGGGGGTACTCTCTTCTCCGATGTGCACTTTATTATTGTGTCCTATTCCTTAAGGAGTGATCCAGGATCAATTCATGTGGTGATACTCGCCTAAACAAAGGGGACCTTTTGTAGTCAAATGTGTACGAGGAAAGGACAATTATTCAGTGCACTAAAATCTAGTGGATGTGGTTCCATATTCATGAAAATAAAGGTTTAAACAATGTCATGGAACCAAGACAACCTAAGAAAAATAGGGTTACAAATAATATAATAAGAAAGATAAAGGGCTTCCAACGTCTATAAAAAAAGTCGCTTTCTCTATTTGGAAAAGCAAAGGGAGAGATGGATCCAGCAACCACTAAAAGACTTTTTTAAGTGAATCAAAGAATTCTCCATGTGGAAAATGAAAAGCGCCAATTGCAGTAAGCTCTGCATGCCTTTTTAGAACATATGCCTGCTATTTTTCTGAAGCTGATGGAACAACACATTCAATAGTTTTCAAACCTAATCCGCACTTTGGAAGAAAAGGAGATGACCCTCATCCGAGAAAGGGAGGACCTTATAGTTAGGATGGCTTTCCGCATCCACTCCGGAAACAACTAGGAGTCAAACATTTATACCACCATTCTGTTGTAAACAAATAATCCTATCATAGATCCATTAGGGTCTTGAAATTATAGAAATATGATAATAATAGAAGCAACAAGAAAGATGTATAGTCTAATGAGGTTACTATAAATTATTTACTTATGGGTGGGCAAGCTCTTCTATTCTGGTTGTGTTAAAAGGGTTTGTCATCCAAAAATTTGGATTCATTTCTTATTGCAAATATTCACTAGTAGAATACCATAATTGAATGGATTGACATAATTTTTCTACCTCGTTTACAATCCCATATGTGTTTTTCCAAAATCGAACGTTGTTGTTCAGCATCTTCAACGAGCCATCCTTTAGAAGGTATTTTTAAAAGGTCGTCATGTCCTAATGAAATGGATGTAGCCGTAGCTTGTTGGAACCCGAAGTTCTTACTTGATCTAGGATATGTGATGTATATGCCATTTCTAAGTCCTCTATTAATCTACTAATAAGTCGTATCGTGGCAGTTCCGTCTATTGCTTCATTGTGAAAGACCAAATTGACCCGTTCTGCCATAATTCCCCATATATTCAGCTGAGTAGGATTCGACAATGGGTCTGTGTCAATGATTATAAAAGCTATGATAGTCTCATAGTCATGGTTCATATCTAATAGGACCACACAAGGATATATCTTCTTCCCACAAACATATTCTATACAGAACGAGATTATCCATGAATAGTGTAAATATCCTTACTAGCATATTTACTACTCCCTCCATCCTATTTACACTATACCTTTAACTCAAAAAATTGAATATATCTCTCACCTTACTGCCTCTTCCATCTAAAAAGTGTCCCAAATGCACTTATTTACACAAAATAATTCTCGGAAAGATACTCCATCCAAACAGACTCTCTTCTAGTTTCTTGAATCCTTTATTGCATCACATGTAAAATTAAATAATTTTGGCCTCTTTATATTTATATTTTCATATTCTCAGTTTAACAAGTATAAAAGGGCAACTCGGTCCACTAAACCTCCTGCTATGCGCAAGGTCCGGGGAAGGGCCCCACCACAAGAGTATGTTGTATAGTGTCTAAACTTGTATTTTTGTTAGAGGCTATTTTCAAGGCTAGAAACCCGTGATCTCCTAGTCACATGCAAGCAACTTTAACAATTACTCCAAGGTTTCCCTTCAATTCAATAAGTATAAGTATAGAAATTTGTGTCTAGTTAAAAATTATAATTACAGTTTGTTATTATTTTTATAGTGATGCTTACTTGGTTTTAAGTCTCATCCAGTGTCACCACACTATAGAAAAGAAGATTCTCCTCTTACGACAAAGGTGTAAAAGAACGAAACTCTATCGTATCAGAAAAAGAAAATGAAAACAGAACTTTTCATATATTCATACTACAAGTAGACCCATCACACCAAATCCTTCTGAAACCACATCCTATTATCTATTACCAACAATTTAGCCAATAAATTAAAATAAAACCTGCTCATACAAATTCCAAGTTACAAACAATGGACTAGTTATACAAATTGCACTTGACAAGATTACATGACAAAAGACTATGGACAATGAAGTCAGAAAATCCAACAACAGAGTCCAAACATGCTAAAAACTAGTAGGTGACATTTTAAATTCAAAATGCAAAAGTTGGTGATTGTCTTGTACTTACTATATTTTTTGTTTATAATGCTTCGGGTTACTTCAATATTTTTTGAATGGACAACCCATCCCAACACATGGCCCACTTATGGCTGGGTTAGACTGCTATTTTTAAGGGCCTTTTGTTAAAAAGGCTAGACCGTCCTAACATGTTTAGCTCTTTAGCCCACTAGGATTGAATTAAGTTGAATTGGGCCAACGCATTTTCACAGCTCTATCTATCATTACTATTCAACGTCTATGTCATCATAGTGAAAGAAATGGTCCTAACATTCCATCTGTTTCCTCATCCATTTATCAGTTATTATCTTTTTTCCTTCTCATATTTAATTGCATCTCCTACTTTAAATCTTATATTATATAAATTTCAGTTATAGTTCTTTCCTATTCTTAGGGTATAAGGTGTCTATGTTTGTTCTCTAGGACTCAAATGACAGCCTAAACTCAGGTTACGAAGTAATGAATACGCCATTAACTAGAACTATGATAAGAGAATAACACTGATGAGACCTAGTTAACAACCTAGGATAGTTTATTCTACCTTGCCTAAAGGCATGAGATTGCCATAGAAATCTCATGCCATGCAAGTTATTGCCTCCTCTTTCTCTACCTATTTGTCACGACCCGAGCCAGGGCCCTAGCTGTAACGAGCATCCCAACCATCAAGGTCCAGGCGCTCTTCTAAATATGGTAATCATGAATAATATTCATATAGCATAAGAAAATTTGCAAAAAAATAACACTTGAAGGAACCATGGTCAGTCTCATAAACTTGAACAATTTTAAAAGGCAAAATCTGAATAGTCTAAACATAAAACAACTGTCTGCAAAATCTCTAACATTACAATAACCATCATACGTCTGAGACAAAACTGGGACAAGGCCCCCAGTAAACTATAAAGAAGAAAGAAACAATGAAATCTGATAATCAGGCCTTCTGGAATAGAGACGGCTCACCAACTGCAACTTCTAAGACACACAGATCTACTACTGTATGGACCCAGGACTGTGCCTCGGATCCTAAGATAGAGGGGGTCAATACATATGTACTGGTATGCAGAGCAACCCAAAATAATGAATTTATATATAAAACATAGCAGAGAGCAAGCCATAAAACAATATACATAAAGTAGTTTAAAATACATGGGCAAATCTCAAATGATCTTAAAACAGTCTTGTCAAGGCAATTTCAATTCTTTGTATTACTTCTGAACTAGGTGGTACACCCTACATTTCTGAAATTATCCTACTATCTATAAGAGATCCAATCTTAACTTTGTGGCCAAGCCCCCAACCCGAGTTTACCGTAAGAGTTGAAGTTTCTGATTCTGATTCTGAAATGCCCCAGGGCACTAGGTCAACATATAATAATATATCTGTGTCGGTAAAACATGATTTTAGGCAATGGATTGAGTGACCCATTCCTACTTTGGGTGATCACCTAATTCTCTGATTTCGCATTTTTATCCTATTCTAAACATGCATCTTTCTGAATTCAAAATTTGAAATCTAAAATAAAATATAAATTCTGTTCTGAGTTTTATCATGTCCGTCATACCAAGACTTGCAAGTCATGTTTTTGAGCCATAAAACATCATATTACAGTCTCCTCTTTCAAAACATAATCTTTGGGCCACCATATTTTAAACAATTCAAGAAGATTCATACATCAAAGCATTTGTCAAATTACGTTAGAGGCATTGTTTTCGGTTTTTTAACAAACATTTGGTGGCTATAAAATTTGTGACGAATCATAGAAGTTTCTTAATGAACATATTTAACCATTAACATCAAATACAATACCCTTTATTCATTGCAAAACCATAATCGAGTCTTAACAACCATAAAAGCATTTGTAACATACTTCACAATATACATTCAAATAAATCGTGACGTACTGAAGCAAGAAATCTTTAAGCAAGGGAGGGATTGCCAATAATTGATGCTCTCAATTCAACATTTAGATTCATCAAGTGCATGCATTTATATTTATATAAGTAATGGTTCAATTTTAAGGGGAGACCTCAAGACCAAAGCTATAGTGTCATTAAAGAGTTAGTAATGCACAATTGTAAACATAAATCTTAAAACCGCTTTCTAAAATCCTGATTTCTAAACTTTAAACCATATTCAAAGTGTTTCCAACTCGCCCATGTAGTTTAGAAAAAGCCCACATACCTTCGATTATAAGATTTGAAGAATGAAAGCTGGATCTTGATTCGTTTCTTGGAATTCTAAATCATAGGGAAGAATTCTTGATCTTTTGGGATGAGCTAGGATTTTGATTTTTAAGAGAAAATTAAATAAAAGATTCAATTGATGATTCTTGAGTCTGAAATTCTATGTTATAGGCGGGTTAGGGCAAAGAAAAGGACCCTTTTCCCCTTAAAAATGTGAAAATAGAACCTGGGAATTATGTTTGTGCGACAGAGCGCGCGTCACACGCTAATCGTGCGTAGCTACTGCCTCTCTCACAAAAATGGCTATAACTTTTCGCTCGGGTAGTGGATTTTGACGAAATTTTTATTGTTGGAAAGGTAATTCGATTATCTACAATTTGGTTGGTCTTTAGCTGAAAAATTATATGTTTGTCGAAAGTTATACATGCTGAAAGTTGACCCTTGTAGAATCGAATATCAAACTTTAGATGAATGAATGACTATTAGCTCAACCTTGCTCCAAGTGATTTTTATGAACAATTTACACCACATAATCACTTCATACAATAGGAGAAGGATAATGACACATGAATTTAAATTTAAACAATGGAATTAGAGCTTACACATGTAGGAATGACGGTTCGGTTTCTAGCTCTAAAATGCGGAGCTTTACATTATCTCTCCCTTAGGATCATTCATCCCCGAATGATGGGTAGGGACTTGTCGAAGTTATACAAGTGTAGAACAAAGAATGAAATATCTCATTGAACACATTTCCTTAATAAAATATGTAATGGAATCAAACAAGCTTCATGATAACCCCTAGTGAAACGTGAAAGCATGAAACATGAGATAGTGAGGCGTTACATAAGGATGATTTTGCACATGAGTTCTACACAGCATAATAATCACAACATAAGGCAGAGGTTATTTGATTCTAGTAGGATTGATTTAAATTGGTACCATCATGAAATAAGCAAACATGATATCGATGTGACCTCGGCATGTGGTCTATGGCACATGATCAAAACATTGTAAAGCATGAATTTTCCCTGGACTCCTCGGCTCGATTAAGATTGGTACACGACATGAGTTGAGATTCCCGCGGGACATAAGAATAGATTAGAAATATTCTCTATCTCAAAGATACAACGAATAGACTTAAACTTAGAGACACTTCTCATCCACATCCCAAACAATAAATAACATACTTCATATTTGCCAACCTACAATTCTGCCACTATGAATCTAACCTCAAAAATTGGAGTTACACTTCAAAGTGCTCTTACGTTGAAGCTTAACTAAGAGTTACAAGATGCTAACTCAAGCTACAGTCACCTCTACTCTACATCCCATTATTAAAATTACTTAGCCTTATCACTACTACAAAACAAACTCGAATTTTTAATCAAGGAGAACCAACTACATAAACCAGTGATTTGTATTTTTATCCATCACAACATTCAAGCCTCTCATTACTATACCCATTTTATGGATCTCCCCACTAAGTCCATCCAATTCAATCTTTCTCACTAAGATTTTTGCTATATAGCACCTTCTTAACTATCTCACATAATGATATTTCATCTGCCTCTTCCCCTTCCTCTATAGACTTAGCTCAAGAAATCACAGAATAAACTTTCACCTTTAAGAACATCTACTCCCCTACCTAATACATTACTACGCCTCCACAACCACCATCATACAAACATAAAGAGGGTCATTGAGGTACCCGATCATACACATCACGAATGGAAATAACACTTATCATGTAACACCCCACAAAATCGTTCATGCATTAGCTCGTGGTAATATGCTCTTAGGGTTAAATGACTAGAATAGTGTCAAAGACACTTAGTATCATTTTTGGATGAGTAAATTTTAAACCATATATAATTTACCTAATTTTGGCTTTTTATCATGTGAAAAATTGACTGAGCTTTTCATCGATATAAGATTCGCCCAAATCCGATACGCAGGCAAGAAGTTATGGCTAATTTAAGTCCTAATTGTAAAACACCATCATTTTGGTGCTTGGCACGTCACGGAGTGGGCCTATTTAGTAATTGTCAAATTCTAGTAGCATAGCGTGATTCTGGCTAGTAGCATTGAAGTTCCAGGTCCTAACTAGTGGGACAACACAATGGCTCTTCATCGCAGTGCCCTTAAAAATCCCATTCGTCAATTTCCCGTAAGCCACCGCTATCGTGGCGAATCACGGTCTTTCATAAAATCGGGCTCCCAATTATATTTTTATTCCATATAATTAAGTGTATATTGGTATTTTTCACCCCCTTATAAGTTTAAATACGAGATTTTAATTCCAAATGACCTCATTATTAATATTTTCATCAGAAACCATCAAGAACACTCCTTAGGGTTTTAAACAAGAAATTGATTGAAGATTTGGAATCCCCAAGACGTGGGCATCAAGAATCATCATTTAATTTCCTAAATAGAGGTATGTGGGGTTCATACTAAACACTATATGGGCTTATCAACACTTGAACATGATTTAAAGATTATCAAGCATGAATTTTAAAAGGGTTTTGGAACGTTTGATTTAAATTTCGCATCTTTGGTGTGTTGATGATACAATTGTTTTGGTCTTTAGGCCTTTCCCCCTTAAACTAATTTAAACTTATATGAATATGTATGATGTTGAAGATTTGATTAAGATCATTATTATTGAAACCCCTCTCTTTGATGATTTGGAGTTGATGAACTTGTTGGGAATGATTTGAGATGCTTGTTTAACGTTTTGAAGGGGATCATTTCAATATTTAAGTATTTAACATGATTTTTATGACGATGAGAGGGAGTTTCTTGTTACGATTTCATCCTTGTCTTAAAAATAAAAAATTGCATATGATTGATATCTTTGACATGACCACCTTGTGAATTTGAAATAGTGAAAAAGAGAATTGCTTGTGTATGTTTACATAAGCTTTAAGAAAGAGTTTCTTGAAATGATTTATTGATATGGTAGTCCCAGATTTACGTTTTGAAACAGAGATTATTTTATGCTAATAATGGCTCATATATATGACTTGCATGTCAATGGTATGACGATACCGTATAAATGTATTCCATGATAAAGTTAGAGCTTTCTGAGTATGTTTTCAGAGAATGCATGTCCTAAAGAGTTAAAAATGTGCATAAAGAGAGATAGGACTAGAGTTCAAGTAACTCTTAGCCTAAAACCATGGTTTCCCGATCGAGATATATTATTTTTACACTAGCGATGGTCGTGTGGCGTAGCAAAGTCAAAGACTCAAACCCTTGTGGCACACTTGGGTTGGAGGCTTCCCCATCGAGTCAATGGAAGATTCCATATGGCCCATGGAATTTCAGAGTTATAGAGTATACCATCTAGGGAAGAAGTAAAACAAAGAATGTCTTAGAGCTCAGATGATTTTCTTTCAGAGTCTTTCACAAATGCCCATGAGATTTGTTACTATATGATATGTTTATGAACTGCTTTTTAATTGATCTCATATATGTTGAATATAATTTATTATTTTTGATTTTCTCTGCGTACCAGTAAATATGTTTTGATCGCTACCTCCCAGGTTTGGAGGCTCAGCCTAAGGGTCCAGCTAATTAGTAGAGTATCCCAGAGAGAAATGATCTGTGCAGTGGTGAGCCTTCTTTGTTCAAGAAGTCCTGTTATTTCAGATTATGTTGTTCCGTTGTTTTGGTCTACTGGGGGCTTTGTCCCAGCTTTCAGATAGTTGATAGATTTTCATGTAGTAGAGATTTTGCAGACTATTCCATATGTTGTTTAGTTGATTTTGTATTTCATTCCTTATTTTTAAACTAAATCTAGAGTTTGACCATGTTTCCGCATCATATTATATTTCTGCATTTTATTATGTGAATGTTGTGCATGATTTCCAGATTAAGTACGACGCCTGGGCCTTTATGGTTCTTGATCTCCATCACGGCCAGGCCCTAGTTCGGATCGTGACAAACTCAATATTAAAGCACGGTTCATGGTCCCAGGGTGTCTGCAAAATTGTATTGGATAGAATCTTATTTATGGGTGTGTAGCACACTACACTTATAAGCAGGAGGCTACTAGGCATTTAGGAATGTTTCCCCTCTTTGTTATTTAGTTTGTGCTTTTGAGTCTAATCTTTCCTATAATCCGTGATCCCTTGCATTTCAGAAAAACAATCATGCCTGATCAGAATGCTCACTTAGATGAGGTCCGTCCCACTCATGGGATGAGGAACCAAAATAGAGATCAGACTTCGTAGATTTATACTTCTCTAGGAGTCCTACTTACTCAGACCAGCCCACTTAAGGCACCCAGATCTCCCCAGATGGGGACTAATCGCACTCAGTTTCATGATAAAAAAGTATCTAATGCAAAATTTAGACAGTCCATTCATATAATTGCACAAATGGTAGCCACAAAGACTTAATAGTTAGAAGATATTGGGACTGCATCTGTTATGTCTGAGGCTACAAGAGTGGGCTAGTTCATGAGGATGAACCCGCCTAAGTTTACTAGTACTAAGGTAGAAGAGGATCCACAATAGTTTGTGGACGAGATAAAGAAGATCTTTAAGGTGATACATGTAGATGAGGTAGAGGGGGTTGAGTTAGCATCTTACCAGCTTAAGGATGTAGCGAACCAATGGTACAACGAGTGGGAAGATTCAAAGAGTGAGCATGTCGAGCCTATAATTTGGGTTGAGTTCGTGGAAGCCTTCCTCGATCGGTTATTTCCTCTCGAGTTGAGGGAGGCTAAATCCGAAGAGTTTATGAATCTTGAATAGGGAAAGATGAGTTTCTTGGAGCACACTTTGAAGTTTAACCAACTAGCCCATTATTCTCAAGATATGACTAGTAACATAAGAGCTCGAATGAAAAAAATTTGCATCCGGCCTTTCAAATGACTTCGAGCTTTAATGTCAGGGAGAAATGTTGAACTAGGACATGGATTTTGCAAGATTGTCAGTCCATATGCAGCAAGTAGAGGAAAAGAAAAGGAAGATCACTGAATCTAGATAGAAAGATAGATAGGCAAAGAGAGCCAAAATAGCAGACCAGAGCTACAATCAGCAGCAGAATAGGAATTGGTGTAACGAATAGCAGAAGAAGAAAAATTAGGGTAAGGCGCAGTCTGTAGCCAGTACCCTGGTGACCAGACCCCCATCCGTACAGTGCACTCAATATTTTTACTATAGGCAGGGGCTGAGGATGCAGGGTTCACAGTCTAAAGGAAGTGTAGCTCAGACCTCTCAGACATACCCACACTATGAGAAATAAGGGAGGAATCATCCAGGGAGATATCAGTTTGAAGATATAGAGTGTTTTTCGTGTGGCCAGCCAGGCCATATCCAAAGATAATGTCCGACAGTAAAGGGTAATATTGGTGTAGCCAAGTCAAATGCTAATTTTTCTGCACTACCACCACCTCAGAAGGGTGCCACTTCAGCCACCGAAAATGGTCGTAACCAGTTGTATGCCTTAACCATGATGTGTATGTGTTACCTGATCCTAGGTCTACCTTGTGATATGTGACCCATTATGTGCCTGTTGGTTTGAGGTTTGAACCTGATGTGATTGCTGAGCCTTTTTCTGTTTCCACTCTGGTGATGGATTCCCTGGTGGCTAGGAGGGTGTATACAAATTGTGTGGTGACTTTTTGTGTCCGGGATACAATGGCAGACCTCATAGGCCTAGACATGCTTGATTTTGATACTATCCTAGAGACGGACTGGCTTAATTCTTGTTATGCCACATTAAATTATAGAACCTGAAGAGTCACCTTTTCTTTTCCAAGTGAACCGATGATAGAATGTGAGGGACATTCTTTAGCACCTAGAGGTAACTTTATATGTTATCTCAGAGCCTGTAAACTTATTTCCAAAGGTTGTTTCTACAATCTTATTTGAGTTAAAGATTCTAATACCAAAAGTCCTTTCTTTTCGACTGTCCCTATAGTAAATGAGTTCCCAGAAGTCTTTCCAGATGATCTACCGAGAATACCACCTTATAGGGTGATAGATTTTGGCATTGATTTATTGCTAGATACCCATACTATCTCTATTCTTCCGTATAGAATGGCTCCAGTAGAGTTGAAAAAGTTGAAAGAGCAGCTAGCAGAGCTTCTAGGTAAAGGTTTTATCCATCCTAGTGTTTCTCCCTGGGGTGCACCTATACTCTTCATGCAAAAGAAACATCGTTCCCTTTGTATGTGCATAGATTATTGTCATCTGTATAAGGTCATAATTAAAAATAAATATCCTCTTTCTAGAATTGATGATCTTTTTGACCAGCTTCAGGGTGCTAAATATTTTTTAAAGATAGACCTTCATTCGGGATATCAACAGTTGAAGGTTATGGAGTCAGATATTCCCAAAATAGCTTTCCGAACCAGATGTGGTCATTATGAATTCTTAGTCATATCCTTCGGGTTGACTAACACCCCTGTCACCTTCATGGATCTTATGAAAAGGGTTTTCCATTAGTTTCTAGATCTGTTTGTTGTGGTTTTCATTAATGGTATTCTGATTTATTCAAAGAGTAAGGAGGACCATGCCAATAACCTTTGAATTATCCTTCAGACTCTCAAAGATCATGAGTTACATGCGAAATTTTCCTAGTGCGAATTCTCGGGCATATCGAGTCGAGTGACGAGATTAAGGTTGATCCCCAGAAGATTGAGGCAATGAGAAAATGGCCCAGACCCACAACTCCAACTGATATTTGGAGCTTCTTGGGTTTGGCAGGGTATTACAGAAGATTTGTAGAGATTTTTTCTTTGATAGCTGCACCACTTACTATGTTGAATCAGAAAAAGGTGAAGTTCATGTGGTCTGACTCCTGTGAGTATAGTTTTGAGAAGTTAAAAGATAGGTTAACAACTGCTCCTGTTTTGACTCTTCTTGATGGTACAGAATGGTTTGTTGTGTACTATGATGCATCCCGTGTGGGACTTGGGTGTTTACTTATGTAGCACCGTAAGGTGGTGGCTTATGCATCCGGGTAGTTGAAGTTGCATGAGTGAAATTACCCCACCCATGACTTAGAGTTAGCAGTTGTGGTGTTTCCGCTTAAAATTGGGCGGCATTATCTTTATGGGGTGCATGTTGATGTTTTCACTGACCATAAGAGTTTACAGTATGTTTCCTCATAGAAAGAATTGAGCCTCAGGAAACGGCGATGGATAGAATTTCTAAAGGATAATGACATGAGCCTGCACTATTATTGGGGCGAGGCAAATGTGGTAGCCAACGCCCTTAGAAGGTTGTCTCTGGGTTGTCTTTCTCATATTAAAGAAGTGAAAAGAGAGATGGTGAAGGATATTCACCGACTAGCAAATCTTGAAGTGCGACTCTTAGATATTAAAAATGGAGGGGTAGTTGTTCATAAGATAACTAAATCATCCCTTTGTGCAGAAGTTAAAGAGAAACAGATCAAAGATCCCATCTTGATTGAGATTAAGAAAGATGTGGGTCACCAGAAGGTGATGTCCTTTGAAATTAGTGGTGATGGTATTTTGAGATATCAGGGTTTATTGTGTGTGCCAGATATAGATGGTCTACAGAAGAGAATCCTTGATGAAGCTCACACTTCAAGGTATGTTTTTCACCCAAGCTCTACCAAGATATATCATGATCTAAAAACTATTTATTAGTGGAATAATATGAAGCGCGATGTGGCAAACTATGTCGCCAAGTGTTTGTACCATCAAAAAGTTAAGGTAGAACATATGAGGCCTGGTGGTACTTCCCAAGAGATTTCCTTGCCCTTATGGAAATATGAAATAATCTATATGGATTTCATTACGGGATTTCTGAGGTCCCGAAACCAGTATATTTCTATTTGGGTGATTGTTGACAGGCTTACCAAGTCAACACATTTTCTGCCTGTGAGGACCAACTATTCGGGAGATGATTATGCCAAGCTTTATATCGAGGAGATAGTCCGTTTGTATGGGGAACCTATATCCATATTATTTGACAGAGGTACGCAATTCTCTTCATAGTTTTGGTGGTCTTTTCAGAAGGGATTAGGTACCCAAGTGAACCTGAGTACTGCTTTCCACCCTCAGACTGATGGGCAAGTTGAGCGCACCATTCAGACCCTTGGGGATATGTTGAGGGCTTATGTAATTGAATTCAAAGGTAGCTGGGTAGATCACTTGACGTTAATAGAGTTCGCTTATAATAATAGCGATCATGCTGGTATTAAGAAGGCTCTGTTTGAAGGCTTTTATGGGAAAAATATAGATCACCGATAGGGTGGTATAAAGTGGGTGAGACTCAGTTGTTCGAGGCTAATCTTGTTCATCAGGCGATGGTGGACGTGAAAATTATTAGAGAATGACTTAAAATAGCCTTGAGTAGACAAAAATCCTACACTTATATTAGGAGAAGAGACTTATTTTTTGAGGTTGGTGATTGGGTGTTCCTCAAAGTCTCCCCAATGAAGGGAGTTATGCAATTCGAGAAGAAAGGTAAGTTGAGTCCTCTCTATATAAGTCCATACCAGATTTTTAGAAGGATGGGTGGAGTTGCGTACGAGTTAGAGTTACCAGTAAGTTCGGGTTGTTTTCATTCGGTATTTCACATATCCATATTGAAGAAATATATTGGAGACCATTCA
>JAPEIP010000012.1:40707240-40721642 GCA_026120095.1 Capsicum chinense | reverse complement strand
CAAGATTGTCAGTCCATATGCAGCAAGTAGAGGAAAAGAAAAGGAAGATCACTGAATCTAGATAGAAAGATAGATAGGCAAAGAGAGCCAAAATAGCAGACCAGAGCTACAATCAGCAGCAGAATAGGAATTGGTGTAACGAATAGCAGAAGAAGAAAAATTAGGGTAAGGCGCAGTCTGTAGCCAGTACCCTGGTGACCAGACCCCCATCCGTACAGTGCACTCAATATTTTTACTATAGGCAGGGGCTGAGGATGCAGGGTTCACAGTCTAAAGGAAGTGTAGCTCAGACCTCTCAGACATACCCACACTATGAGAAATAAGGGAGGAATCATCCAGGGAGATATCAGTTTGAAGATATAGAGTGTTTTTCGTGTGGCCAGCCAGGCCATATCCAAAGATAATGTCCGACAGTAAAGGGTAATATTGGTGTAGCCAAGTCAAATGCTAATTTTTCTGCACTACCACCACCTCAGAAGGGTGCCACTTCAGCCACCGAAAATGGTCGTAACCAGTTGTATGCCTTAACCATGATGTGTATGTGTTACCTGATCCTAGGTCTACCTTGTGATATGTGACCCATTATGTGCCTGTTGGTTTGAGGTTTGAACCTGATGTGATTGCTGAGCCTTTTTCTGTTTCCACTCTGGTGATGGATTCCCTGGTGGCTAGGAGGGTGTATACAAATTGTGTGGTGACTTTTTGTGTCCGGGATACAATGGCAGACCTCATAGGCCTAGACATGCTTGATTTTGATACTATCCTAGAGACGGACTGGCTTAATTCTTGTTATGCCACATTAAATTATAGAACCTGAAGAGTCACCTTTTCTTTTCCAAGTGAACCGATGATAGAATGTGAGGGACATTCTTTAGCACCTAGAGGTAACTTTATATGTTATCTCAGAGCCTGTAAACTTATTTCCAAAGGTTGTTTCTACAATCTTATTTGAGTTAAAGATTCTAATACCAAAAGTCCTTTCTTTTCGACTGTCCCTATAGTAAATGAGTTCCCAGAAGTCTTTCCAGATGATCTACCGAGAATACCACCTTATAGGGTGATAGATTTTGGCATTGATTTATTGCTAGATACCCATACTATCTCTATTCTTCCGTATAGAATGGCTCCAGTAGAGTTGAAAAAGTTGAAAGAGCAGCTAGCAGAGCTTCTAGGTAAAGGTTTTATCCATCCTAGTGTTTCTCCCTGGGGTGCACCTATACTCTTCATGCAAAAGAAACATCGTTCCCTTTGTATGTGCATAGATTATTGTCATCTGTATAAGGTCATAATTAAAAATAAATATCCTCTTTCTAGAATTGATGATCTTTTTGACCAGCTTCAGGGTGCTAAATATTTTTTAAAGATAGACCTTCATTCGGGATATCAACAGTTGAAGGTTATGGAGTCAGATATTCCCAAAATAGCTTTCCGAACCAGATGTGGTCATTATGAATTCTTAGTCATATCCTTCGGGTTGACTAACACCCCTGTCACCTTCATGGATCTTATGAAAAGGGTTTTCCATTAGTTTCTAGATCTGTTTGTTGTGGTTTTCATTAATGGTATTCTGATTTATTCAAAGAGTAAGGAGGACCATGCCAATAACCTTTGAATTATCCTTCAGACTCTCAAAGATCATGAGTTACATGCGAAATTTTCCTAGTGCGAATTCTCGGGCATATCGAGTCGAGTGACGAGATTAAGGTTGATCCCCAGAAGATTGAGGCAATGAGAAAATGGCCCAGACCCACAACTCCAACTGATATTTGGAGCTTCTTGGGTTTGGCAGGGTATTACAGAAGATTTGTAGAGATTTTTTCTTTGATAGCTGCACCACTTACTATGTTGAATCAGAAAAAGGTGAAGTTCATGTGGTCTGACTCCTGTGAGTATAGTTTTGAGAAGTTAAAAGATAGGTTAACAACTGCTCCTGTTTTGACTCTTCTTGATGGTACAGAATGGTTTGTTGTGTACTATGATGCATCCCGTGTGGGACTTGGGTGTTTACTTATGTAGCACCGTAAGGTGGTGGCTTATGCATCCGGGTAGTTGAAGTTGCATGAGTGAAATTACCCCACCCATGACTTAGAGTTAGCAGTTGTGGTGTTTCCGCTTAAAATTGGGCGGCATTATCTTTATGGGGTGCATGTTGATGTTTTCACTGACCATAAGAGTTTACAGTATGTTTCCTCATAGAAAGAATTGAGCCTCAGGAAACGGCGATGGATAGAATTTCTAAAGGATAATGACATGAGCCTGCACTATTATTGGGGCGAGGCAAATGTGGTAGCCAACGCCCTTAGAAGGTTGTCTCTGGGTTGTCTTTCTCATATTAAAGAAGTGAAAAGAGAGATGGTGAAGGATATTCACCGACTAGCAAATCTTGAAGTGCGACTCTTAGATATTAAAAATGGAGGGGTAGTTGTTCATAAGATAACTAAATCATCCCTTTGTGCAGAAGTTAAAGAGAAACAGATCAAAGATCCCATCTTGATTGAGATTAAGAAAGATGTGGGTCACCAGAAGGTGATGTCCTTTGAAATTAGTGGTGATGGTATTTTGAGATATCAGGGTTTATTGTGTGTGCCAGATATAGATGGTCTACAGAAGAGAATCCTTGATGAAGCTCACACTTCAAGGTATGTTTTTCACCCAAGCTCTACCAAGATATATCATGATCTAAAAACTATTTATTAGTGGAATAATATGAAGCGCGATGTGGCAAACTATGTCGCCAAGTGTTTGTACCATCAAAAAGTTAAGGTAGAACATATGAGGCCTGGTGGTACTTCCCAAGAGATTTCCTTGCCCTTATGGAAATATGAAATAATCTATATGGATTTCATTACGGGATTTCTGAGGTCCCGAAACCAGTATATTTCTATTTGGGTGATTGTTGACAGGCTTACCAAGTCAACACATTTTCTGCCTGTGAGGACCAACTATTCGGGAGATGATTATGCCAAGCTTTATATCGAGGAGATAGTCCGTTTGTATGGGGAACCTATATCCATATTATTTGACAGAGGTACGCAATTCTCTTCATAGTTTTGGTGGTCTTTTCAGAAGGGATTAGGTACCCAAGTGAACCTGAGTACTGCTTTCCACCCTCAGACTGATGGGCAAGTTGAGCGCACCATTCAGACCCTTGGGGATATGTTGAGGGC
Organism: Capsicum chinense; assembly: GCA_026120095.1. Classification (NCBI taxonomy): domain Eukaryota; kingdom Viridiplantae; phylum Streptophyta; class Magnoliopsida; order Solanales; family Solanaceae; genus Capsicum; species Capsicum chinense. The sequence goes on along the minus strand of JAPEIP010000012.1, from coordinate 40,718,475 downwards.
TTATGTAATTGAATTCAAAGGTAGCTGGGTAGATCACTTGACGTTAATAGAGTTCGCTTATAATAATAGCGATCATGCTGGTATTAAGAAGGCTCTGTTTGAAGGCTTTTATGGGAAAAATATAGATCACCGATAGGGTGGTATAAAGTGGGTGAGACTCAGTTGTTCGAGGCTAATCTTGTTCATCAGGCGATGGTGGACGTGAAAATTATTAGAGAATGACTTAAAATAGCCTTGAGTAGACAAAAATCCTACACTTATATTAGGAGAAGAGACTTATTTTTTGAGGTTGGTGATTGGGTGTTCCTCAAAGTCTCCCCAATGAAGGGAGTTATGCAATTCGAGAAGAAAGGTAAGTTGAGTCCTCTCTATATAAGTCCATACCAGATTTTTAGAAGGATGGGTGGAGTTGCGTACGAGTTAGAGTTACCAGTAAGTTCGGGTTGTTTTCATTCGGTATTTCACATATCCATATTGAAGAAATATATTGGAGACCATTCATTAGTATTGCCTGTAGAGAAGGTCAATGTGACAGACTCCTTATTCTATAAAGAAGAGCCCATGTCAGTCTTGGATCGCCAAGTTATGAAACTAAGGAGCAAAGAAATAGCCTCGGTCAAGGTGTTGTGGAAAAATAAAAAAATTTAAGAAGTAACTTATGAATCTGAAAATGACATGAAAGATAGATACCCAGACTTATTTAATCCGGTGATTGAGGAAATGGAAGGTACAATCGTTGTCTTATTCTTTTATTGCCTTAGTGTACCTCAAATCATGCTTTTCTATGTGCCGTGTCATCATTTGGCGATGAATGGTCCCAAGGGGGGGATAATGTAACACCCCGCAAAATCATCCATGCGTTAGCTCATGGTAATATGCTCTTTGAGTTAAATTACTAGAATATTGTCAAAGAGACTTAGTATCATTTTTGTCTTCCAAAATGAGTAAAGTTTAAACCATATAGAATTTTGCTAATTTTGACTTTTAATCATGTGGAAAATTGAATGATCTTTCCGTTAATATAAGATTCGCCCAAATCCGATACCCGGGAAAGAAGTTATGGCTAATTTAAGTACTAATCATAAAACACCATCATTTTGGTGCTTGGCGCATCGCAGAGTGGTCCTATTTAGCAATTGTCAAATTCCAGTAGCATAGTGCGATTGTGGCACGTCACGCTGAAGTTCCAGGTCCGAACCAGTGGGACAACGTGATGACTCCACGTCGTGGTGACCTTAAAGATCCAATTCATCAATTTCCATCTCATTAAGGGTATATTGCGTATTTTTCACCCCCCTTATCAGTTTAAACATGGGATTTTAATCCAAAATGACCTCATTATTAATATTTTCATCAAAAACCATCAAGAACACTCCTTAGTGTTTCTAACAAGAAAACCCAAACAACTCAAGATTCAACCGTGGGTTTTAGAAATTGATTGAAGATTTAGAATCCCCAAGCCGTGGGCATCAATAATCATACTTTAATTTCCTAAATAGAGGTACGTGGGGTTTATCCTAAAAACTACATGGGCTTATCAACACTAGAACATGATTTAAATATTATCAAGCATGAATTTTAAAGGAGTTTTGGAACTTATGATTTAAATTTTGCATCATGGGTGTGTTTTGTCTTTAGGCCTTTCCCCCTTAAATTGATTTAAACTTATATGAATATGTACGATGTTGAAGATTTGATTAACATCATTATTATTGAAACCCCTCTCTTTGATGATTTAGAGTTGATGAACTTGTTAGGAATGATTTGAGATTCTTGTTTAATATTTTGAAGGGGATCTTTTCAATAGTTTAGTATTTAACATGATTTTTATGATGATGAGAGAGAGTTTCTTGTTATGATTTCATCCTTGTCTTAAAAAGAAAGAATTGCATGTGATTAATATCTTTGACACCACCTTGAGTATTTGAAATGGTGAAAAAGAGAGTTTCTTGCATATGTTTACATGAACTTTAAGAAAGAGTTCCTTGAAATTATTTATTGATATGGTGGTCTCAAATTTGTGTTTTGAATCAGATATTATTCAAAGCTACCAATGGCTCAGAGATGTTACTTGCAAGTTAATGGTTTGATGATATCATATAAATGTATGCCATAACAAAGTTAGAGTTTTCAGAGTATGTTTTCGGAGAATGCATGTCTTAAAGAGTTTAAAATGGGCATAAAGAGAGTTAGGTGGATGTTTGAAGAGGGCTAGAGTTCAAGTAACTCTTAGCCTAAAACCGTGATTTGACGATCCGGGTATATTATTTTAACGCTGGCGACGACCGTGTGGTGTAGCAGAGTCAGAGACTCCAACCCTTGTGGCACACTAGGGTTGGAGGCTTTACCGCCGAGTCAATGGTGGATTCTATATGGCCCATGGAATTTCAGAGTTGTAGGGTATACAACCTAGCGCAAAAGTAAAATAAATAATATCTCAGAGTTCAGATGATTTTCTTTCAGAGTCTTTCAGAAGTGCCCATGATATTTCTTACTATATGATATGTTTATGAACTATGTTTAAATTTTTCTCGTATATGTTGATTATAAATTATTATTTAGGATTTGCTCTGCATACCAGTACATCAGTATGATCACCTACCTCCCAGGTTCGGACGTTCAGTCTAAGGGTCTGTCTAATCAGTAGAGTATCCCAGAGAGAAGTGAACTATGCACTGGTGAGCCTTCTTTGTTCTAGAAGGCCTGTTATTTCAGATTATGTTATTCCGTTGTTTTGGTCTACTAGTAGCCTTGTACGAGCTTTCAAATGGTTATTGGATTTTCATCTAGTAGAGATTTCACAGACTATTCCAGGTGTTGTTTAGTTGAGTTCGGATTTTATTCCTTATTGTTAAACGAAACCCAGAGTATGACCATGTTTCCGTGTTAGATTATATTTCAGCATCTCCTTTTATTATGTGAATGTTGTGCATGATAACCAGATAGTGTAGGACGCCCGGACCTTCATGGTTCAGGATGTCCATCACGGCCAGGACCTAGTTCGGGTCGTGACATATCAAACCATAAGTTATACTTTGCATTACTCAAGGAGGGACATGAAATGAAAATACGATTGTTAAAATAGGCTTCATATATGAAATGTCTTGATTGCAATAAAAGAGACGCTCTGGAATAAACACAACATAGCACGAGTACTTAGGACAGACCATATCGGGAAACACGAGCCAAATTAATGTGGATGGAATTGACCAAAACGCCCCTGGAAAATGTAACTGAAAGTTGAAATTATTGATGGAGCGAGCGTCGCACGCTCTGGAACCCTAAAATAGAGTGTGTGCAACATGCTCTATCGCATGCTACACTAGGTGTGGATTGGAGCGTGCGTCACGCGCTGATCGCATGTAGCTACAATTTTAGACTTCCAAACATGCCCTTATGCTTGTCCAAAATACCCAAACTTACCCTGAGATGTACCCTTGACACCCCCGATCATGAATCAACTTACAAGTCGACATTCTATTTTTGACAAGGTAGAAAATAAAATCATCAAAGATTAGGAGCTCAAAAGGTGACTAAGTCTTTTAGCAATTAGAAAAATTTTCAGATTGTCAGCTCTCCATACATGCGACCCAGAGAGGTATTGAGTCGAGAATGCTACGGGGTGTTACCTTACAAATAAAACAAATATTGCCTCTTGAAGCAATGGCTCCTCAGTTAAGGAACTGAGATTTGCCATGATTTTGCATAGACTTTATCACTTTGGCTAAACTAGACATAGGATGAATCGGTGACATATAGAAACATATTTTCTTAAGACCAAGCATGCTGAGAGACAATGATTTTCATGGATCACGAACAACATAACATATGTCTTGAATACATGAAGACTGGATTATGGAAAGACATAATTGCTTCTTTTTTGGAGGTCAGATCATAAACATAAGTTAATAGAGAACTTGAACCATAGGCAAAGGCATGACTTGAACACATGACGTAGCACATTAGAAAGATACTCTCCTAAATTGAAGTAGGAGGATTATGCTTGAGTAGAATTAGGTTTATCATGATTCCTCCCTGCAACTTGCCACACCGAGAACATTTAGGAACTACCTTAATTTACCATGTCCTCTTTAGATCAAAGTCACAATCCTTGACTCACAGGCATATCCCCTTATCGAATTTGTAACCACAACTCTACACAATGAGACATCACCATATACTTAAACTCTAAACTCTCCCGGAAGAACTATTCCCGGAAGGCCTTGCATTTCTGTAAATGCTACTTTTAACTTTAGCTATCCTCTATAGCCATCACTCTACAATCCCACTCTCATGAGCGCGTGCATTCACAGTCCTTATCATAAAAGGGGGGTATCAAAATACCCATGAACACAACTCCTCTCATTAATCTCTAGTGCAAAGACACTAAATTATATTTAGGCCACCCCCTTCTGGGACACTAATCGTAATTTCTTCTAACTCTCAAAGTCATCAACTTACGACTAACATTTTCATGGGAATAGACACCCACGCTTCTAAATACTTAATGCTCCATCTTCAATTCCTTAGAATACTATTATTACACCTCCAATAACATAACCTATAACTTCAAAAAATCTATAAGACTATACCAAGGGAACATATTGGATACCTATTTTACCTCAATTCAACTGTAAAGAGCACCATACAAGAACGTCCCAGACTTCTCTATATTACAAAATTCAAGAACTAAATGTAGGTAAACAAAACACTTATACACATAATATTTTATCTAACAACCTGCTACCTTAGTTCCACTTATTGTTATATAACTATCACTCTTATTACCTTAATGACTCAACCACAATTCGTCATTTTACTATTGTTCTCATATATGCATAAACATCGCAACTTCCCACTCATTATTTCACAAGTCTCCAAACTAGACTATTGCACACCACACATCAAGTCTATAAGTTCCTTCCCACCAAATACACATCATTAGTATTAAGCTAATTCTTCTTATCACCACACTTCACATGCAATGATCAAGCCTATTGTCTATTATTACTGATATACCACCGGCAAAGCATGCCACATATCATACTAGTCCATCAAATTAGGAAATCAATCCAAATATTTTACTTCACTTAGCTACTACCAACAACTACAACCTTGCCATAACCTCACTATTTCAACTCAAAATCCACAACATACCCTCTCACATGAAATACTAGTTACTACTACTAAAGAAAAACAATCAAAAGGGGGTAAAGTCACATGATAGGATTAGTCGATCTTAATATTTCAATAGAACCCACTTCAATCTTATCAAAATATTCTAATTACTAACATCATACTTACTTACCCAATCATACATCACAATGATCTTGAATATTCAACAAATACTAATGAGCTTGTACCTACAACTTATTAATTAACCTACCCCTTTTCACTTACCACTTATAAATGATTTCTACAACCACCATAACCATCCGATTCTCCCTATTTCGAATAGATAATAATCATAGTTAGCCACTTCCTTCATAGACTACCATACAGTACACAAATATTGCTACACATTAGTAAATAACTATACAATGGCAACCCACTCCTTAATCCATGATTATACAACTTAAACTATTTATTTACGCAAATTTTACCCTCACTCTAACTGCTAACCTTGTGACTTCATATCACCAACTTCTAAACCATCTCACCACCAATTGGTCATGACACTTTAACCTACACTACTGGTGGAAATATAGTTCCAACGTTTTGCTACACATCATTATCCTTAAACATCATATCCCCAACAAGAATTTTTTTTAAAGGAGACTAAATGCACTCCATACCTCAGGCTCAACTACACAACACAGATAGGGGTATACGCTTAAATAAACACACTTTAAAGCACTCATGGACTCCTCGCAATTCCTTATGCAAAATTTATAACTTTATGGACAACATAATCATAGAGAACTATATCACTAGGGGAGGAAGACTCTTAGAATTGTATCGCCTGGACAATGATCCATGACCCATGAAATTAGAACGAGGAATGAACTTGGATAAATTTCTTATGGATGACTTTATAGCACGAACTAGAGTATGAAACAATGGGAAACAACTCCAAAATTATCGATAGCCTCCTAATTATAAGTGTGGTTCCCAATACACCCATAAGTACGACACTACTAGACACGATTTCACAAAAATATTGGGACCATGAACCATTCTCTGATACCAAGTTTGTCACGACACGAGCCGAGGCCCTAGCCGTAATGAGTATCCCGACCATAATGGCCTGGGCGCTCTTATAAATCTAGCAAGCATGCACAATATTCACGGAGTATAAGAAAATTTGCGGAAAAAAATACACGAACGAACCATGGTCAGTCTCATAAACTTGAACAATTTAAAAAGGGAAATTTTGAATAATCTAAAGATAAAACAACCGTCTTCGAAATCTCTAACATTACAATAACCATCATACAACTGAGATAAAACTGGGACAAGGCCCCAGTAGAAGATAAAAAGGAAAGAAACAATGCAATCTGATTATCATTCCTTCCAAAATAGAGAAGGCTTACCAACTGCAACTTCTAACAAACACGGATCTATTGTTGTATGGGACCCCGAGATTGTGCCATGGATCTTGAGATAGAGGGGGTCAGTACATATGTACTGGTATACAAAGAAATCCAAAATAAAGAATTTATATATATATAACATAGGTGAGAGAAAGTCATAAAACAATGTACTTGAAGTAGTTTAAAATACATGGGAAAATCTCAAATGATCTTAAAATAGTCTTGTCAATGCATTTTTAATTCTTTGTATTACTTCTGAACTAGGTGGTACATCAAAATTTGTGAAAGTATCCCATAGTCTATATGGGATCATCCCTTAACTCGGCGGACAAGCCCCCAACCCGAGTTTTCCGTAAGAGTTGGAGTCTCTAATTCTTATTCTAATACGCCTCAGGGCACTAGGCCAGCCTATAATAATATACCCGTATCGGCAAAACATGATTCCAGGCAATTAATCGAGTGACCCATGCCTACTTTAGGTAACCACCTAATTCTCTTAGTGCCCATTTTTATCTTGTTCTAAACATGAATCTTTCTGAATTCAAAATCTGAAATCTGACATGAAATCTGTATTCTGTTTGGAGTTTTATCATGGCCTTATCTGATTTGGTATCGTCATACCAAGACTTGCAAATCATCTTTCTGAGCCATAAAACATCATATAACAATCTCCTCTTTCAAAACATAAGGCTTGGGCCACCATATTTTAAACAATTCAAACAGATCCATACTTTAAAGCATTTGTCAAATTATATAAAAGGCATTGTTTTTAGCTTTTCAACAAACATATGATGGTCATGAAATTTGTGACAAATCATGCAAGTTTCTTAATGAACATCTTTAACAATTAACACAAAATACAATACCCTCTCTTCATTGCAAAATCATAATCAAGTCTTAATAACCATAAAAGCAGTTGTAACATACTTCGCAATATACATTCAAATAAATCATGACGTACTAATACAAGAAATCTTTAAGCAAGAGATGGATTTCCAATAATTGATGCTCTCAATTAAACATTTAGATTCATCAAGTGCATGCATTTATTTATATATATTTATAAGAGTTCAATTTTCACTGGAGGCCTCAAGACCAAAGCTATAATGTCATTAAAGAGTTAGTAATCCACAACTGTAAACATAAATCTCTAAACTCCTTTGTAAATTCATGATTTCTAATCTTAAACGATATTCAATGTGTTTTCAACTAGCCCATGTAGTTTAGGAAATGCTCACATACCTTAGATTATAAGATTTGAAGGATGGAACCAAAATCTTGATTCGTTTCTTGGAATTGTTGATTTTAGGGATGAGTTCTTGATCTTTAGGGATGAGTTAGGGTTTTGATTTTTAAGAGAAAATTGAATAAAAGATCTAATCGATGCTTCTTGAGGCTGAAATTCTATGTTATAGGCGGGTTAGGGTGAAGGAAAGGACCTTTTATCCCTTAAAACAGAACCTGAGAATTAGGTGCGTGCGATAGAGCGCGCGTCGCAAGCTCATCGCACGCAGTTACTGCCTCTCTCACAAAAAATGCAATAACTTTTAGCTCGGGTATGAGATTTTGATGAAATTGGTATCGTTGAAAATCCAATTCAATTATCAACAATTTGGAGGGTCTTGAGCCAAAAAATTCTCTGTGTATCGAAAGTTATAGATATTCAAAATAGACCCTTGTAGAATCGAATATCAAACTTTGGATGAATGAATGACTCTTAGCTCAATCTTGCTCCAAGTGATTTTTATGAACACTTTACACCTCATAATAACTTCATAAACTAGGATAAGGATAATGATACATAAATTTAAATATAAACCATGGCATTAGAGCTTACGCACGTAGGAATGACGGTTCGATTTCTAGCTAGAAAATACGGGGCGTACACTATCCCTTGTAACCGCGAGCTTAGATCCTTGGATTAGGATCCCCCTACCTCATAAAACATCATTTGATGCTTCTGACATATATATATATGAAAAAATATGAGTCTTTATTTGCCTTATCAGGCATAGTTTCTTTTCAAGAAAGAGGCAGAGGATATGAGCTTTACACAGTAGCTAGCATGGTTTTAGATAAGTTCCACATAGATAACGAAGAATAAAAATTAGAGAGTAGGTGCCTTTCCCTAGTGGAAGCCCTCCCAGCTCAAAGATAAATGCCCAGATTATTTGTAAAAAAATAAAAGATAGGTCAGTCACGCATCCTAATTGGTGAGAATTTTGCTGGTCATAGTTCCTTCCCTGCTCTTAGTTTGCTTTAAATGCACCATTTTTGCGTGTAAAAGAATATGTGAGTGGGCTTTTCCCGGGTCTAGCTTGAAGTTGAGATGCACATAACTACCTTTTTCAACTTACACGGAATAGTTATGGATCTGGAATTTTGTTTTCTCAAATAAATAGGGTAGGGTAAGTCTAAAATGATATTTAGGAATAGAAATCTAATTAACATCAGCACACCCCAATGATTAAAAATACCTTCTGGAGGTAGGGATCCATCCCTGAGATCAGTAAAGTAATGGATCAATACCACGACCCCCAAGACAGAAACCAAAAAGAAAGGGAAATTAGAAGCCTATATCTTTCCTTTAGTTTCAAAGTCGTGTTTAACTTTTATCGCAGATACGTTATTTCTTACACTTACATTTCTTTCCATTAGATCTCCAAGGTGCTCTGTATTGAACATTATCAACATGAGTTGAAGGTTATTCAAATCTGTGGTACAAACCCCCTCCTTCCATGGTTAAATTGAATACTGATGGTAGTACACTAAAGAATAAAAATGAAGAATTGGAACAGAAGATATACTTAGAGATAGTAAAGGCAACCTTATTTATGCTTTCTCTACCCCTTTAGGTGTTGGATACAACAATCAAGTTGAAATTCAGGATGTAGTGAATGCTTCAACCCATAGATGCTTTGGTATTCCATTATTTATCACCAAAGTCAAAGCCAATTCAACTATATGTCTGTGTTTTCTTCGGAAAACCCCCCGAATTATGCAACGAACTATGAACACTAAGTTACAACTTTATGCATTCATCTCTTAATTATGGAATTTGACAGGATCTTAAACACCACTACATAAACAAACACATCATCATATGCATTCAGCATTTGGCTTTTCATTGCAAACCATATTCAGACATTGGACATCATTTTGTAATTTTAAGGCATCATCAATACTATGATTTTTGGATTAGACCATATTACATCAATATACCACATGTTATGTAAGAAATTTTGGCCTGACGCTACAATCAATATTAATACTATTAATTCCTTAGTTTTGATGATTGCCAAATTATATGTTGGGATTTAGTTCCTGAAAATGTGTGATGACAAAGGTGCGACTACTTAGACACTTGGTTGGGTCTATATGTCACTGTTACAGTCAACTGTAGTACAAAAGTTGGTAGGAAAAGCTGTTGCACTTTTTATTCAGCTAGTGGGACTCTTTCTAGGTTTTCTTGTGTCATAAATATATTGATCATCTTCCACAACAAGAATATCAATCTTCCATATGCTCAAAAGAAAATATCTCTCTTGAAGCTCTTGAATCAAAGACTCATTCGCAATAGGGAACTAATAGCTCGCAAAATAGTATTTTTATTTTCTTATTGTATTAGTGTCTTTGTACTATGTATATAATTGGTTGTTATTAGTAGGTGTTGGTGATTTTAGTTCCATACTCCTTATTATCATCTATAGTTAGGTGATAATGAAGCCAGAGTTAGCTAGTCAGCGCAATTAGAGTTGGCTGGGTGGTATGCAGTAGAGTTGCTACAAGTTCTATTTTTAATAGAGTTATTACTAGGAGTAAGAATCAGGAGGTTCATCCTGGATGCAATGGATTTGTGTTCAAGTTTCTTGACTATTAATGGAGCTTAGGAATTCTTGAGGTAGGTCGTAGTTTTTCTCCTTTGAGCAAGGAGTTTCCACGTAAAATTGTTGTATCTTTTACTTTCTCTTTCTCGTACTTTGTTGTTTAGTTCATTTCTGTTTGCGACTATTTGGGACCAGGTCCCAAAGTTGGCGGGCAACTCGCGTGAACTCTGTAATTGGTATATGAGAAAGCTCTTCCTGAAAAAGGTTAACACCTTGTAAGGATCTTTAATATGGCTGCTTCTCCAAATCTTGAAGAAGTCTTGTCCACTACTAGACTGCCTAGGTTCAATGGAGAATATCATGGGTTGTGGAAGACTAGGGTGCTGACTTTATCATAGCTGAAGATTCTGAATTGTAGGATGTTATTGAAGACGGTCCTTTTATTTCCACAAGAACTGTAAACGTTGGTGAAGTGACTTCACAATTTCCTTAGAGTAAAAAGGAATTTGATGAGACTGATACGAAGAAGATTGAGAAGAACTACAGAGCTAAAAAGCTGCTTGTTGGAGGGAACAAGTCAGGTGAAAGAGTCAAAGGTAGATACGCTAACCACCCAATATGAGACTTTTACCATGAGAGTAGGAGAATCAAAGCAATAACCAATGAGCTTCACTGTTTGGGAAAGGATATTAGAACCACCAAACAAGTTCGAAAGATTTTAAGCATCCTTCCAAAGAAATAGGATGGTAAAGTTAATGCCATCACTAAATCCAGGAATCTGAAAAATATTACCATGGATGAGTTGATTGGAAATATCAAGACTTATGAGATTATGAAGATACAGGACAGGTCCAAGAGTGAGCGCAAGATGGAGA
>JAPEIP010000012.1:40677885-40706558 GCA_026120095.1 Capsicum chinense | reverse complement strand
TCTTGATAAATGTAAGGAAGAGATGGTTGAATTGAATGAGCAGGTGAATGAGATTCAGGCTGCAGGTAAGTCACTTTCCCATAAAAATAATCTTATAAATGAGAAGCTTAGTGAAATGTCTAAGAATGATTCAAAAGGGAAGAGTGATGGAAGCAGGATACAATTTTAGCTAGAGGAAGAATTGGCTAAAGCTAAGGCTGATTTGACTGCTTCACTTGAAAGAAATTCGGAACTTGGGAAAAAAATTGTTCAGGTTTAGGATGAGCTTGAAAAGACTCTCTGGTGGACTATATCATTACAAGTTATAACCACTCTCAGCAATCAAGGGTTAAGTAGCAGGAGAGGATTGAGGTATCATAGTCAAAGTAACACCTCAAACTCACTTAGCAAACATGTTAGTTGCAAGGAGAATCTCTTATGCACCCATTATAGAATAAATGGTTACACAAGTGGAGTATGTCCATCTAGAGTAGTAGCTGAAAAAGACACGAGAAACCTTCCTATATCTAGAAGAAAGAAGGATAGATTACCAGTGGACAAAGAAAAATTTGATTCTTCCTATGTCACCCTTATGGGAACTCAAGTTGAAATGAGTTTCCAAGACTAACAACTAATTGTTGATGAAGGCAAACAAAGAGGAAGCAACTAACTTAGGGTGAGAATTATGGCTTATCAAAGCTTGTGACGAGAGAAATTTAAGACCTCCTCTGGATAAAGACCCATGAAGTAGACTACGTCTTATTTAGTGATGGATGTACATGCGTAAATCTGTCACGACTCAAAACAGGCCCTGGCCGTGACGGGCATCCTGAACCTTGAAGGCCCAAGAGCCCTTCTAACTTGCAATCATACACCATTCATATAAGAAGATAAAATGCGGAAATACAAACAAAACGGAATCATGGTCACTTTTATTTCAAACTACTCAATACTGAAATGAGTTCATCAAGATCCATAACACCTAACACTAGTCTGCGAAATCTCTAATAACTGAAATGACATCAGTCTAATATTTGGGAAAAGGCCCCCAGTCGGACCATGAATTAAAATGAAAGAACAATAACAAGTTCTAATACAGGCCTTCCAAAGAAAGGGAGTCTCACCTGCTGCAAACTCCTGACAAGACAATCTACTGCTTAACGGGACCCAGTCTCAGAATCCTGAAATATAAGGTGTCAATACAGATGTACTAGTATGTGAAACAACTCAAAATAACTTGTTTTAACACAAAATAAGGGAGAGCATTTCATAAAGTCAATAATAATAGTACGTAAGTAAAAATACATGGGTATACATCAGAGAACTCCATGGAACCTCTTTTAAAACATGTCTCACTCTTTATATTAATCCTAAGATAGATGGTACCTTCTATATTTCTAAGATCCGATAGGCTATATGGAATCCTCCCTCAAGCCCCTAAACCAAGTATGTCGCATAGGTTGGAGTCCTAAAATTCTTTTCTAGTATTCCATCATCTCGAGGCTAGGTATACATTGGCTTTATCCAATCATATCACCTGAATCGGCAAATTCAATTATTTAGGTGATGAGCCCTTACACTCAAACACTTTCTTTGGGTAACCATCTACCTCTCTTTAAGCTCAATTTTAGTTATTTAAAACCATTCATCATGCAGTCAAAACATCCATCAATTATTCCGTTAAGGGCATACTATCACCGGGTATCATCATACCCTAACTTGCAAGTCCATATCATATCAAATTCATAGCCCATCATATTTAAAACAAGCATATGACCACCCAAAAATTTCGTAACATCACAATAGGGTCATCACTTTGAAATCTCAAGATAACTTAGGCATTTATCATCTCTTTGCAAGATTTAAAATGTCACGACCTGAAACTAGGGCCTGGCTGTGACGAACGTCCCAAACTATAAAGGCTTGGATGTCCTACTCTATTTGATCTGTTAATCATCACAACTTTCATAAAATAAAAACAATGCGGAATTACAATATAATACGGAAACATGGTCATACACTAGATTAAGTTTAGCAATAAGGAATAAAATCTTAAATCAACTATACCACATCAGGAACAGTCTGCGAAATCTCTACTACATGATCTAAAGACAACATTTGAATAGCTGGGACAAGGACCCAAGTAAACAAAAACAAAGGAATAACATAAACTAAAATAACAGGCCTTCTAGAACAACGAAGGCTCACCACTGCACGGATCACTTCTCTATGGATACTCTACTGATTAGCCGTGCCCTAGACTGAGTCTCCGAACATGGGAGGTAGGGGGTCAATACAATTGTACCGGTATGCAAAGCAAATTCAAAATAATAATTTATATTCAACATAAATGAGAACAATTTAAAATAGAACAATTTATTTTTGGGTTGAAACCATAAGGATTATTATTGGTGATTTTGAGAGTAAGTAATGTTATTTTTGTATCTGGGGAGTTTAATCCTGTGTTCTGGCTGAATAGGGGGTGGAAAATACCACTTTTGCCATTTTAAACGTGAAAATAAAACCTGGAAATAGGGTGTGTGTGATAGAGCATGCGTCGCACGCTAATCGCGCAATGCTACTGTCCCAGTCACGAAAATGGCTATAACCTTTCTTTCGGGTATCAAATTTTGGTAAAATTGGTATCATTGGAAAGCTAATTCGAAGATCTTTAATTTGGTATATAGTAGTCTCTCTAATTCGTTATATACAAGATTTATGGTCCATTGATATTGACCTAAGTTTTGATGCTCACTCAAACTCGAACGATAGGAAAACTTTCAACTCATACTTGAGTTTGGGGACCTCTATAATCTCAATTCATGCTCAAATAGGTTGCCACACTAAAAAAGTGATCAAAATGCCAAATTTTCATAGGATTTATAGCTTTTGGATCATCTACGGATAGAAATGACGGTTTTCGTTCAAGCCCGAAATGCGGGGTATTGCATTATCTCTCCCTTGGGATCATTCGTTCCCGAATGAGGGGTAGGAACGGTGAAGCTTAAAGGTGTGGAATAAAGCGGAAATGATGTGTCTTCTAAGAAAGGATATAATTGATCTGAATCATTCAAACCTCTATCATGAATTGAATTCTGAGCAGACTTGCCTTACTTATTTTAAGGAGCTGATTCATACTGAGAGTTTAGGATTCCCCCCGGAGTGTTTATGCTCAAATCTCACACATTGGATTTGGAAGTGATAACTTATGTAAGTATGAATGATGAGGCTACAAGATTGAGATAGTACATAGGTATTACGTTGTCTGAGCAAAAATAGCTGGAAAAATTTGAGATTATGTGTAGAACTCTTATGAACTAAGTCATGACTAAATAACTGAATCTGAAACATGATGCTTGGACTGAACTGAGTTCGTAACTTATTCGGATGGAATAGATTATATTTTGAGATGGTCATACGTATTGGACTTCAGATAGTTGGACTGGCTGAAAAGGTCGAAAACCATGGCAACTTGTATTCCTGACTGTTAAACTGAATTGCTAGATATACAAACGGAATTATGCTGGACACTTCTACTTAACTGGAGTATCTCTTCAACACTCTTTCTAAAGAAGTCCTAGTAGCATTAGGGAGAAAAGTATCTTGGGCATAATTTACACCAGACATCCAACTACGGGATCGCAACATTGACACTACTCTATAGCACGGAGTATAGACATGTAACTCATAAACTAGGATACAATTACCAAACCTTAGGCAATCCAAATTCTTACTTTCAAGGTTAGCCACACTTCTAAAATAATTTCTCAATGATATTTTCCCCTAAACTACCTTGCTCATTAATTCCACTTATGTTTCTCACATGGCCTCTGATATTTCCATCTACTAATGTCTAAACTGAACTAAATCCCCTCACCATCTTCAAGACTAACTCAAAATCACAAGACTCACCACATAATACCATAGTAATAGTCTGAATCATGAATTCAGTACACCCTGCATTTCACAATTCCACATCTCATGCATAATTATTATAGCCACTCCAGCAATAACCTCAACTTTGCATTAGACATTCTCAAACACTCAAAGCATCTATTCGTATGTAAACAAACATAACATTCAAGCCTATCTTCATACCCACATATGCACTTCTAAACAAACACTAATAAAACATCTTTCTTATATTCCCTAATACTTCTATCCATAATAACTTCCCAGCACTATTCAGATAATACTCATAAAATATTCTCAACTAACCAAGCCATACACGAAAATTCAACTCAAAATTCTTTAAACTTATGGACTTACATAAAACAGGCACACAACAATTTTTCCGAAATATAACACATAAGAGTTCAACTAACCTTGACATGTATCAAAGACTTGGCCTCAATCTTACTCCACAATTACTACTTTAACTCAAATAAGCACATAACCATCTTTCATCAACAAGAAATGTTTACTCTTTCCCATCTAGAAAACTATTCATCATCATTATCTCGACCTAAGGGAAAAGGTCATTGAAAATATGGAATACCGCAATCCAGAAAATGAGGGGAGTACTAAGCATAACTTGATACCCTACTGAGGCGTGAGGAAGAGAGCACTCAAGTCATGGACTCGTTAAGGAGATCTAATCTGAGGACGTACCTTATATAAATCTGAATTTTTCACTGATCGTTAAGAGTATCACATGTGCACAAGAGTCCTGCATTTTTGGAATTCATAACTTACGGAAAGTGATTCTGACTGCTGAACAAACTGGGAACTCATCATACTAGGAACTAGGAAAGTACATGATTCCTATCATATTCATAAACACAGACTATGATCATGAAGCTGAAACATAAAGCATGAGTATATATCGGAAAAACTGAAGTAAACTGTTGAAATAAGAATAGATTAAGCATAGTTCTTTCTCATGAACAATTCTGTAACTTACTGGCACATCTATTGGCATCTGAAAACTTGACTTGGTTACTCGTTCTATCATCTCCCCCTTAGATTTAAGACATTACTCTAAGTCTGTGAACCACTATATATATTCTGGAATAAACTGAAATCACTTTACTCTAGAGTCGGGGATATAACAATACACATAAAACTAAACTTACTCTGCAAGATGGTATCTTCATGTATAGCGATCAATGCTAATACCTCCTTATATGATTCAACGCTTAGGTTTCTATAGCCCCAAAAGTCATCATATAATAGCTCAAACATTCACCAACTTAGATTCTCCTAACACTAAACATGGAAATCTCCAAACCTTTGACGGAGCATACCAGTTCTGTCATAGTCTACCAGTATCATGCCTGCAAACTTATATTTCTAGACCATGAGAACCAAGATTATATAAAAAGCCTCAACATCAGTAATCATAACTTCTTAACTTGGCTATTTAGAACATCATGTACCATCTAACTAGTCTTTCTTCATCTAGCAACTTAATGATCCTACTAGCCACACACAACATGCAATAACCTTAGAAAATGCCACAACCCCATATCGCTTTGGGAATATTTCTACATCATACATACAACATTGTACTTCACTACAACTCAAATTAACTTAATCTCTTGTGTACACTGTCTAAACCTATTAGATCACTTCCCTATAACTAGAATCATTAACCAAGAAATCATCACATCTACCTTCATGGCCATCAACTATTCAAAATTAATGTCTAGTGTTAAACATGGTTTACAATCCAACCTTACACAAAATTCTAACCTGGAAAGATGAAAAAAAATATGAAATAAAACAACAAGAAACACTAGTACACTAGAAATCCATAACAACAAGAATCGACCATAATCATATGGCCTACCCTATTCACAATCCATAAACACATCCTCCTTCTACACACCATTAAAATCTATCCCTTACAACTAAACTTAGTCCATAATTCTACAAATTTCCATTTAACTCCCTCTTGCAATCTCAGGGATGCCTAAATTAACTACACTCATCCACCAAGTACCTTTATCAATAACCTATACTCTTCTTGCACAACAAACACCACCAACAACTCTTTTCGTGCTTCAAGCAAACAACAATTCACCTTAACAAATAACTCTTTATCTGCCTTCTACTAAACTAACACACAAGGATGTATCACTTTATTACCGGCTCAATCTTATACAAAAAGATTCAGCTATACATATACTTAACAAAATCGCCCTTACCAATATTCTTTCCATTATGCCACTAAACCCTAGTTCCAACCAATACAAGAACAACAAGATGAACAACAAGTTGCTAGTGAATCGAAATAGGCCCCATACTGCTTCACTAGACTTTGACTTTTGTATTTTGAACAAGAAAAGGGATGAATGACAAGACAACTATGCTAGTGAATCGAAAGATTCCCACACGACTTCACTAGACTTTCAGTTTAAACAACATAATGATAACAAGATTACAAGAGATGACAAGACACTTAGGAATAGTTTCCTTTCTTAGTGTTCTAGTTCATGCTAGAGAGTTAGGATGTTCCTCTTTCATACACTAATTCGAGCTATGGTCTCACCCATATGAAATTAAGGTTATTCCAAATATTACTTTGATGTTCTTAGATATGTCTTATTATTGAGGTGATTCCAGTGCAGAAGTCTAGAATCTAAATGGTATGATCCTTTCAGATTAAGTCATAAAAGATTGTAAAATTATGCAAGGACTTGAGAGGAGTCCGTTAGGGCTTTAGGTGTATTGATTCTACTATAAACTTTGATCCTGATGAAATTGTGCTTTTCATCCTGAGGTATTAAATGTATCCAGTCCCCTTTTAAAATTTTTGCAGGGAATGTTGTGTTGCAGAATGTTGGAATTGTATTTCCATCCGACTAGTATTATATGTTAAAGTGTCATGACCAATTGGTAGTTATTTTAGACCAAGAAGTTGGTGATATGAAGTCCCAAGATTGGAAGTCAAAGCGAGGGTGACTTTTGGGTAAATAAATATTTTTAGTTGTATGACCATTTATTAAGGGATGATTTTCCCTTTTATAGTGATGGACTAGTGTAATATCAATATTTGTGGATTATATGGCATTCTATGGAGGAAGTATTTGTAACACCCCAACTTAGGAAGGAGTCCCATATTGGCAAACCACAGGAGGGATGCTGGGTATATAAGTAAGAAAGCCTTACTCCCCAGTGATGCATTTTAAAGCTAGGAAGGCCTGGGCCTAGAGCAGATAATATCACTAGTGGGTTGGGCAGAGACAGGGGTATCTCAGGCCCATGTGGTTTGGGATGCCCTTCACAGCCAAGGCCCAGCTCAGGTCGTGACAAAATAGTATCAGAGCCGCTCTTGTGTCATCCCTGTTAATATGGACAAGAGTTTAAACTGAGTGTAGGAAAATCCCAATAAGGCAGGGCAAACCTCAATCCTGAGTCTAGGTAAATTCTATCACGACCCGAGCCTATCCCCTTGCCGCGATGGACACCTTGAACCATCAAGGCCCGTGAGACCCCTGTAACTTCCTAACCCACTAGTGATATGTTCGCTCTGGGCCCAGGTCCATACAGATTTACAATTTGTCAAAAGGAGTAAGTCTTTCTCACTTATATATCTAGCATCCCTCCTGTGTTTTGCCGATGTGGGACTCCTTCCTAAGTTGGGTTATTACATACGCCCCCCTTATGAACTCAGCATCCTCACTGAGGTTTACCCCACCGAATGGCATTTTTCTAGACTCAGGACTTAGGTTTGCCCCGCTTTACCAGGATTTGCCTATACTCAGTTTGAAATCTGGCTCATATCGACAGGGATGACATAAGAGCGGCTTTGATACCATTCTTTCACGACCCAAGCTGAGGCCCTGGCCGTAACGGGCATCTCGAACCACACAGGCCAAAGATACCCCTGTCTCTGTGTAACCCCCTATTGATATTGTCCACTCTGGGCCTAAGCCCACACGGCTTTAAAAAGAATCACTAAGGAGGAAGGCTTTCTCACTTGTATACCCAACATCCTTCTTATATTTAGCTGATGTAGGAATCATTTCTAAGTTGGGGTGTTACAGTGGTTGACTTAAATTTTTTTTGTTTATTCAAAATAAGGAAAGAGCCTAGAGTGGATAGTTAAGATGGTTATAGAAACCCCTTATAGCTTATGAATGAAAATGGTTAGATTAGCCACTAAGTTATAAGTATAGACTCATTGTTGTGTGTGCAATTTGAAGGTAGTCTAAATGTATGTTTGGGTATGTATGATCTGAGAAAGTAAAGTATGTAGATAATGTCGTATTGGGTTATAATATAAGATTAATGTTGACCATGTCTATTATGTGACTTTATCCCGCTTGACCTTCTTTTCTTTAGTGGTTCTAAACTAGTACTATTTGTGAGAAGGTATGTAGCGGATTTTAGGCTGTAATAGTGAAGTAATGGATGGGTTGTGATTGTAGGTAGTATTTTAATAAAATGAGTATTTTAAGTTGATTTTCCAATTTGATAGATAGGTATAATATATTGCATGCTTCACTGGTGGTACGCGATTATTGCTAGACTATAGGTTTGAACATTAGATGTGGAATATGTTTGTAAGAGTAGTAGCTTAAAGTTGATGTGTATATTTTGTGGGAATGAATTAGTAGGCTTGATATGCTTTTTGAAAGAGCCTAGGTTTGTAATTTATGAAAAGGGAAGTGATAATTGTGAGGTATATGTGCATACGAGGGCTAGCGTCAAAACGATGAATTATTGAAGAGACATTAAGTGGATAAGGGCGTAAGTATGTAAGAATATGTTGCTCCTCGATAATATGGCATTGGGTAAGATTTTATGATACAAGTTATGTGATTAACGGTCTAATGTAATAAGGTTAAGTAGTGGAGAGTGGATTTTTTTTTATAAGGAGTGAGGATGTGTATGATCATGAGATTGTAAATTATAGGATGATGACGATAGTGAAAAATTAAGAGTCGCATTCTTGGGAAGTAATGACTTTAGAGTATACTTGAAATAGAAAAGCTTAGAATTTATGTGTATACGTGTTTTGCATACCTAGTTTGTGTTCTTGAAATTGTAGTATGGAGAAGTGTAGTGAGCTATTGTACGGTGTTCATTAGAGTTGAATTGAGGAAATATAAGTAGACAGTATGATCCTTTGGTATGCATTTACACATTTTGTTGAGTTGTAAGTTATGTGATTAGAGGTGTAATGCGAGTATTCTAAGGATTTGAATATAGAGTGTTAAGTGTTTAGAAGCATGGATGTCCATGCCAATAATGACTTTAGTCATAAATTGGTGATTTTGGGGTTAGAGGAAGTTATAATTAGTACACCTGAAGGGAGATGAACTAGAAAGAATTTAGTGTCTTTATGTAAAATACTTGAAGAAAGTTTGTGTTCATGTGTACACCGATATCCCTTATTGTATTAGGAACTGTGGTGATAGATTGATGAGAGGTTATATGCTCAAGTCTAAGAGGGTGACTTTGATCAAAGGGGGAGATGATGAAAGTATTAGCAGTGGGTTTAGCACTTTCAGGTGTAGTCTTTTGGGTTAAGTCCTTTAGAACATGCCAAGAAAGGTCCCCGACTTAGAAAATTTTCAGCTAAGTTTTAGGACTCATTCTTTTCCAAAGCCCTCAAACTTTAAGGAATTTATTTACGAAATTCCCAACCTCCAAAAGTTAATCTCTAAGTTGATTCATGATCGGGGAAGTCAATAGTACATCCCAGGTTAGTTTCGAAATTTTTGGATAAGCGTAAGGCCATGTTTGGTATGCCAAAATAGGGGCCCAGGGCGATATGCCCACAGTGCCTTGTTCAGTACGGCCCTGGAGGGTAGCCCGCGATGGGCACCACAGCACCTCACCTAGAGCGGCGCTTCGAAGCCCGCGGTGCCCTGGCCTGTCAGGCTGGGGTAAATCCTGAAGTTTTATTTCAAGTTGCTAAGGGTAAATGAGTCATTTTCCTCACCCCACTCCATCGAAAATGCAATATTTAAGCCTATTCTAATCACATTAGGCTTATTTTCATTACTTTTCTCTAAAGCAATACCCTAAGAACTCCAAAGCTCATCCCCCAAAAAGTCTAGATCCTCCATTGTTACTCCAAAAAAGCTTTAGATTGAGGGGTTCCACAGATTTAGAATGATGGCTTAAAGCCAACGGGGAAATGTAATACCCTGAGTATTCATTCCTTAAATCTTTTTATGGTGTCTAGTTTCAAGTAAGAATCATGTTAAATTAATTCCTATTCGAGCAAGCTCCTTCTACTTCAATTTGGATGGACATCTATCGATGTCTTAAGTATTCATGTCTTGCCTATGCCTAAGGTTTGAACTCTCTATGTAACTCATTTCATGTTTCGACTTTCAAGCAAGAAGCGATTCAGTACCTCAGTGATCCAGTATTCTAAATAACCAAGCACTATGTTATGTTGCTCATGTACCATAAATTTGAATTCCATATCATGCTTGATTCTAAAAAACTATGTTTTCATATGTTACTGATTCATTTTATGTCGAGATTACCCAAATGATAAATTTGTGCGAATTCTTGATCATTTCAGCTATGAAAATAAGAAGCCATAGCTTCGAGTAGAATTTCTTGTCTCCATCATTGACTTTGTGAATTCCGAACTTTTGTTATGTGACTCATGATGCAAGTGCTCATGTTCCTCACAATGGTCAGCCCTAAGAACTCGTGCTATTTTGAAGTTTATGCCATACCGACTCTTCACTCATGATCTAAACACTTGACATATGAAACACTTTGTGACTGTATCATATCTTGAACTCATGTCCCACCTTGAGTAGTGCAATACGTATAAGTTATGGTCTAACAGTGTTACTTCCATTCATGATGTTTATGCCTGGGTCACTCAATGACCCTTCATATGTTAGTATGATGGTGGTTGTGGAAGCGTAGTAGTGTGTTAGGTATGGGAGTAGATGTTCTTGAAAGTGAAATATTTGATATGATTCTCGAGCTGAGGTTATAGGTGAAAGAGAAAAGAAAGAGATGAACTTTTGTTGTGTGAAATAGCTAAGAAGGAGAAATGTGGTGAGAATCTTTGTGAATGTGATCGAATTTGTGGGTCTTAGTGGGAAAAATCCATGTAGTGGGTGTAGTAATGATTAGGCTTGAATGTTGTGTGTGTTGAAAACACAAACCTATATGCTATGTGGTTGGTATTCTCTAAAATAAATCTTGAGTGTTTTTTACGGTAGTGATAAGATGAAGAAATATTCTTAGAGGGATGTAAAGTACAAGGTCCCATAGCTTAAGTTAGCACCTTTTTACCCTGAGTTAGGCTTCAACATAGCAGTACTAAGTAGTAGGACTCAAATTATTGAGGCTAGATATGTTATTGGGGAATTGTAAGTTGGCAAGAGTGAAGTATGCTATTTAATGTTTGGGTGTAGATGATTAGTGCCTCTAAGTTTAAGTCTAATCGTGGTACGTTGTAAGGTAGAGAATGCTTCAAAACCCATCTTCCGCGAAATCCTATTCATGATTAGTACCAATATAAATCATGTCTATGATCATCAACTAACCCCCTACCATATGTGGTGATGATAATGATTCATAGAACTCATGTGCTAGATCATCTCTATGTAAAGTCTCATTGCCTCATGTTTCTTGCATACACGTTTTGCTAGGGGTTATCGTGAATCTTGTTTGATTCCTTTAAATACTTTGTTAAGGAAACATGTTCAATGAGAGTCTTTGTTCTTCATTGTATACTTTTAGAGCTTCAAAAGGTACATACCCATCGTTCGGGGACAAATGATCCCATGGGGGAGATAATGTAACACTCCGCATTTTCGAGCTAGAAATCGAACCGTCGTTCCTACATGTGAAAGATCTAATTCCATGGTTTTTATTTAAATTCATGTGTCATGATGTTTCTCCTAGTATATGAAGTGATTATGAGGTGAAAAATATTCATGGAAATGGCCTATAGAAAAGTTGAGCTAAGAACCCTTCATTCATCCAAAATTTGATATTTGATTCTACAAGGGTCATCTTTCAACGAGTATAACCTTTTGTATATATAGAATTTTACAGATTAAGTCCCACCAAATTGTAGATAATTGAGTTAGCTTCCCAACAATACCAATTTTACAAAAATCCGATACCCGAGCAAGAAGTTAAAGTCATTTTTGTCAGGAGGCAGTAAGCCGAGATAATAAGACTGTGGCGCCTTGGCCATTCCGGCACGTGTATTTTTCTGCAGTCAACTCCACGTTTTCCAGGGGTATTTAGGTCAGTTGCACCCATATTAATTCAGCCTAAACACTGAATTTTAACCCCAAAACAGCACTTTAGACCCCCAAATTCACATTCTCTCCAAAATTGAAATCATCCTTCCATCCCCAAGAACAAAACCCTAATCCTTTTCCTCAAGATCAAGAATCAAGAACATAAGTTCAAGATTTCGAGAAAAGGATCAAGATCCGGGCTTTATCTTTCAAATCTAATAATCTAAGGTATGTGGGGTTTTCCTAAAACTACATGGGTATAGTAAACAATTATTAATTATGTTGAATATTTAGAAATCATGTTTTCACAATGGGGTTTGAATTAACAATTATAATTATGCACCTTGAAATCTTTTGATAAGATTACTTTAGTCTTTAGTCCCCTTGAAATTGATTTGTTAGTATATATGTATATATGTAATGGAAATTTTGAAACATGAATTGAGCGCGTGAGTTATTGAATCTTCCCCCTCTCCCGTTATGTTACTACTTGATTTGCAAGTTATGGAATCCGAAATTGCATGATTTAAAGAATGAGTCAAGAGCATTATTATTTTAGATGAATTTTATGTTGATTGAAAATTGGAGAGGGGGGATATATTCATGATTTAAATATTAAATGTAATAATTGAAGGGATTTCAGGAATGTTTTGAGAAATTGACCACCACTTGTTGGAATTGTTGAAAAGATGAGAATATTTGCATGGTTTTGATTTGTTTTTTGAAACATGAATTCTCCTATACTGTTTCAATGTTATGGTGGTCTGAATTTGATGTTTTTGAAAGAAGAGACTAA
The DNA here is from genome assembly GCA_026120095.1 of Capsicum chinense. NCBI lineage: Eukaryota > Viridiplantae > Streptophyta > Magnoliopsida > Solanales > Solanaceae > Capsicum > Capsicum chinense. Next base: position 40,693,598 of record JAPEIP010000012.1, on the reverse strand, counting down.
GATATGATATTTTATGGCTCAGAAACATGAATTGCAAGTCTTGTTGTGACGACACCAAAACAGATAATGCCATAACAGACTCGGAATAAAAATAGAAACTAGATTTCACTCAGATTTTCAGATTTTGAACTTAAACAGATGCATGTTTAGAACAAATTAAAAATGGCAATTAAGAAAGTTATGTGGTTACCTGAAGAAGGCGCGAGTTCAGAGAACTCATTTCCTGAAACTGTGTTTTTCCGATACAGGTTTATTATTTTCACAAGAGGGATTATACACTGGCCTAGTGCCCTGGTGGGTATCGGATTTAGATATTTCAACCCTTGCGGTAACCTTGGGTTAGGGGCCTGTCCATCAAGTTAATGGTGGATCCTATATGTTCCGTGGGAAAATTTCAGCTATGTAGGGTGTACCACTTAGCTCAGAAGTAATACAAAGATCAGAACTGCATTAACAAGAATGTTTTATGATTATCAAAGAATTGCCCATGTATTTTAACTTATATCATGCTTGATGTTTCATGACCTGCTCTCATCTATTTTATATATATAAATGCATTATTTTGGATTGCTTTGCGTACCAGTACAATCGTATTGACCTCCTTCATTTCAGGGTCTGAGGCTGAGTCTAAAGGTCCTGCTAAGCTGTAGAGTTATCAGGCTGAAGAGTGCAGTTGGTGAGCCTTCTTTCTTCCGATAGGCCTATTTCTTTTCAGTCACTTGTTATTTATTTTGGTCTAGGTCCACTGGGGGGTCTTTTCCCAGATCCAGACAGTTTTTTGACATCATATATAGTAAAGATTTTGCAAACTGAAATAGATGTTGTCTAGATGTTGATGGATTTCCATCAAGTATTTTTAAATTGAATTCAGAGTATGACCATGATTCCGTTTATTATTTTTCTGCATCCTGTTTTATTATACGAGTATTGTGCATGATTACCAGATGTAGAAGGGCGTTCGGATCTCTATGGTTCAGGATGCTCGTTATGGCCAGGCCCCCAGCTCGGGTCGTGACATTATCATTCCATGATACATAATGAAATAATTATAGCTATACAACTGTGGGTTAGAGTTTTATTCTAGGAAATAATATGTATTGTTATAACTACACAATCAATAATTAAATTCTATTCTAGGAAAGACAATATTCTGTTTATACAATTATACTATTGCCTAACATCCCCTCTCAAATTGATACCGGTGAACAAACAATAGCTATTTTGAGCTAAGATAGCTATGCCATGAGCATGTCATATCGTTTGAAAACAAATCGTCAAGTTGATCAAGAGATGAAATGTGTTGTAGAGTGATAATACGGTAAAAAACTAGTTCCCTAATGTAATAACAGTCCACCTCTATATGCTTTGTGTTTTCATATAGAACAAGGTTTGTAGCTATTTTAATCGCACTAGCTATCCGCATGTAACATTGCAGGAGATATAATAGCAACACCAAGCTCAGAGAATAGATGTCGTAGCCAAACAATTTTTGAACTTGCTGCCGACATAGCCTGATACTCGGCATCCGTAGATGATTTAGATATACCAGATTGTTTGTTACATTTCTAAGATATCAAGGATGTGCCTAGAAAAATGCACTAACTAGTAACGGAATGACGAGAATCGGTATAACCATCCCAATCTACATTAGTATATCCCTTTAGATGTATAGGAGAATTTGAATGGAAGAGAACACCTTGATTCATAGAACCACGGACATACCGAATAACATAAAGTAATGCATGTATACGATAAGGATTAGCAACAAACTGATTTAGAACTTGTGTCGCATATGAGATGTCTATTCTGGTCATAGTGAGATAAACTAATGATCCCACCAACTGCCGATATAATGTAGGATCACTGAATGGTTCACCATCAGCCTCCTTATATTTAGTATTAGTCTCCATTTGGGTACATACAACCTTGTCATCAGTAAGACCAGCCGCAGCAATAAGATCACTAGCATACTTTTGTTGTGTAAGCATGATCTCAGTAGGCAAGTATAAAACCTCAATCCCAAGAAAGTACGTCAATCGTCCCAAGTCCTTTATCTTTAATGAGGTATGTAAGATTTCTTTAACTTAGTAATATTCTCTTGATAATTTCAGGTTATAATGAAATCATCAATATAGATGAAAAGTACTGTGATACCTACCAGAGAAGTATGAAGAAACAAGGAATAATCTAAAAACTTTGAGAGAAGCCTGCAGTTTTAATCATGGATCAAAATTTGTCAAACCAATCTCCGGGAGCATGTTTTAAGCTATAAAGATATTTTCGAAGACGAAAAACTACATTTGGTCTTTCCAGAACACACCTAGGTTGTGGTTTCATAAACATAACTTCTTCTAGATCACCGTGAAGAAGCACACTTTTCACATCAAACTGATGTAAATTCTAGCCTTTAATTGAAGCCAAGGCCAATAATGCCAGTACCGTTGTCATCTTAGAAACATGTGTAAAAGTCTCCTCAAAATCCACCCCATACTCTTGTTTGTACCCTTTAGCAACCAATCAAGATTTATAGCGATCGATTGTACCATCTTTCTTCATTTTAATGGAATACACCCACCTACTTCCAATTAGAACTCCATCCACTAGTTTATCAACAAAGTCCCAAGATGAATTTTCATTTAGTTCACAAAGCTTGTCTGATATTGCCTCTTTCCAATAGGTTTGTGTAGAAGCCTGGGAGTAAGATGTAGGAACCTCAACAGAATATAGTGTGGTATGCAAGGTATAGGATTTACCGAATTTCCCTGGAGAGTCGCCAAGTCGATTGGGAGCATGGCGATTTATTCTACTAGACCGATGTGGATGAGTAACTAGATGGGAGGATCCCTCTTTTGAAGATGAGAATGATGATGTAAAGTCAATATCGGAAAGATATGACGGTTGTAGAGAATCATTACCATTGTTCATGGGCTGTTCCGGAGATTCAAGCAGAGGATCAGTACTTGAAGAGGATGAAGTCTGGAGATCACCATTATCATAGTCCATGGGCTATTCAGAAGATTCAAGCTGAGGGTCTGTAGCTACTACATCATCATCAAACTTATACTGAAGTATGTTTAGCATTGCGTTTGCAAGAAAATGGATCCTCAAAAAAAATAACATGTGTAGATATTCAAAGTTGATAACAAGATGTATCATAACCGAGATAGCCCTTTTGTGTGTCACTGTATCCCACAAAAATACATTGTCCTGCCTTTTCTGAAAGCTTATGTCGTTTATGTGCTAAAAGATGTACAAAACAAACACAACCGAAAACCCACAAGTGATAATAATTAGGCTTACTATGAAATAATTTGATGTACGGTGTCTCATTTCTAATGATTGGAGAAGTTTGTCTATTGATCATATATACAGAAGTATGTACTGCTTTGGGCCAAAACCTTTTTTGGATATTTGACGTACTCAATAAAGCCAATGTAGTTTCTAAAACATGTCGATTCTTTCTTTCTTTGACCCCATTTTGTTCTGGAGTACGAGGACAAGTGCGTTGGGCAATAATTCCTTTATTTTTGAAAAAATCAACTAGATTAGTGTTAGTGTTCTCTCCTCCTAAATCAAAATGAAATACTTTTATAGTTTTATGAAATTGTGCACGAACATACTCAACATAATTCATAATAAGAGTCATAACCTCAGATTTATTTCTAATAAAAAAAACACAGGTGTATCTGGATACATGATCAATAAATTACACAAAGTACTTATATTCCATCCTTGACAAAATAGGAGAGGGAACCCAAACATCACTGTCCACTAAATCAAATGGATCTTCATAAGTAGATGAACTGGATGGAAAAAGGAGCTTGTCACTTTGAACTGGTATAATTTGTACTGATGAACCGGCATAATTTGTACATGATTTAAGCATGTGATGAAGACGAGAAAAATGAGGATGACCCATCCTATTATGCCAAAGAGTGAGGAATTTATTCGAAAGAGTGACACCCACTACAGAAACTGAAAGAAAACAATGATGCAAGTGACAATGAACCGACTCTAGTAGTAACATTATGCAAAATCTATGCCCCGTGGCCATGATCATTCCGGTTTTAAAATTCCGACTAACACAACCATTGGGTGAGAACTTTACAACACAATTTTGATCAACTAGTTGACCAGCTGAAATCATATTAGCCTTCAAATTTGGAACATAAAGAACATTAGAAAGATATCCAGCAGAACCAATACCTGATGCGGGTAATGTGTTCCCGTTTGCTGTATGAATAAAATTTTTAGAAACATCACTAGACAATGATGAGAATTGGGACAAATCGCCTATCATATTATTAGAAGCCTCTGAATATAGATGCCAAGTAGATTTAATTGAATTACTTGTACCTGAAGAGGATGCCTAGAGTGCACTTGAGATGGCTTTGGGAAGAGCAGCTGCAGTAGAATCTTTGATTTGTTTTCCAGATCTGCAGGGAAGGAACCAGATGATGTAGGGACATTTGTTTGGTAAGATGAGCAGTTCGTGATTGATTTGGCCAATGACGAAAATCCGAAATATGATGGCCAATAATTTTGCAATAATCATAATATTTTTTCTTCTTAGGACAATTGGCTGTGACATGACCAAAGTCTTGGCATTCATCACATTGACACTTCTCTTAGTATTTTCTATTGAAGCAACGATTGTTGATTTTCCCACAAGTAATGAAACGGAAAGTAATGGCATAGACTCCATAGCAGGCTGAGTTCCAAACCTTGTCTCTTCACGCAAGACGATTGCCAACACAATGACAACAGTAGGTGTGACTTCCTTGTTAAACAAACTGCCATGAATCGGCTCAAATTAAGGATGGAGTTTCATTAAGAATTGCACAACCGTTGTCTTCTTTTGTTCTTCCAACACTTCCTTGATCCCTGCCTTGGAGATATTTTGCCTAAGAATTTGATCTTGTTCCAACCAGAGCAACAACAAGCCAGCATAAAAGGAGCGAACATTCTTGCCCCCTGTGAGTATTCTGCAATGTTGCGTTCCAATTCAAACTCTCATGAAAGGTTGCTTTGTTGGTAGATTGTACGGAGGTGGGTCCACATCTCAGAAGCCAAACAGAAAGGTCTAAGCCCCATAGCAATATCAGCATGTACCGAATTCAACATCCAAGCAATTACCTTCGCATTATTCAATTTCCAAAGATCCAACACTTTTGCATCTGTTGGTGGACGAGCAGATTCATCTAACAACCCAAAAAGACCCTTGCCTTGAATAAAGATTCCAAAGTGGAATTCCCAAAAAAGCAAAATGGGAACCATCCATTTTTGTGGAGAGAAAATTGTGCGAATAGGATTGTGAATCCATTGATCGATTGATTACAAAAGAGGGGAAAAGAACCAGAGAGAACAAAAGGAACTCAAGAAGGTAGCAAAGTACCTGTGCAAAGAAAATAGAATTAACGGAAAAAAATTAGATTGTGGCTCTTGATACCATGACAGAAAAATGAGCTGAGAAACAAAGATTTTCTGAATAGCAACTTGTATCATTCCATAACACATAATGAAATACATATAGCTATACAATTGTAGGTCAGAGTTCTATTCTAGGAAAGAATATATATTGTATTAACTACACAATTATTAATTAATTCCTATTCTAGGAAAGAGAATATTCTGTCAATAATATTATACTACTGCCTAACAGTAAGATTATAGATGTGCCCCTTTTTCTCCTTGCATCAAGATTTCTCCATCTTTCGATATTAGGATTGGTAAATATTTATGATAACAAATATCAATCCCAAAACCAGCCGGCCCCAAACAAGTCAAAATGTGTTCTTTAGTCCAAGATTTGGCTATTCCATACTCTTCAATCCACCATATATCAATATGCCCAAAAATGCTACCACTATCATCAGTTAAACATGGATAATTCCCTAACTCTACTAGCGTCAAACATGAGGGTGGACCTGTAGATCTCTGCAACTCTGTTTGGGTCAAATACCTTAATGGAAATACCAGACCAGGTGAACCTAGCATAGACTTGAGCTTTTTAGTCTCAATATCGAAGGAGTAAATGTTGTCCTTATTGATGGGATCCATCCAATGAAGAGCTCCATTCACACAAACCTGCCAAGAATCATGCCATACAGGAATATGGAACTTGGCCCAAATTTATCCATTTCTCATCAACCCCAAGAGTATAAACCTCCAATTCTGACCATGGTCTTCAATATGCTTAGATGGAACTGGAGTAAAGCAGCCTCAAGTTTAAACGAATGGTGGAACACCTTTCCAATAGCCTATCTTTCCAATGAAGCAGAGCTTGGTATCTTTGTAGAACAACAAACATTTCGGTTGCTTCTTATTAGAGTTTATTTTGAATTTAAATTGTTGTAGATTTTTCTATAACAAAAAGATTACCTTTCCTGTAGAATAGTCATTAGCTAAGGACTCTTATATTTATCCTCAACATGTACAAACTTATCTAAAAAGAGATGCAATCAGCAAAACAAAGAAATCAGCACTTACATTCTCAACCTTCTTGTGCTTAACCTTTCTCATTCTTTTATTGGTATCAGATTTGCCCATCGATCCTATGGCCAATTCTCAAAACTCCAGCATCCTATTATCACTTGCAAAAGAGTTGGGTTATTCTATCACTATCCAGGTGTCAAACCTCTCTCTCAAACTTGACAGAAACAACTATTGTCTTTGGAAAAAAAATACCTTGGATATACTCAAAAGACTTTTTTTTCTTGACTCTTTTGTTCTTGGTTCCAATACTCCTCCAAAAATCATTACTATCGCCCCTCATACTACAGAGTACGCTACCATCCAAGCACAACCAGTGGTTACTTCTAACCCTGAGTATGATGAATAGTGACACAATGATCTTCTTATTCTTGTTTGGCTTCGTCAAATAATTTATGATCCTCTTCTTGGTCAGTTAACTCGAGCTACCTATTCTTATGATGCTTGGACTAAAATCGAGTGTATATTTCAATCACAGTCACGTGCTCGAGTTATGCAATTAAAATCTAAACTTCAAAACCTTCCTAAAGGAAATCTTTCCATCACAGAATACTTTGAGAAGAAACGCGCAATCGCCGACTCTTTAGCAGAGAGCTTGTACATTGTACCAGATGATGACTTTATCTCATTTGTTCTTAATGGTCTGGATTCTTCATTCAAAATTTTCATGGATGAACTTTATATGCATTTTGGTGCTATGACTACTGAAGAAATGTGACTCCTCCTTCAAGAAGAAGAACGTTTGGCTGAAGAACTTCGTTCTACCACCATTAATACGCAATTTGGCTCTACTCCTTCTCATTCCCTCTTAACTCAAAATTCAGATTATCCTTCTCCCTCTCCACCTGTTCATAATACCAAGCAGTCATCTATTATTAGACCACCCCCACTCTCTAATCATGTTGCCCACAATTCTCATAATCATGCTCAATCTATGGTACTTCAACAATATTCCCATTGTGCATTCTCTCGGTCCAATAATCGCCAGTCCAAGCATTGTGTGCTATGTTAAATATTTAGTAAAACTAATCATGAAGCTCATAATTGCTACCATCGCTCCAATGAAAAATATTATCCACCAACAAGGCCATCATCACCATCACATTCAACTCGCAAACAAGAACATTTTGCTTCTCCTTCGGCTATTGTTGATCCTGCATGATATTTTGATTTGGGTGCTACGCATCATGTGACCTCAGACATGGATAACCTCTCATTACAGCCTTACACCGGTAATGATTGTTTAGCGGTTGGTAATGGTATGAAATTTCCCATTTCGTACATTGGCTCATCAATTTTTCCTCCACGCACACAACCCATTCATCTTAAAAATATTCTCCATGTCCCTAAAATTTCCAAGAATTTACTTAGTATTTCTAAAATAACTCGTGATAATAATGTCTATATGAAATTTTATTGTTATAATTGCTATATGAAGGATTTTCAGGGCAGGAAACTGCTTTGGGAATACTTGATGATTACCTATACCATCTTCAACTATTATCGCCTCAATCTTAGTCTTCCCCACCTTTTGTATTTCTTGGTGAACGGACATCTCTTATTGGTTGGCATCGTCAACTGGCTTATCCAAATGAAGCTCTTCTTCGACGTCTTTTGTCTAATTTTAGGCTACCTATTTCTAGCATTGATTTTTCTAATGTTTGTGAACCTTGTAAACTAGGCAAGAGTCGACACCTACCCTTTTCCCATTCTCATGTTTCTAGTAGTAGTCCTTTTCAATTAGTTTATTCTAAAGTTTGGGAACCTTCCCCCATCCTTCTATTAATGAATCCTCTTACTTTGTTTTATGTATTGATAATTGTACCAAATTTATTTGGATATATTTCATGTCACATAAATCACAAGTTTTTTAGATTTGCACTCAACTTAAGTTTGCCATTGAAACCCAGTTTGGGATAAAAATAGAATCAGTTCAAACTAACTGGGGAGTTGAGTACAAAAATGTATCATTATTTTTACAAAATTAAGGGATTCATCATTGTATTTCTTGTCTTTATAGAACTCAAAAAAATGGTGCATCGGAACGCTGAAATCATATTATAATTGAAAAAGGACTCTCTTTTCTTTCCCATGCTTCTCTTCCATTTCACTTTTGAGAGCATGCATTTCTCACTGCTATATACTTATCCAATATTAGAATATCCTCTTCATTGTCCTTTAAATCACTATATCAATTACTTTACAAAAATTCTCCTGATTGTGGTTTTCACAAGATTTTCGGTTCCCTTTGTTATCCTTTCCTCGACCCTACAACCATCATAAAGTTGATTTTCGGTCTCTTCCTTGTGTCTTTATAGGGTATAGTTCTCATCACAAAGGTTACCTTTGTTACCATGTCACGTCTTCTCGAATTTATATTACTTGTCATGTTGTGTTTGATGAAAATACTTTCCCGTATCCTCCATGCTGCCGATCACAACATCATCCTCCTCCTCATCCCATTTTATCAACTCTTCTTTCTCTTTACACAATCAAGTTTCTCAATGCCCAGTGCATTCACATTCTCTCGTATTAAGGTCATCATCAAGTCCTTCAATTGCATTACCTATCCCCTCATATGAGCACACTAATAATACACACATACCCTCTACTGTATCCCCCCAAGAATATCCACAAACAGAGGATACACCAACCATTAAACCACCTGAACACCTGCCACCATTTGGTTCCTCTTACCCGACCTTAACCCATTCCTATTTTTGCCCCTCCGACACCTCTTGTCATCACATGATTGTTCAAAGTAAAACTAATTCCTTAAAACCAAAAGCTCTTATAACATATCGACATTATCTTCCTTCTGATACCTCGCACATTCTAGAAACAATAATATATAATCAAGCCTCCAAATATCCTGAATGGCATCTTTCTATGCAGACAAAATTTTTAGCCCTTATGAAAAATAAGACTTGGACATTAGTTTCACCATCGCCTAATTCTAACATTGTTGGATGTAAATGGGTCTACAAGGTTAAGAGAAAAGTTGATGGATCTATTGAACATCACAAAGCTCATCTTGTAGGGAAAGGTTTTCACCAAGAGGAGGGTGTTGATTCTTTGTTACTTTTATTCTCGCTGTTAACCCTACAACCATTTGGCTTGTTCTATCTTTAGCTGTGACAAATAAGTGTCCCATTCGACAACTTGACATTAACAATGCATTATTAAATGGTGATCTCTTCGAACAAGTGTTTATGGAGCAACCAAAGGGATTTGTTGATCCACATCAGCTACATTTTGTATGAAAACTATACAAGGCCTTATACAGCCTCAAACAAGCGCCACACGCTTTGTTGAATAAGTTAAAGGTTTTTCTCCTCAGTATTGGCTTCTGCTCTTATTTATCTGACTCTTCTCTTTTTGTGCAGAAAACTTCTAAGTGCACAACTTATGTTCTTGTCCATGCGGATTACCTTATTCTAACTGGCAGTGATAGTAATTTCATCACTGTATTTATTCGTTCTCTTAATCAACATTTTTATATCAAAGATCTTGGATCCTTAAATTATTTTCTTGGTATTGAAGTATGTCCAACAACAATTGGGATTATTTTATCTCAAGGTTGGTACATTCATTACTTACTTCAATGAACTAACATGGTTGATACAAAGCCTATCTCTAGTCCAGAGGAACCTAGATCAAGACTTACTCTTTTTGGTGATCCCCTGATACTTGTTTATACCGTAGTGTTGTTAGAGCACTTTACTATGTTACTATCACTATGCTGGAAATATCCTATGCAGTCAATCGAGTATGACAATTTATGCAAGCAGCCACCACTGCTCATTGGTTAGGTGTCAAATGCATACTTGGATATCTAAAAGGATCCGTCTATGATGGCCTCTTACTACGACCTATGTCTGATTCTATCCTTGTGGCCTTTATAGATGCTGGTTGAATCTCTGACCTTGATGATAGTCGCTCCCAACATGGTTTTGCATTGTTTTATGGAGGTAACCTGATCAGTTGGTCTTCTCGCAAACAAAAGGCTATATCCTACTCAAGCACTGAAGATGAGTATTGTGCTTTAGCTTTTGCAACTACTGAATTAATTTGCGTTCTACGTGCTCCTCTAACTACACCCCCTATTGTCCTTTGTGATAATCTGAGTGCACAGTTTTTATCTCGAAATCTTGATTATAATTTTGTGCAAGAGATGGTTGAAGATCAATCATTGGTGGTTCTCTATGTTTCATCTCAAAATCAACTTGCATATATATCGGTTCCTCAATCTTTGATCCAAGCTCATGGTTCGATCCCGAACATGATCTTGCAGGGGGCTATTAGAGTTTATTTTGAATTTGAATTGTTGTAGCTTTTTCTATAACAAAAAGATTACCTTTCCTGTAGAATAGACAATAGTAAGGACTCTTATATTTATCCTTAACATGTACAAATTTATATAAAAGGAGATGCAATCAGCAAAACAAAGAAATCAGCACTTACATTCTCAACCTTCTTGTGCTTAACCTTTCTCATTTTTTACACTTCTCTGATTGGAGATACTGGATGCCTAAATTCAAAAATTCAGACAGAAAATGTAGCAAAAGAAACAAAGCTGAACATGCCATTTTCTCAAATTGAACTCACAATCATGTAATTTTACAAATCTTTTCAAATTATACTAGACATGGTATGAAGTTCACCTGAATAGAAGCATGATCTTCAGATTTATTATTTTCCACTGAATGGAGTTGTTAGTTGTTAAGAGTACGTGCCCTACAGATTTCTTTATTTTAGCCTACCTGTTGCCTATCAATGAAATAGATTGAATAACATGTTTCAAACTAGCTAAAATAGTAAGCGAATAACACAGTGAATTTTGACGTGGAAAACTGAAATGAATCAACTCACGAGGATTCAAATCTAGATGCGGAAAAGTAAAGATAGAAGGATAAGATAACGATGATAGAAAGATAGATACAAAATTGATAACAAAAGGGAAATCGAAGGGTATTTCAAACCCTAAAACCTCTGTTAATGACTATCAATAAGCACCTAACTCTTACGTGACCGCAAAAGGGATTAGATCGCCCTTAGAACAAACATTTCTAAGCAACGTTCCACATCGACTTTTTGAAGCCCTCATCCCTCCCATGGAGTTCTCATGAATATATTATGTAATTTAATCAAGAAAAACTTACTAATGAAATGACTAAGGCAACTATTTATAGTAGTTGCCTTTGCATAACTAGCCTATTACAAAAATAGCCCAAAAGTGTCTATTTTTGAAATAACCCATAAGGGCTCTATTTATTCCTGCTCCATGGTGTTCCTCGGCTCCAAGATATCTTTCAAACATAATATTGCTTTATTAGACACTCGAACAAGGGCCTTAAAGAACATTCTTTGATCCTTAGGGCGATTAAGGCTTAGACCTCCTTATGTTGGCCTCGAGTTGTGTTATCAAATGTGTTGACGCCCAATTGACTTGTATCAAAAACACTTGGCTCGAAGAGACGTTAAAAAACCTTGACCCTTAACTCTACGTGATTTAACCTCAACTCCCCTAAAACACTTGCGCCTCAACAATCAACAAATTACAAAACTTTTGTAAAGTAGGAGTTACAAACTTCTAATTCCAACTTCTACAATACACAAACCTTTCCAAGGTAAGTGTTCCTAAGTCTTTGAGTTTCCCAACTTGAAGACAATAGTGCTAAATTAGTTTATACTTCATTGATACTAGAAATAGATAAATAGTACAACTTAAGAACCAACCAAATACATAAAATCTAGGACACCTTATCTCTTAGTAATAGGAACAGCTTCAACTATGACTCCCTTCAAGCTTTGGGACTGCAGGTATAATTTGTTGATGGATTCTATCATTGTAAGTGTGTCTGTGACTGTCAGTGTCACCTCTATTTAATAATCACTCTCTAAAGAGTCCTTTATGTTATCAGTCTTCTATCTCCAGTTGGACTTTTCAACTCAATAGAGTTTGTTGTTAAGCCAAAGTCCTTCTTCAATTCAATATCCTCATCTTAGTAGGACTCCTTCTTGAACTCACCCTATTCTATATTCAAGTGTTGTTTTTTATTCAATTTCTACTTCTTCTTTATCACACATTAAGATAGTTTGAGTATATCGAAACCAGGCTTACTTGTACATTCTTGACTTTAAGCAATCTTGTTTGTATCTCTCAATGAAACCTATAACCCATCTGCCTATGCTTGGACCAACTTGAGTAACATATTTTATTCAAGTGTTAGTCATCAAAACTTCATTGATCTAAAAAGTTTCCCCTTTTTTGATGATGGTAAACCACTGCCTTTGTACACTCAATTGCATTTTATAATACACTGAGTCAAGAGAAAATACTAGAATGAAATAGATTAGTCACTAGGAAGGCACCATGGTTTTGATTGCCTACTGGGGGATAAAGTAGGCTCTATCACCACTTGAAAAATTAGGTCGTGACAGCTTAGTATCAAAGCTTAATAGAGTACTTGAGCCATCGTTTAATAGAGTCCCGCAGATTGATATGGAGACATCCATATCCTATCTTCGGGAGTGTACGAGGTATTTTTAGGGAAAATCCTTATTTTCTTAATCCATTTTTGTGCGTTAAGACTGAGTTGGCTATCGTTTATATTGATTCACTCTTTACGCAGATGGATAGGATGCATGGTTCGATAGACTGAGATCATGACCCTGAGTCCATTGTTAGAGTTCCACTAGGGAGTCTATTATGACTTAGGGGTCAGGGGTAGGATAGAGTAGCAACCCTAATTTGAGATCAATCTCGGAATCCATCACCTGATCCTGTTATAGCTTTTGAGACTAAGCGAGATCCTGGATTCCGACACAACAATAGATGGGCCAGGGGGCAGCCTAGGCTCCACCTAGTTTTATATCTTCATTAATTCATCAAGATATATTGGTACAATTATTGGGTCTAGTTGGCGGTCCACCGACCGAGGTACATTAACTAACATCACAGCATGGAGTTAATTTAGAAGCATAACCCACGGCAGTAGTGCCAAGGGTAGATGTTCCACCAGCACCAATAGTACCATAAGCGGTAGAAGGCCAGCCAGTTATGTCTTTAGAAGAGAAGAAGTTGTTGGGACAATTTTTTAGATTAACACCACCTAGGTATTTTGGGACCCCGAGAGAGGATGTTAATAAGTTTTTATCCAGTTATGAGGAGCGATTGAGAAATTTGGAGTTGGTTGAGGTGTGAGGAGTGGACTTTGTTGCTTATTAGTTAGACACGATAGTAAGGAGGTGGTGGAGGGGTTATCTTGATTCTAGGCATATTGGATCTCCACTCAGTTCTTTGCGGCTTTCTTGAGGAAGTATATGCCTCGTGGCTTGCGTGAGCATCTTTAGAATGAGTTTACAACATTGAGACAGGGTTCTATATCTATGGCTGAGTATGAGGCGACATTTCATGAGTTATCCAGTAACACCACTATAATTCTTCTTACGGATTATGAGCGGATTCGATGCTTCGTCAAGGGATTAAGATTATCACTTCTAGGGCTACACAGAGTTTGGTGACTTTAGGAAAGTCTTTTTCTTAGATAGTTGAGCATGCTTATTCTATAGAGGAGATAGATCATGAGGCCCAAGGGATAGCAATAAAAGAACACGTTACCAGGAAAGCTATAATGATTCATAGTTCAGAGGAGGATTTAATGGTAGGATGGCTGAGCCTTTAGTTTTGACTGTACAACCAATTAGGTCAGTTCCTCCATAAGGTAGGGGTGATGCACAGAGCCGCGAGGATGATCCTCAAGATTCATGGTCATTTGTATGCTATATTAGGTAGATCTGAGACTGAGGCTTCGTATGCTTTGATCACATGTAAGATTTCCATATGCCATCAACCAACTTCTGCTTTGTTTGATCCTAATTACATATTTTGTTATGTTTTTTCTTATTTGGCATCGTGGTTGGGTTTATGTTTTGATTCTTTATCTGTGCCATTGCGTATAGCTACCCCCGTGGGTGATTCGTTAGTAGTGGATTGGTTATATGTCTTGTTTGGTGATTGTTCGAGAGTTTAATACTCAAATTCATCTCATTGTCCTAGATATGATATATTTTGATATAATTCTATGAATAGATTGGCTATCTCCTGACCGTGTAGTCTTGTATTATTTTTCTAAGACCGTTTCTTCAGCCTTGCCTGGCGTACCCCTAGTTGAATGGCAAGTTTCTATTAGCTACATGATGATGGGGATTATTTCTTATATTCGGGCTAGTAGACTGATATTGAGGGGTTGTGAGTCATGTCTTGCGTATGTATGGGATGTTACTGCTGAGAGTCCATCGCTTGACTCCATCCTTGTGGTTCGAGAGTTTCCTGATGTGGTTTCGACTGGCCTACCTAACCTCCCTCCCTAGCATGATATGCGCACCTAGTATCCCTACCTGTTTAAGTCCCAGGTCCGTCCTTATGCTTTACTTTCACAGACGAAAGTCCTTTTAGTAGTGGATACCGTAATGACCCTCACGGCCATTTGTTTGTATTTTCATACATTTTTGGTATCCAGGGATTTTCTATAACTGTCCTAAGTTATTTATGACTATT
Organism: Capsicum chinense; assembly: GCA_026120095.1. NCBI lineage: Eukaryota > Viridiplantae > Streptophyta > Magnoliopsida > Solanales > Solanaceae > Capsicum > Capsicum chinense. Next base: position 40,678,543 of record JAPEIP010000012.1, on the reverse strand, counting down.
TGGGACTGATAGTTCGGTTTTCAGGCGATTCTTTTGGTTAATTTTAGTAATATCAAGTATATATTGGAATATTTAATTTAAATTGACATTTGGTAGATATATAATTTATTGCCTTCTAAAATATTTTTGATATTCACTAAATTCCTTTAGTTATATTATATTTATATCACTTTATAATGGCGTTTATAGTATATTAACATTTTAAGTGGAGATAGTAAATTTAAAAATAATAAAATAATACTATTATATAATACAGATTTTGTTAGAAATAATTTTATATTAATTATTCTATTTTCAAAATATTATAATTATTTTACCATGCGTCTAAGCAATATCCAAGTATATAAGTAATGGAATTAAATTTGTGAATATGGTTGTCACCCACCACGTGGAAGTCGAATAGGGTAGGCAGCATATAGCTAAGGCATGCTGCCACTTCAACTTTAAGTTACCACTTAAGCTAACAAATATTACAATTTAAAGAATGTGCTGGCATGAACTAATGATAATAAATATGTATGTATGTACATATGTATATATATGTATGTATGTGTTGTATTGCAGCTTTATTTCCTTTGTTTTTTCTCACATATGACCTGCCTATAATTTTCTGTATAAAACCATATCTACCATTATTGTTGCTCTTACTACTCCTCTC
>JAPEIP010000012.1:40652772-40664299 GCA_026120095.1 Capsicum chinense | reverse complement strand
TACAACCACTATCAATCATCCAAAAATCAGATTTCTTGGTTGAAGATGTTGCCATAAATAAGTGATCTTCTTCTTCTTCTTTGGTGACTTGGGCTTCTCCTTCATATTTTTGAGAGTTTTTTTTGCAAATCACAGCTTCATGGCCCGGTTGATTACAAATCTTGTATTGTGCATGTGGTCTCTTCCAACATTTAAATGGAGGATGACCTATTTTACCCAGTAGGTAGGTAATTTTTCCTTGAATTATTACCTTGCTTTGAGTCTTGTAGTTGGCTACCAAAACTCCTTCAACCATACCATCCTTCCTCATAAGTCTCCCTTGCTCTTGTGCCTGCAATGTATTTAATCATTTTGCGAAGGTAATCTTCGACATGACTTTTGTGTTTTTCAAGGTAGTATTGATACTTCGTATCTTTCAGTCACAGAAACAAGAATTTTTTCAAAATTCTTGAATCTTTAAATTTTGTGCCAAGCCATCTTATCTTGTTAACAATGCTAAGAAGTAGATCTGACTACTCTTTTGCAATTTGAATTTCCTTTTTAGATTCAACACCTTCATGCCTCGTATTCTTTCATATCCTTATATTCTTCATTCAGATAATTCTAAATTTCTTTTGCTAATTTAAGGGTCATAGTCTGATACAAGATCGATAAAAAAGACACGAAAACATACACCAAAATAGTCAACGATTTGAATAATCGAGGACCCCTCTTTGATGACCTCTTCCGGATTCACAAGAAGAACAAGAAAAGAAATGATATCAAGAGTAAAACACAATAAAAACAACAACAACACTTGATGAACAAGATGCAATAACAACAACACACGGTTACATGACAAGAACACAAATGAATTACACTAGATACAGACAAATAATTACAAAAGAGTAAAGATAGATAGATAGACAAATGAAATGTAATATTAACAATACAAAAGCTTATTCCACTTGTGGACCTTTAATATCACACACAACCTAAACCTATCTCTTGCGTGACCTCAAGGGACCCAAAATACCCAGGAAATCTCTATTTCTAAGAAAATTATCAACACAAGGATTCCACCTTGAAAGAGGCTCTCAAAAGCGGCTACAAATATGTCATCTCAAATCTATAAAATCTCCCCTTAAAATAAAGGAAAACTAGTTATTTATAGGCCATGGGTCTTTATTAAACAATGGTCCCAAAAGTGACCCTAAAAGCTATTGGCACCAAAAGTGACCCAAAGCCCAAAATAATGTCATGGGCGTCTATGCTCTCTCGAAGCCCACGCTATCTTCCAAACATGTCGTGGCTCAATGCTCCTGTGGATGACATCATCAAATGTAGTTTCTCCCACGCTCCAAGCTATAATCCACACGCATATTTGTTCCCTTAAAACAACCAATCTTGGATCCATAGATGTGATCCTTGAAGAATCAGTCCCAAAGGAGTGGAGCCCATAGATCTTGTATCATCCTCTCTTTCTTGAAGAGGATTCATCCTCTAATCCAACTCCTTTATCAACTTGTCATTGCACCTTTCAAGTTTGGAATTCTTTGGTAAGAACTCCATTAGGCTTTCAAGCTCATTTTCATATAGCATTCTTCTTGCATCATTCTTTGATATTATTTGTTCATGAACATGCACAAATGAAGGAGTGATGCTAGGTAAAATACTAGCATCATGGTTAGTAAGTAACAAAGGTTCCATGTTAGAATTGGTCTTCTCAATTTGGATTTGGGTTGGATAAACATTGTCGTCAGGAACTTGGTATGTCGTGGGAACATGTTCTTAAAGTGGAATCGGAAGTGGTCTTTGATAATGAGGTGTTTGTTGGTGGAATTGTGGTGGTTGGGGTACATTTGGTGGGGTTTGGGTAGTAAGACATGCCACCTTTTCCATGTTTACTTTCAAACGTGACCCATCTTTCTTCTAACTATTGAATTCTTATCACCAATCCATGAGAGCGTTCATTATCACCTCTTTTGAGATAGGTTAGATCTCATCTCCCAAAGCCATGGTACTTATAAATTAGGCACTCAATACAACTTTTTCTTCAATTTTGAGGATCAAACACCACCTTTTGAAAAGAATTCAAGATGAAGGTTTGAATCTTCTCAAGAACACCAATAACTTCAAAAATCTCTAACTCTTAAACCGATGATCGGAATGCAATGAAATTTTGAACCAAGCCGACTTTTAACCTTTTAAACACTTTCCAAACACAAATTTTTTTCAGTCTCTCAAACAAAAATTTGAGATCTTGAACCCACCTCTCTTTCTTTAAGTTTAAGCCCATATCAAGAGTAGAACACTCAAATTAACTCCAATTTGGCACAAATTCGAACCCTAGACTCCTATAGTGTTAGAGAACAAGAATCTAACACTAAAAATACAAGAAAATAACAAAATCAAATACTGAAATGTTGAACTAGGTTAAAAATGGGAATAGTACTTTTTTTAAAAAAAAATTTCAATTTTGACACTTTTTTTTTTGCAATTTTCAAGATAACAAACCCAAGATTGACTTCGTAGGAACAAAATCAAGCTCGGATTTGATACCAAATGATACAAGATTGGCAAGGAAGACACAAAAACATACACCAAAAGACTCAACTATTTGAAGAATCGAGGACCCCCTTTGATGCGCTCTCTCGGCTTCATAAGAAGAACAAGAAAGAAAATGATATCAAGAGTAAAACACACTCAAAACAACGACAACACTTGATAAAGAAGATGCAATAACAGCAACACACGGTTACAAGACAAGAACACAAATGGATTACACTAGACATAGACAAACAATTACAAACAAGTAAAGATAGATAGTTAGACAAATGAAGATGTAATATTAACAATCCAAAAGTCCATTCCACTTTTGGACCTTTAATATTACACACAACCTAAACCTATCTCTTACGTGACCTCAAGGGAACCGAAATACCCAAGCAATCTCCGTTTCTAAGTAAATCATCAACACAAGGATTCCACCTTGCCCAAGGATTCCACCTTGAAAGAGGCTCTCAAAAGTGGCTACAAATATGTCATCTAAAATCTCTAAAATCTCCCATTAAAATGTAGGCAAACTAGCTATTTATAGGCCATGGGTCTTTATTACACAATGGGCCCAAAAGTGACCCTAAAAGCTATTCGCCCCAAAAGTTACCCAAAGCCCAAAATAATGTCATGGGTGTCCACGCTCTCTCGAAGCCCTCACTATCTTCCAAACACGTCATGGCTCAATGCTCCCGTGGATGACATCATCAAATGTAGCTTCTCCCACTCTCCAAGCTATAATCCACACACGTATTTGATCCCCTAAAACAACAAAATCTTGGATTCATTGATCTGATCCTTGAAGCATCGATTCCAAAGAAGTGGATCCCATTGATCTTGTATCATAATTCTAATGAAAATTATTGTAGAGAGAAAAGCAAACAAAGTTTCTTTTGCCTCTGATATTTTGATTTTCTTTTCCTTTTGGCTTTTGATCTAGGCCATCATGAGATTATCGAACAGTGGAAGAACATCATAGTCCTCCTCTATGGCCTCCCAAAGATCTAAAGCCACAAGACAAGTTTCCATTCTTACTGACAAAGTTGGTAATTCTCACCATCAAAGATAGGAGGAGCTATTTGGGGAAAGTTGTTATCAGAATTTATCTCTCTCACAATCCCTCAAGAGACTGACTCTTGATACCAATTGTTGGTTTTTGACTTTGAGTTTTGAGAAATAACAGAGAAGGTATTGGAGAGGAGAAAATATTGCAATTGTATTTTCAAAGGGAATTATTTTATTAATAACTCAAAACATATATTAATAGCTAAATTTCTAACAACACTTCAATGTAAATTGGGATAACTAATTCCTATTCAAATAATGAAGGGGCAACCAATTCCTAAGTCACATAGGACTCTAATAATTTAAAGCTACAAAAATTATCTATTCCTACTTTATTTCGGAGACATAGTTTCAACAATGATCCCCAAACCTTCTAGTCATTGTTCTTACTAGCTTATACTTTCCAGAGAATTCACTGAAGCAAAGCCATAAACAACACCACAATCACTTTTCTCTAATTGGGGCAACTTCAGTTTAAAATACTCACCCAAAAGAGAATTACTAATGTAAACTGAAGTATTTATATCATATATATTAGTTATCAAACCAATAAATCCATTACATGAACCGATTAATCTCAATATTGGGTAATCCTCAACTAGAATGTCCTTTCCCCGTTTCACTGGTCTGTTAAGCCCGGGATGGCTCAATAAAATAAGTCTATTACAGAGTCTATAGGAATAATCATCGCAACACAAATCAAGTTCAAGAAGCTGACTTATACCATCATCACGTGAAAACAGAATGCAGGGAGCAGGTAATCTTGATCTATACATGGTAAGAAATAAAGGGTCAGAAAAAAGATTATACCAGAGTTTGCAAACACGCCTAGAGATTAAAATGGACGCGATTGGCAATTTTGAGAGTATTTCCACCATAATCACCCTTGGAAGATCCATAAATCTGGTTTCTCTATGATTAGGCTTGAAGAAGGTTAATATTGGATTAAAGAAAGTGAAAAGCTTAGAGATTTTAGGTCTAGGGCTCTTCGCCTTCATCTCTCTCAGTGCACAAACAAGTATTTTTTCCTAAGATATATGTTTGGCAAAAGCCATACTCAAAGTACTTTAAATTTATACAACAAACATATACTCCCTCCGTCTTGTATTATTTGACCCCATGAAAGTTAGATCTGGAGCCTAAATGAACCCCAAATAGTTATACGTGACTGAAATAGGACATGAAGTTAAAGTGATACCAAAATGGCTTAGCGAACTATTTTAGCATAGCATTTTTAAAAGTTAACCCGTTAACTTGAGAGATCTTAAAATATACCCTATTTTGGTGTTATTGATACTTCGTATATTTCAGTCAACAAGAATTTTTTCAACAATTCTTGAATCTTTAAATTTTGTGCCAAGAAATCTAATCTTGTTAACAATGCTAAGTAGTCGATGTGAGTACTCTTTGACGATGTCAGATTCCTTCATCTTTTGCAATTTGAATTTCCTTATTAGATTCAACACCTTCATGCCTCGTATTCTTTCATATCCTTATATTGTTCCTCCAGATAATTTTTAATTTCTTTTGCTAATTTAAAGGTCATAATTTGATACAAGATCGATAAGGAAGACATGAAAACATACACCAAAATAGTTAACCCGCTAACTTGAGAGATCTTAAAATATAGCCTATTTTGGTGTCACTTTAACTTTGTGTCCTTTTTTGAAACATGCAATTGCTAGTTTGTTGAATCAACTATCATAAGTTATGCAATAGATATATGATACTCAACAAGTGTACAACATATTGTTATTTACTTTTTAATCAAAAGTCCATAGTCGGGCCTCCAAATTGTTTTATTCTTTAATAATTTAGGAAAATCTGATATATTTTCTGCTAAAGGCCATTCATATCCAAATGTTTAAATTACAACAACGATTTAGATGTAGTAACAAAGCTCAGTGGTTAGTCCTATGGCACAGGAATCGGGCTTCCACTTTGATTCTGGTTTTTGGTAAAGGTGATTTATGTCCAAATGTACAAACGAATCCCACAAGTTTATTTCAGGCCACAATACCAGAGCTCACCTTGAGAGATGGAGACACTGTCACAAATATGTCAAGATATTTACATTTGTAGTTTCAAGTAGCGTATACTCAGATGTAAACAAGTCATAATATCAGTATGTTGCAAGACAAACTACCTATAGATAAAAGTGGTTTGGCAAGTCTTAATGAATTAGGAAGACTTTATATAGCACATACGTGAGACTTATAAGACCGTGGTCTACAATATGCTTAGATGGAACTGGAGCAAAGTAGCCTCAAGTGTAAATGAATGATGGAGCACCTTTACAATAGCCTATCTTTCCAATGAAATAGAACTTGGTATCTTTGTAGAACAACAAACATTTTGGTTGCTTCTCTGATAGGAGATATTGGATGCTTAAATTCAGAAATTCAGACAGAAAACGTAGGAAAAGATACTAAGCTAAACATGACATTTTCTCAAATTGAACTCACAATCATGTAATTTCACATCTACTTTCCGATTCTACTAGACACGGTATGAAGTTCACATAGAAGCATGATCTTCTGATTTATTATTTTCCACTGAATGGAGTAGTTAGTTGTTGAAGTATGCGCCGTACTGATTACTTTATTTTAGCCTAGATGTTGCCTATCAACTAAAAAGATTGGTTAACATATTTCAAACTAGCTAAAACAGTAAGTCAATAACACAGTGAATTTTCACGTGGAAAACTGACATGAATCAACTCATGAGAAATCGAATCTTGATGCAGAAGAGTAGAGATAGAGGGATAAGATAACGATGATAGAAAGATAGGTATAAAATTGATAACAAAAGGACAATTGAAGGGTGTTTCAAACCCTAAAACCTCCGTTAATGAATATCAATAAGCACCTAACTCTTACGTGACCGCAAAAGGGATTAGATCGCCCTTACAACCAACGTTTCTAAGCAAGGTTCAACATCGGCTTTTCGAAGCCCTTATCACTCCCATAGGGTTCTCATGACTACATCATGTAATTTAATCAACAAAAACTTACTAATGAAATGTCTAAGGCACCTATTTATAGTAGTTGCCTTTGCACAACTACCCTATTACAAAAATAGCCCAAAATTGGCTATTTCTGAAATAGCCCAAAAGGGCTCTCTTTATTCCTTCGCCATGGATTTCTTCAGCTGCAAGCTATCTTTCAAACATGACATTGCTTTATTAGGAGCTCGAAGAAGGGACTCCAAGAACATTCTTGGATCCTTACGGCGATCAAGGCTTGGACCTCCTCATGTTGGCCTCGAGTTGTGTGATCAAAAGCGTTGATGCCCATTTGACTTTTATCAAAAATACCCATCTCGAAGAGGTGTAAAAAACCACTACCCCTACCTCTATAGGATTTAACCCCAACTCCATTAAAATACTTGAGCCTCAACAATTATCAAATTACAAGACTTTTGTAAACAGGGAATTACAAACTTCTAATTCCTACTTCTACAAACCACAAACCTTTCAAAGGTAAGTGTTCCGACGTCGTTGAGTTCCCCAACTTGAAGACAATACTCCTATCTTAGTTTATATTTCACTGAGACTAGAAATAGATAAACAGTACAACTCAAGAACCAAGCAAATACATAAAGTCTAGGACTCATTAACTCTTAGTAATAGGAACAACTTGAACTATGAATCCTTCAAGCTTTGGGACTGCCAAGATAATTTGTCGATGGATTATATCTTAGTAAGTGTGTTCATAACTGTTAGTGTCACTTTCTATAGAATGAAACAGATTAGATATTAGGTTATAAATATTTACACAAACTTAACTTCCTCGTTTTGACATCATAAAAAAACTGGTTCAAGATAGACCAAGAATGATATGGGTACGATCATGATCAGGGTCCAATTCTTCAAGACTCAAGATCGGTGGGCTTCCCATCAAAGGAACAAGCTTTGAAGTGTAGAGAGCAAGTCCCACAAGTTCCAAAACAGTTCACTATTCATCCGCGTTCACTATTCATCTGCCCTTTGCAAGGGTTTTTTAGTCATTTATAATAAGTTAACGAAGGTATAAATAGAACCTCATTAGGTCATTTTTTGGAGATTTTTGAAGAATATATTTTGTAGCCTCTTTGAGAGTCTTTAGCAAGGTGGAATCCTTGTGTTGATATTTGCTTAGAAGCAGAGATTGTTTGGGAATATCGGCTCCCTTGAGGTCACGTAAGAGATAGGTTTAGGTTGTGTGTGATATTAAAGGTCAAAAAGTGGAATAATATTTTGGGTTGTTAGTATTATACCATCCCTCTGTCTATCTATCTATCTATCTTTACTTTCTTGTAATCGTTTGTCTATATCTAGTGTAATCCGTTTGTGTTCTTTTCTTGTAACCGTGTGTTGTTGTTATTGCATCTTTTTCATCAATTGTTGTTGTTTTTTTAGTGTGTTTTACTCTTGATATCACTTGCCTTCTTGTTCTTTTTGCGAATCCGAGAGAGGTCATCAAAAGGGTCCATAGTTCTTGAACTAGTGGACTGATTTTGGTGTTTGTGTTGTTGTGTTCTTGGGGATTTTGGTATCATTTGGTATCAAAGCAAGGCTGGTTATGTTCCTACATTACCAATCTTGGGTTCTCTTGGACGAAAATTCAAAAAAAAAAAAGCTAAAAACTAAAAAAAAAATTCTAAAAAATTGCAAATCTGTCCATTTTGTGTTCTTGGCCGAAAATTGTGTTGTTGTTATCTTGGCCAAGCTTTGTTTGTTGTGTGTCCAGAACTTGTAGTATTTTGTTTGTTTAGAGTGTTTATAGTGTTGGTTTCTTTTTCATCAACACTAAAAAGTGTCCAAATCTACGATTGAACTTGAAGTTCTTGAAGTTGTTGATGTGAACAAGGTGTGGCCGAGTAGGATGTTGTTGTTACCTTACCTTGGCCAATTTGATTGTCTTGTTGTATTGGAGTTGGAAACTGAAATTGTTGTTGTTCTTGGAGTTGTTGTTGCGTTCTTAAGGTTCTTCACCCTTTCATCATCTGGTTAATCATTAAAATGCAAACTAGATCTACAAAGGTGAAAGACAAGCTTGTAGTAGTTGTTAGTGAAAGACTTGTAACTATCACATCAAAGACTTTTGATCTAATTTTCCTTGATTTAAGGACCTTGTTTCAAGGAGTAAGTTCAAATAAGTCAAGTTTTTCTTTTGAAATTTGAACAAAAAGGCTCTAAAACCACTTTTCCCTCCATTAACCAAATCCACCAATTCCAAATTGTATATTGATCAAGACTTGAAATTGGGAAATAAAATTTTGATAAAACTCGAGGCCAATAGTTGACTGCCACATCACTAAAGTACTGTTCACGCAACATTTTTTAGTTCAAATTTTATATTTCTTAGTTTCATTTTATTATTTCCTAGTTTTGTTTGTTTGCTCAACCCTAATTGAAAACCTAGTAATACCCTACTATATTTGTAAGTTAGGACATTACTTATTTGAGTCGTTTCAAACAAAAATCTACTCTGAACGCGAACCACAATTGAGACCAAGAAACCTCATTGTAGTATAAGTGAGTTATCAACACTTGAAAGGCCAATCGAGTGAAAAATCCAAAGTGCAAAAGTGAGGAATTTTGGACTATTTTGGGACGCATTGTGGACTGTTTTGTGATGAATTGTGGACTGAGTTTTGCTAATCTTTAATGTGTTTGCTGTTTGAGTGTTTTTTGCTTAGTAGCGATTGATGGGTACAATGTATTATGAAGCTAAAATAACTAGTTGGGTTAAATACATCATGGCAAGGCTTGATGCCACAGATAGGCGAATAACGGAGAGAATGGAAGGAAGATTGGAAGGGACAGAAGGCTCTCTATATAAGAAGTTGGATAACTTGATGGAGAATTCAAGCCTTTCTAACCAAATTCCCATGAGTGTTCATGCTCCACTTGAGCTATAAGGTAATCAAACTAACTTTTGCACTCTAGTGAATGAGGATAATAGCCAACTAAGTTTGAATGATAGTTTGTCTTTAAGTGAGCCAAATGTGCCTTCATTTTATGATGATAATGTAAAACTTGAGATTGTGGATACACTAGTTGATTCACCTAGTGTTGAAACCATTGTGGAAAGTGGTATTATATTTTCCTATGGAAGTCATGAAGACCAACTTGTGTGTAAAAATAATGATGTTGAACATGTTGGCTGAATGACTAAGGATGACCCTCTAGTTGTTTTTGTTATTGACCATGATAGTATAGAGGGGAGATTTGATCATTATTGTAGTAGTATCAGGGTAAGGAATTGTATTCCCAACCCATGCCTATGAACACTCTACCCATTTGATTCTGGTGATTATTTGAAGTGTGGTGATGAGGATGTCTTTTGGAATGACTTGAATGTGCATGGAATGTATGGCTTTCCTCTCTAGGATTTCAAGTCTAATTGTTGTTCAAAGAAAAGTCTATGTTTTCCACTTGATAAGCAACGCTTGTTCCTTGTTTCTTGTCATACTTATGTGGATAAACTAGTTGATTCTCCTTTGGTAGGGTATTCGAGTAAGAGGGATGTTTGGGTCTATGTGAAGTTTGAGCCACCTTGGCAAGATGCTATAATTGATTACACTAATCCTAACCCTTGTACCTTGAGGAACTTTTGTTTGCTTAGCCTTTCTATTATTTTGCATGGTTCAGATTCGAGGACAAATCCTTTCTAACGAGGGGAAGATGATATGGGTACGGTCATGATTGAAGTCCAACGCATCAAGACTCGATCTCGGGGGGCTGCCCATCCAAGGAACAAGCTTTGAAGTGTAGAGAATAAGTCCCACAAGTTCTAAAACTGTTCATTGCTCATCCTCCCTTTGCAAGGGTCTTTTAGTCATTTGAAATAAGTTAACCTATGTATAAATAGAACCTCATTAGGTTATTTTTGGGAGATTTTTGGAGAATAGATTTTGTATCCTCTTTGAGAGTCTTTTGCAAGGTGGAGTCCTTGTGTTGATCATTTGCTTAGAAATGGAGATTGCTTGGAAATTTTAGTTCCCTTGAGGTTACGAAGAGATAGGTTTAGGTTGTGTATGATTTTAAAAGTCTAAAAGTGTAATAATCTTTTGGGTTGTTAATATTATACCATCCCTTTGTCTATCTATCTATCTTTACTTTCTTGTAATCGTTTGTCTATATCTAGTGTAATCCGTTTGTTTTTTTGTCTTGTAACCATGTGTTGTTATTATTGCATGTTGTTTATTAAGTGTTGTTGCTGTTTCAGTGTGTTTTACTCTTGATATCACTTCCCTTCTTGTTCTTCTTGCGAATCCGAGAGAGGTCGTCAAAAGGGTCCATAGTTCTTGACCAAGTGGACTAAATTTTGTGTTTGTGTTGTTGTGTTCTTGGGTAGTTTGGTATCAAAGACTAAAAATATATGGCTAATAATTCATGTCCACTAGGGCTACCAGTAAGACAATTAGAACATTAAGGAGAAGACAAAAATTGCATTAAAATATGCAAAGACTGAATTTATAGAGAAAAAGTAGTCATTTTATTAATCTGTCAAAATATGATAACATGCAATCATTTCAAAAAGGCAAAATCCTCTATTAGACCCCTGTACTATGTCAGTTTTGTAAGTTAAACATTTATACTTACATGTTTGTCATTTGGACCGTTGAACCCATCAAAAACCAACATGTCACACCCTTTGACCATTGACTTTGCCTATGTGGCAAGGTCATGGTGACTAGAACAAAGAGAGTGTAACCACTGTCTAGGGGTGCGAGTGGGGTCAATTTTTGGCCAATTTTACACTAAAATAATTTAAAATTTTAATAAAAATTAAAAAGAGTACTTTTTTCCTCCATCTTTTTAAATTTAAAAATATTTTTAAAAATAAAAAAATAATTTAAAAATATTTTTTAAAATATAAAATTTAAAAAAAATTAAATAGGATCCTTTTTTTCCCTCCATCTTTTTTAATTTAAAATA
>JAPEIP010000012.1:40625060-40644978 GCA_026120095.1 Capsicum chinense | reverse complement strand
TGCATCTGTCTTAGTCATTGCAGTAATCGAAGTAATATAATGAAAAGATAAATGTGTAATTTGAAATGAGATTTGAACAAATTACAGATAAGTATATCATATATGGTTATAATGAAAATGTACTGTTATCATAGTTTCATAATCTATACATAGACAATGTCGTGGTTTACACATTGATGTATGCAATCGGCGAGTTTCTTACAAACCTTCGTTATTTTTAATCATGGAAGTCTACTGCTACTATGTGCAAAGCTATGAAAAGCTTTCATAAGCTAATAAGTATTAAAAAAAAACTATGATAAACTCATTTGGGGTATCAGAAAGCTTCCATAACAGTTGCCCTGTTGTCACATTTTAGTAATTTTTTTATTATCTAATAATTTAATTGTGTTGTGTTAGATTACGAGCCCTACTACTTTTAATATTAAACTCTACTGATTGCCTATCTGTGGAACAAGTAAGTAAACGTGGTTCACAGAGGTAAAAGCTAAACATAGTATTTTTACGTGGAAAATACCCGACTCAAGAAAGGTGTAAAAAACACGACCTGTACTCTATAAGATTTAACCCCAACTTCACTATAACTCTTGAGCCTCAACAATCAACAAAATTACAAGACTTCTTGTAAACTAGGAATTAAAACTTCTAACTCCTATAACTACAAAAAACACAAATCTTCCCAAGATAAGTGTTCCCAAGTCTTTGAGTTCCCTAACTTGAAGACACAACTCCTAACTCAGTTTAGTGATTACTTAGACTAGAACAATGGCTCAATACAACTCAAAGAACCTTCCTACTACAAAAAGTCTAAGACTTGCTAAGTAAGGAACCAAGTTCTTCTTCAAGTATGGTAAATGCTTTGTTGATTGTTGATTATATTATCATGAGTGAGAGCTTTTGATTTCATTTCATATATTTAAGCCAAATCTCATAGAGTCCTTCCGTTGATGTAATCTTCTATGTTAATTAGGACTCCGGAAAGTTTTTTTTTTGCTTTTATTATTGTTGCACCTCTCATACTTCTTTTTTGAATAGGACTCTTCTTTTATCTCTGTCAGACCTCTCGTTCAATTCAACTTATGTAAGACTTTTTGTTCAAACCATCTCCTAATGTGATGAGTGTTATCCACTCCTGTAATACTTCTTGTTCAACTCAACTCCTAATGTGATGAGTGTTATCTACTCCTATTTGCACGCAGAGTTATCTTATCAATAACTTGTCTGCAGCTAAGCTTTGTTCACTTGGATGGGCCAACTTTCATGACATGTTTCATTCACATGTATATCATTAAAACTCCACATGCCCTAACAAATTCTCCCTTTTTGATGATAAAAAATATAGCAGCATAACACCACAAAAACCTGACATACTCACTTAAGGAAGTTAAGTACAAGAATCAGAATGAAACAGAGGTTAGTCAATTGGGTTATAAGCACTGTATAATCTATTTCCGCTCTTTTGATAACATCGAAAAGTTGTACCAATGAGTGAAAAAAGCTTAAAAATTAATGGCCACTGGGGCTATCACTAAAAAAATGAAGACTTTAGAGCAAAAAAGAGCAATGCATTAATGACACAGAAGTGAACCATATAATGAATTAAAATAAGAGAATTTTTAGTGAATTTTCTAGAAATATCAAGAGCTGAAGGGAGGTTATCAAGAGGAGGCCCAGATCCTTGAACATAATGACCCCAACCCTTAATAGAAACATGTAAAATTTGACTCAGATCAGGCGGGTAAAGATTAATGGTTTTACCATGGACAGTGGTGGAGAATATCTCTCCGATAGCAACACCATTTGTATAAAATTCATATACTTCATGTTTCCCAAATTTCCTTTGATTATCACCTTTACAAAATAGGTGTGACCACCCCCGAGCTCTTATTTTAGTGAGTAACACATCTATATCAGGTCCCCCAAAATCAATGGCAACTCTACCCCTAGCCAACTTATATTTTTGAAAGTGGAGAACATAAGTTGACTGAGAAGCTATGTCAGCAGGAGTATCAATAGCAATATCATAGGCAAGATCTGGATCAGGGTGAGTACAGGGAAAAGAAGAAGTATCAGGAAGAAAATTAGAATCTGAGTCAGATGAAGCAGAAGGAACAGGTTTGGATACTTGTTTCTTCAAACGGGAGGAGGACTTTGAAGAACCTCTGGTGGAAGGGGAGTCTTTGATAGTGGAGGCTTTATTAATAGAAGCTTTCACATAAGATTTTGAGGATATGGAAGCTTTGGAAGTAGGTTGGGATGTGGAGGTAGGAGTGAACAAGGATTTGGGGTCTTGGTAGTGATGTGCTTCAGTTTTTTTTTGGAAAGAAAGGGAATGTTAGGGGAGGGAGCACTAGGAGGTGGAGAAGCAGAATGAGAAACCCGTTTCTTTTTATTTGCACAAAGTGCTTCTTCCAAAGAAGCATCTTGCCGTTAGTTTCTTTCCTCGTGTAAGTGGAATTAGAGGAAAAGTTACTATAGGGGTAGGCGTAACTGAAGCAGTTTTATCTACATCAATGACAACAAATAAGGGTTTTTTTTTAGAGAAGATCTTGACCTTTGATGGATGAGATTTGCATTGGGTTCATCATTAGGGTCAATAATTTAAAGTGTGGCTAGAGGAGAAAGTGAAGGGTTGGGATGGGATGAGGCAGTGGAAGAAATTGGGTAAAACGGTTTGGGATGTATCTAAACGCAGCAAAATTAGAGACTTTTCTGGAGATTTAAGGAGGGATTAGTGGAGTAAGGTTATATTTGGGTAAATGACAATGGAGGTGAAGCTGTTGTCGTAGTGTCAGGTGAAGAGGATAAAGAATATGATGAGGAATCCATGACTAGGGAAATAGAAAGTTAGTGATTTATCGTAGAGAGGATTTAGAAGGAATAAGAAAGAGAGTAGAAGGAAGATGCTTATTCAAAAGGGATTGAGGAAAGATGAATCATGTGAGGAATGGATTTGATAGAAATGTAATCATGAAGGGGTCTGCATTGATGGGACAGTGCTGGCAGCTTTTTGAAGGAGATGGCTTTTGGATTTTTTGCATTTTAAGTGTAACGGAAAGGACCAAGTGAACAACTTGTTTCTCTATTATGCTATCATGAACATGTGAAAATCATACCTTAACTGTGGAAAAAGAATGGACAAAATTAGCATTGATGGTTCAACCTATCTGCAAAATCAACACATAGCTAAGCTAATTTACTCTAAAACCTTGGAATTAGGATACACAATTAAATTAATCAACAATCACTTAAGTACAATTTTTCTAATCAATCATTGAGGGAGATTTATATAATTTTAATCACCCCCAAGGCTAACCTATTCCTTTCAAAGTGTTCTCTACTCAAAGCCTTAGTAAATGTGTCAGTGATTTGTTCCTCAGTTGAACAAAACATAATTTATATATGACCTTTTTCAACATTATCTCTAAGAAAGTGATAACATTATCAAATGGTATAGTGCAACATGCATGCTTTCTTCAATATAGTTATTTCTGTTGTTTAAAACCCTATAAGCCTTACAGTTAAGTGAATAACCTAAGAAGATTCTCTCATCACTTTTAGCATCAATTTTCCCAGATTTTCCTCGCTATTATAGTGTATGAAACATTTACAACCAAAGGTTATAAAGTGAGAAATGTTAGGCTTTCTTCCTTTTAGTAATTCATAGGGAGTTTTCTCTAAAATAGGTCTAATCATTCATCTATTTATGTTATATGCTGCAGTACTTATTGCCCCAGCCCACAAGTTTTTGCATATTTACTGTAAGCATCATTCTTCTAGCCATATCTTCCAAAGTTCAAGTTTTTCTCTCCACCACTCTATTTTGTTGTGGTGTTCTAGGAGTTGAGAAGTTATGATCTATACCATTTGCTGAACAGAATTCCAACAACTTTACATTCTCAAATTCTGTACCATGTTCAGAACTCATGGAAACTAATGATGTGCCAAGTTTATTTTCAATTTTCTTAATAAAAATTTCAAAGACATCAAAGGGATATTCTTTAGAGGCTAGAAACAAGGTCCAGGTGAACCTGGAATAATCATCAACAATCATAAAAACATACCTTTTTCCACCTCTTTTTTGAAGTCTCATAGGTCCACACATGTTCATATGAACCAGGTCAAGGCACTTGGTGGTGCTAACATGGTACTTTGAATTAAAAGAAGATCTTATCTGCTTCCTCCTTGCACATGCACTACATAACATTTCTTCCTTAAACTTTCTTTTGGGTAATCTCAATACCATATGTTTGGTGGAAAGTATGCTTAGCTATTTTAGACTTGCATGACCAAGTCTCATGTGCCAAAGGAGGGGATCATTTTCTATGGTACTTAGACAAGTCAACTCAGGTCCTGGTAGTGCCATGATGTCAACTTTGTATACATTTCTATATCTTCTTGCAGTGAGCGTCATCTCTTTGGGGTCCATCCTTTTGACTTTGACTCCTGTAGCTGTAAAAACAACTTTATTACCTTTGTCACACAGTTGTGAGATGCTCAGCAGGTTATGATTTAATCTTTCTACAAGATAGACATCCTCCAATGATTTTGACTCAAGATGAGCCAATTTTTCCAACTCCTATAATGATTCCCTATTTTTCATCACTAAGAAAAACTCCTCCTCCATCTATTTTGGAGAGTGAAAGAAACTTTTTCTTTTCCTTGAGCAAGCACTGTCTAAGTACCAGTGTTTTTTGCTTCCTTTCACCTTCTCCTACAAAAGAAATCAATGGTTAGAATTAGGAACCTAGACAAGCTAGGGCCTTATTTTATGACTGAAAGGATAAAACAAGTTTCTTCTAGTCCATGCAGGCAACATGTAGTGCAACCTGTTTCTCAGACCAGAACTAGTCCATTTGTTTTTGGTCTAAGAAAATCTGTTAGCTAGGTTTTAACTGTTTGATCTGCTTCTAGCAGCCTCAGGATATTCAGTAGTGGGATGTCCAAGGTTCCCATAGATGTAACATAAATCTTTTGGATCATCAACACTTTTGTAAAATCCCAAACCTGCCTTTTCATTATAATTTCTTTCACTCAATTTGTGAACAATTCTTGAGGAGTTTGTCCACCTATTTTCACTTCCAAGATCAAGTCTCAGCTTATTCATTTTTTTAGTTAAATTATGGCATTCTTGTTTATATTTAACTAGCTAAAGTTCAGTATTTTCTTATTCTTTACTCATGGTCATTTTCCCATTTTTAATGAGAGTTAATTTGAAAATTTCTAACTTAAGATCATTGTTTGAAATCTCATGTTCTGCAACCTATTTCTTGAGAGTGCAATTTTCCTTATGAACTGTACCTGTGCAATTCTTTAAATTAATGAGATCAAATTTGAGGCTTGCAAAACTGTTGAAAAATTTATCCCTATAAGATGTTAACTCTTGGAAATCATCAATCAATGCACTCATCAAGGAAACAAGTTTAGGTCTTGAAAATAATTGTAGTTTTTCTTTGAGTTAAAGTATACTTACCTCAGAACCATCATCTTCTTCATCTAAGTGTGAATTTTCAAGATCCATTTATGCGGTTTCATCAACTTCATCTTCATCTGAATTAGATCCCCAAGTTGCAATCATTGCATGTTCCTCCTTCATTTTTGTCTTCAGTTCCTTTTCAACCCTTTCCTTCTTCCATTCTATTTCCCAGATTGGACAGCCTCTGATCTGATGATCAGTTTTTCCACACTTGTAGTAGCCATTTGGATAGTCATTGGAACATTTTTTAGTACCTGTTTCCTTCTTCTTCTTAAAGAATTTGCTAAACTTTTTAGTTATCAAAGCAACTTTCTCCTTATCAATTTTAAATTCCTCATCACTATCAGAGACTTTTAATGCCAAGACTTTCTCAGGAGGAACTGCTTGTTCTTTGATTCCATCTACTTCCATTTCATAAGTCCTTAAGTTCCCTACTTGTTCATCTAGGGTCATACCTGCAAGATCCTTATTTTCCATTCTGACTATAATTACCTTAACATTCTATTTTGATTTAGGTAATACCCTCATTACCTTTTAAACTTGTTCCTCATCAATGATTACTTTTCCCAAGAAAGTCAGCTCATCTGTTAAGGTAGTAAGCCTTTTCATCATCTCATGCAGGGTTTCATTTTCCTTCATTTTGAATCTCTCACACTCAGTGAAAAGGAGAGATCCTGAATTTTCTTACTTGAGAGGTACCTTCATGAGCATTTACTAGTGCATGCCAAATATGCTTAGCAGTAGTGCAGGTTGATACTCTATTGTATTCAGCTGGTCCTAATCCACAAACCAAGATGTTCTTAGCCTTTGCATTTTGTTTCAAGGCCAACAACTCATCAGGAGTAAATTCACTCCTTACTTTCTTGACTTGTTCAAGATCAACCAACTTCATTGGAATAGTGGGACCATCAGTAATCCTGTCCCATAATTTATAGTCTTCACCTTGGATGAACATCTCCATCCTTTCTTTCCACCAGATAAAGTGATAGCCATCAAAAAGTAGAGGTCTAGTAGTTGACAGACCTTAACTGTGACCAGTAGGAGGTACAAAATTCATCATGTTGATCTTTTCTTAGGTTATAGCCTTATTTAAGACAAGCCTCTCTAATATCACTTGTTAGAGTACGAGCCCTACTACTTTTAATATTAAACTATACTGATTGCCTATCTGTGGAACAAGTAAGTAAACGTGGTTCACAGAAGTAAAAAAATTGAACACAGTATTTTTACGTGAAAAAAAAAATTGAACATAGTATTTTTACGTGAAAAACACCCAGTTCAACAAAGTTGTAAAAAACCATGACCTGTACCTCTATAGGATTTAACCCCAACTTCACTATAACTCTTGAGCCTTAATAATCAAAAAAAATTATAAGACTTCTTGTAAACAAAGAATTAAAACTTCTAACTCCTATAATTACAAAAACAAAAATCTTCCCAAGATAAGTGTTCCCAAGTTTTCGAGTTCCCTAACTTGAAGACACAACTCCTAACTTAGTTTATAGATCACTGAGACTAGAACAATGACTCAATACAACTCAAAGAATCTTCCTACTACAAAAAGTCTAAGACTTTCTAAGTAAGGAACTAGGTTCTTCTTCAAGTAAGTGAACTGCTTTGTTGATTGTTGATTATCTTATAAGTTCATGAGTGACAGATTTTGATGTCGTTTCTTGTATTTAAGCCAAGGTCTCATGGAGTCTGTCAGTTGATGTAATCTTCTATGTTCCTTAAGACTCGAGGTAGTTTTTTTTTTTTTGCTTTTATTATTGCTGTGCCTCTCACACTTATTTTTTGAATAGGACTCTTCTTTTATCTCTGCAAGACCTCTTATTCAATTCAACTTCTGTAAGACTTCTTGCTCGACTCATCTCCTGATATGATGAGTGTTATCCACTGCTGTAAGACTTCTTGTTCAACTCAACTCCTGAAACCTCCTATTTATTTTGTCAATATGTATGAGTATGTCTTTATATCTATTTTATTGCAGGTCATTATTTTTGGTATATCTCCGACATAAATCACCGTACAAATGAAGCTTATAAATTCATAATATAGTGGAAATGACAATACTTCATGAATGTTACAATTGAGCAGCACGTTCAGAACTTATAATTGGTTAAAGTTATAATTCACAAGTATTGATATATTCCTTTGTTATTGAATTTCACATGTATTGATATTTTCCTTAGATAAAATTTAATAATAAAAGCTTGTTGCCTGCATAAATTTTTTATATTCATATTGACAGTGTGACATATATATTATGTAATAAATGATTGAAACTCGTGTTTGAAGATCATAGAGTAGAGATGGAATGTAAAAAACACTTAATTATATGTAATAAAAAAAAGATGTAAAATGTATACCCTTAACAGGATATAAATAACTTATGATAAATGTAACTAATATTAAGAAACTGCTAGATTGATATAAAAGTAGTATACTACAGACAAAACATTGGAGAAAGTCATTTAGAGGAAGCAGATGGAGATTTCTTTTTCTTTTTAGCGCCTTTGTGGATCTTGTTGCTTGATCGGATACAATGGACATCTTGATCAACTATGGTAGATTTATCCTTTTTGGAAGATCTTTTCCTCTTTGCATAAGTTTTCAAAGGAGTTAAAATGACACTGTCTTTGGTGGATTACTATAAAATTTTAAAAGAAATCAATTTAAAATATATAAGTTAGATAAAAAATATATTATTAAAATTCGTAACATACATTTACTGATCACCATATATGGAAAAATTTAATTACCTTGTAATCTTTCTCACCTTAAAATTCTTGAGAATTGGTGAAGTCATGCACTACAAGAGAAAGGGCCATTAGGGACGAGAAAAATGATCCCTAAAAGTCTATTTCTGGTTCCTAAATGTTAATAGGGATGGGAAAAATTTTGTTGCCACCCGTCCCTACATGCTCCGCCACTAAAGATCAATTGCGACGACATTTAATTTACGGTCGTTAACGAGTATTTGCGACCAGAAAATTTTCGATCCTTAGAATGCTTTTAAGGACCATAATTCTGGTCCCTAAACATACTAATTCAATGGGGCATACAATATTCAGGGACAAGCTCAACTGGTCCTTAAAGGTCTGATGCGACAAAAATATTTGTCCTTAATGATGGAAAGAAATTCTGGTCCCTAAAGCTATGTTTTCAATTTAAGCAAAAGTGAAGTAGTATGAAAGACTGTTTTGCTGAGATATTATACCATTTTTAAGATTGATAATCTCAAATGCACATATAAACAGAGTTATCACTTGTATTGATTACAAAATATGTATTAACACCGCAGAGAACCAATGCTACAGACAAATGCTCAAGGGACAATACTATTACACAAGTCATTAGCGCAAAAAGGCTAACATCCTTCGTACAAATTATAATGTTCTGTTCAACAATCCAAGAAAAATGATCAAAAATTTTTCAACTTGTTTGAAATCATCATAATTTCATCTCGGCTTGTAAACTGAAGATTCAAATCCTGTAAAATGTATAAAATAAAATGTTTAGCGAAATGAAAATATGCGCACCACTAAATCACACAAATTTTTAATTCACAAAAACAAGAATTCTTCTACAGTTTCAGCGCTGAATTACATTGCCATCTACTTGGACGAAAAATATAATCGCACCACAAAAGAGCATTGAATAACTAATTTGGACTAATTCAACTAGTTTCCAGGCCGCACAAAAGATAAACCAAGACAATTTAAATTATCTCCGTGTTGGCTTTGAGTGTTTGTTATGCATACATCACTGCATAACATGAAAAATCACTAACCCTCGTATATTTCAAGAATAAATCAATCAGGCAACTACACTGGTACTGCCCATTAGGTCTAATGGTTTCCGGAAGTGCTGGAATTTAGAAGCCAATTACTGATTCATTTGAGAATAATATGAACTCGACTTTAGGACTTTGTGCTGGGAAGGTAATTATTCCGATAGAGTACTAGAAGTTTGACCGTGGTAGATATCTATAACTGAGAATTTTATAAAAATACCAGAACCTCATTGTATATTCATTCACCCATATTCAACTGTAGCGACATGAGAAAACAATTTCCCTATATAGCTCCTTCAGTGTTCAGTGCAACTTATGTGCTAATGTGTGGAGTATAGCTCCTTCAGTGTTCAGCACAACTTATGTGCTAATGTGTGGAGTAGGATTAGCTTGCTGCCGCAACTTCCAACCTCATGATCTATAAGGTCATGCTCTTTCCTTAATCGAATGAGCAGAATAGAAATTCTAGAAAATCACCCAAAACGTATTATCTTGCTATCTAGATTAACATATACAACTGAAAGTTTAAACTCAGGCTAAATAACTTCAGTTGAATGATGCTAATATGTTCATCAAGAAAAGAGAAACCTAAATATTTTGAAAATATAAGTGATTAATTGGAGTGATCCTCTTCATGTTGCTTGATATATTGTATTACAATATCTCCAGACACAAAGAGAAAGAAATCATCCAAATTACATTTACTACGTCCTTGCTCAACAAAATCTAATGCTAACGACTACATTAAAAATGGCAAATTGGGCTAGTTTTTACATTCCAACTTTAGCGGGTACACTAGCATCCGAGCATCTCTTTTTCATCCATACATGCAGTAGACTAATATTGAATAAATGGTACTATCGGTGAGTGTAATTCAGCTATGGCCTTCCAGGAAGTATTGAATGCCACTAGGAACTGTATAACCTAGAAGCTGCCTGGAACTAGAAAATCTGTAGGTATAATTGTTATTATGACACACATACTATCTTGTTCTTCGATTTTATTATTGCATGTTGTTTCCTTTGCTTTGATTACCATATTTATGTGATGTTGCTATTGTTATTTTCTCCATTATGTCCAGCATGACTGTTTCACTAATATAGTTTCCTTTCCGTACTTGATTTTATTATGCTTTACTTGAGCCGAGGAAACAGTCTCTCTACCTTCACAAGGTACGGTTAAGGCTGCATACACACTTCCCTCCCCAAACCCCACTTGTGGGATTACACTAGATATGTTGTTGTACATGCAATCGACTGATACCACCTTGTGTATTATGATATAGTCCATTGCTATAAGTTATTATTGCTTAGGATCAGATAAGACTCAATATAAGAATAGATCTTTCACTCTTTGAAACATAATAGAAATATTCAGAATACTTGACTTATTTCTTTGATCTTCTTATCATGTTTCATGAAGAAACACCACTTACTTTAGCATCCAGTAAAACTCATAGCTTCACCAATTTCTGGAACTGCATTAGCCAAATCTGAGAAAAAGTCGCCCTCCCCTTCCA
Source organism: Capsicum chinense (assembly GCA_026120095.1). NCBI lineage: Eukaryota > Viridiplantae > Streptophyta > Magnoliopsida > Solanales > Solanaceae > Capsicum > Capsicum chinense. Next base: position 40,634,187 of record JAPEIP010000012.1, on the reverse strand, counting down.
AACTGCCTTCTTCATTCTCTATAGTTAGATCAACTTCCTAAAGAACAAAAATTCAATCATAAAATCACTACCCCATAATGACATATCAGAGTAAAATTGACAATAAACTGAAAAAGCTACATAATTCATTAAATTCTGAGGTAAAGGTCACTCTTTGGAATCGCTGTAGTACACAACTTGCACATGTTACACTCAACAACAACTTATATACACAGTTAGTGCTAAGAGAATTTTTACACTGCCATATAACTTTAAAAGGAAAATAACATGTAAGGTATTAAAATCAATGTTTGAATTGAACTTGTAAGTATTCAGCAATAGCAATGCACTCTATGGACAGAGTTGCTCATGCACACAATTTGGATCACAAACCATGATTTAAAAAATAAATGAAATAACAACGCACATTGATTGAAACAACAAATCAGATGGACCAAATATTTTTGTTTACGAGTCAGGTAACCAAACACTAGAAAATAAATAATATCCAACGTAATATCATAACATATAAATTGTTGAATCCATTAACGACATTGAGAGTTTTAGCAAAACGCTGTTAAAATGCATCGCTAAGATTGTGAGTTGGATCAGTTAATATGATTAGAACAACGGTCAGACATGAGAAAGAAGGATTCCTGGTACATAACTGCACGCCGTTTTCCCTACATAGCCTTTTTCGCCTACGAATACCCATTTCAATGTGGCCTGTTCCATCAGATTACGTACTACACCTTCTGGTAAATCAGCATTATTTCAACAATCTGTTAACATTGTATTAACAGAATAAGCAAATACCTCTACAAATTCCTTTAAAGTTTATCGCTTAAATGGCCAAAGCTGAAGCTTAATTTTTATGAGTACAAAACAACTAACACTTTTGACTTTCTTATGAACGGATGCACCTCTTTCCCATGGGAGCAGGATATGGGAATGGATAATAGTTATTTCTTTGATCCTAGTAATGGTACTTGTCTTGTCTATATATATAAGATTTTGAAATCGAGCAAGGAGGACAGAGGTTCTAGGTAAAAAAGAATCACCTTGGCTCTGCTTTTACATTACTTTTTCATAGTTCTTTATTACAACTCAAGCTTGGTTTCACTCAAACACTATTATAGAGAAAAAAGTCCTTCAACTCTTTAGATGACAAGAATAAACAGAGTCATATTTAAAATACATCTTGTTATGCCAATACCCTATAGTATGCAATGAAAAAAACAGTAGTTCCTTATACCCCTAATCTGCTAAGTAGAGTAGTTCCTTTCGTATTAGCAAATACATGACCTTGTAAGCTAACCTGTGTGCTAATTATATTAGCGAACCAAACTTTTCTGATCCAAAGCTTCTTCCAACAATTTCAGTCAATCCATCTCTAAACCACCATATTTTTAAAAAGCTAAGGCTCTATCACACCCTGCCCAGCCCAGCCCCACTTGGAAACTTCCCCACCCTACTCCGCGTAGTAGTAAATCAGCCCCACTCTGCATCTGCTATACCCCATTGCTATTCCTAGTAGCTTTGCGATAGAGAGACGATAATTGACAGACCATAAATTGACAAATTTCTGACCTGAATTACTGAGTTGTACAAATTAAAAAAATAACAGATTCGTTCGAATAAAGCAGGAACAATAAAAGTAGCTTGAACAACAAAGCAATAAAACTAATTTAGAATAATTTTTGAAGAAAATAGTAACTTTACAGAACAAAAATCGTACCTTAAATTTGCGATACAGACAAAACAAAGATTAGGCAAATTATTAGCTTCAATAACCCACAGAATTGAAGAAGAAATTGGAAAATATGCTCCCTCACTGCAAATTGGTGCGTATATTGATGGATATCTAGGCTAGAGGAGACGCGAGAGCTAATTGCTTTTTAATGAAAGTTGAAGTAAAAAGGAGTTGGCTTATATATTAAGTTTAGTGAAATTAATGAAATTTTAATATTTTATTTTGGTGTTAAGTTTTCCTGCTCAAACTTCCTAATTAAAATTTGGGACCAGTAAAAAATAAAATTAGAGAATGAATTTTGTACCTTCGCAACAAAATATAATATTAAGGATCGAAATTTAATCTCATCCTAATAAGTATACTTTTAGTGACCAGATTATTGACTTTTCCCTAATGTTGGTCTTAAATAGACTTTTTTCTTGTAGTGATGGTCTTATAAACATAGTTTAGAAAAGCATTATTATGAAAGTATATGAAATGATTAGATGTTTTTCAAGAAAGTTTACATACACTGGAGGTATCAGACTCATTAGAAGAATATTTCTTGATCATATCTTCATCATCTAGAATCTTACCAACACTGTACACCTCATCATTGTTCTAAATATTTTCATTCTTGACAATCACCTTTAAAAGGAATATTCTTTGTAAAATATTATTCAATTCCATTGGATAAGAAGGGTCATCATCATTGGCAGAATTATAGGAATAATATATGTGTCAGTAGATAATTTAACAGCTAACATAATTGATGAAATATATGTATAATATGTCCTTGAAGTAATCCCTTCTTCAAGTCATTTGTAGACTTGCCAATTAGAGACATGATATCAGTATCCCAAATCATCTGTGATATAGAGCCAGTATCGTCCATGAATGTAACTTGAATTCTATAACTAAATAGCTGCATGTTTCTAATTAAATGTAACAGATTGTTATATAGTATTAGAGAAAAAGTTTATATATTTACTTGTAAGTTACAGTGGAATCTTCATGAAAACATTTTATGTTCGTGCAAACATAAATGTTTTCAATTTTTTTTTGCTTTTTTTCGACACTTCTTGCGTCTAGTAACATTTCATTAGTAGCAGTAACGCAACAGTGAGAACCTTCCTGTTTATTGATTTTAAAAAAGTATGTAAGTGTAGGTTTAAAAAATGAAATAGATTTATTTAAACAAAAAATATGTTATGGTAAGACTGTTGATGTGTAATAGTTTTTGATGTTGCATTTGTAAATAAATTTGGGCAAAAAAAATATAAAGATAATTTGTAAAAAGGTCGAGGGTGAAGATTGATAAAAAAGTTTTTTTTAAAAATAGAATATATTGTCATAAAAGAATAAAACAACATGAAAAAAAAATTAAAAATAGTGTACTCACTTCCCTAATCTCTAACAACTTAGAAATTGTCTTGACTTGTAAAGTCCGATTTGATAATTCATCCAACATAGTGTTACTTTGCTGTGAGATGGTGTAATTTATTCTGTCAAAGTTTCTATCACGAACAGAAAGTAGTCTACATACAAAAAAGAAAAAATTGTACGACATTATAGGAATATATTACTATGTCATTTTAAAATATTACATATAAAGCTAAAATTAATTGTTGATTAATCCAAAACTTTGAGGCATTTCAGGTATTGCGCACGGTATAGGAATCTGTCACATAATACCTGTAAGAGACTGATTTTTTTATTAAGTAAATTTCAATAATACTATTACCTTCAAGCTTATGTACCTGTATGAGTGGTAGAACAACAACAACTGGTTGGTTATCAGAACTTAGAAATTGAGGATTAATTTGTTCAACAAATTTCTCCCCAAATTGTCGATAATAGCCTATTTTTTCTGCAAAATATAATGAATATACAATTTATGTTAATATTATTGATTATACTGTAAAATTTATAAATAATCAACATAGAAGAATTTTTTCTTACTCAACATCTTCTAGTTCAATATTCATAAACTTTTTGGAATTTCCTCGAACATTGTGAGTCTGTATCTAACTGAACCTAATTATTTCTTCGATAACATCTCGAGTATTAAAATTTGTAAAAAGTACATCCCTCTTTAAAGTAATACATTTAATGATGATGTGTAATTTTTCTTACCAAATAACTCTGATTAATTCACAGAAACCTTATTTATCAACTAAGAATAAGGTCGAAAATCAAAGAACTTTGTTCGAAAAGATGGATTAATTTTTTCAGTAACAATTGTTCGTAGTGTAAAATTAAGCTTCAACTTATGAGTTGTGCCCTTATCTTGGTAGAGTTTTTACATACTATGAAATTCTCCATAATATATAAACAACGTTTTTTGATATCAGATTTGAATTGTTTAAGCACAGAACTATATATAGAAGCTTGGATCCGATCACCCTAAAAAAATGAATTTAGAATATTGAATAATGAAATAGACAAAGTTAGTAATAGTATTATGAAGAAATTAAAAAATTAGAAAATGTTGGATACATGTTCATCCTGCAGAATCATTTCAATTGCTTATAAAGCGTCGGGACTAAAGCAATCTTTCACTTCCCAAAGATGAATAACCAAGACTTTTAACTTCCAATGCATTTTTTTGATTGTTATGTCTTTGATGAAGTCTGACATTTTTATAGAGTATGTAGCTATCTGTATATTATGGTAAGGGATTAAAAAATTGGAGTAATTTGCGAAATAATAATTTTTCCATGAGTATTTGAAGCTTTCTGTATAATAAAGTAAGGATTTTCAGAGTTGAAGTGGTATTACATTAGAATTGGACTTAATTTATAGATGAAGGGGAAGAAGAATCAGGGCAGTTAACTATAAGGATAAGAAGATGCAGTTGTGTAGTATGTAGGATTCAACTATGATCTGGATAAATAGGATTCAATTGTGTACTGGATTGATACGATGATGATAAAAGAGTTATAATATGCCTTGGTAACTTATATAATTATATATCCATCAGAAATTTCAATTCATCTTTATCAATTAGTTTAAATTTGCCACATTATTCAAATTTATAAATTATGCTTTTTTTTTTTTTTTAGATAAATGTAATAATGAATGACTAACATATGAATTTATTTGCAATTCAATGTAGATGGATATTGTATATGATGACATATGGTTCAGTGAGGAGGTTGCATCATAATCAAAATTTGATTGTAGTGATGCCAATATATACAATTAGTGAATCTTGTTTTGTAGTAAAAAAATTATAATGAAAAGTGTATTTTATTCTTTTTAAGATGTTATTGATATCGTAGTTGTTGGCTCCATAAGTTTGTATATTCAACCCAAGACGGGAGAATGTATGAATAGGATTTTCCTCTTGTATGTACTTATAATCTGATATTTGTAATGCGAATTCTTTGAGGTAGTTTATATTTGTTAGGTAAACGTAGAAGTTTTGGAAAAAATAATTAAAAACTAATGTAATTTTAAAGAATTTAGAGTGTATTACATTATACATAGTGTATGTAGCAATTATAACTAACTAATATGCCAAAATTTGAGACAAAAAATTAAAATTTGTAAATTTACTGATAATTTGAATTTGATATTTTAAAAACAGCAAATGAAGAAAAAATAAAGTAACTGAAAGTTTTAATTCAAAATTTTTAAACCAACTGATTTAACAACTATTTCCTAACTAGTTAACTAAACTGACATGTGTCAATATGTAATGCTTCCACGTGACTTAATGGAGAGACTTTGTCCTCTCCTTTTAATAATATATAGATATATAGATTGTACACTGATGACTATGCTAAAATGTCGGTTAGGAAGTATGAGAAGCATAACAAAGCATGGATTACATGGGTTACACAAGCCAAGATACAAACAAACAGCCAACATTGCTGACCCTTATTTCACTCGTCAATGTCAGAAAATAAAGATCACAAAACCAGAAATAGAAAAACATTTTAAGTACTATGAATTTCTTAGAGAAGCTTTAAACACTAATCGAAATCTATCAACTGATAAGAGAAAAAAGTTGGGATAAATTACCCATTACCAAGAAACCTCTACAGTACAACAAGCCACATTCCATCTATTCAACATCCCATGACAGAACAGTTATCACAAAGGTACCCACGAATTCCCCTCAATAAATCGATTCTTTGTTATGCTTTTTTTACTGCCTGACAGACATTTCAGTATAGTCCGACGTGCAAATTGATTATTTACAACAGCTACCAATGGAGCTGCTGGAGGTGTAGCAGGTATGCCATTCCTAAGGTTAGGTCGCTGTAACACCCCGTATTTTCAGCCTAGAGATTAGACCGTCGTTCCTACGTATATAGACCCGAACTGAATTATTGTTTATTAACATACGTGTGGTAAACACTCCTATCATAATGCCCCATAAAATTCTTGAGTCGATTTCATTTTTAGTGTTATGTTTGAGGGGCTAACAACTAGAATATTTTTCAATGTAATGAGGAGTTAGAGTCATTTTAGTTGGCAATCTTCGGGATACAACTTTTCAACCTTCCCGACATCCGTTTTTAGATTTTCAAGTTGTGTTACGATCGGGCAAGCTCATAGTACATCTCGGATAAGTTTTGGAATTTTTTGGAACACATAAGGCTGCGTTTGGATTTCAAAACAGTAGCAAAACATATAGCCTATTGCCCAGATTTCAGCATTTCAGGGTCAATTTCAAACGATCATAAATCTCTGAATATAATGAACTGAGAGAGCTACTATCTATCAAATGAAATATCTTTGAGTCTTCTTTGCAATACAACTGGTTTCATTCAAATCAAACATTTGAGTAAGGATTTATATCAGTTTTACTTCAACCTGTCAGCTTGTCAACTGAGGGACAGTTTCGAATTTGTTTGTTTTGTTAGGGTCATTTTAGTCATTTAACCTAACCCAAATTTCGTCTATAACAACAGAATTAGCCCTGATTCATCAAAATATAATCCTTTTCTCAAATTTTCTCTCAAGAACACCCCTTAGGATTTCAAAATAAAAACTCCAATAACTCAAGATTCAACTATGGGTTTTCAAAACAAATTGAAGATTTGGAATTCTCGCAACATAGGCTTCAAGAAGCACCTATCATATTCTCATATAGAGGTATGTGGGGTTATCTAAAAAATCTCATGGGCTTAAAAATTCATGTTTTTAAAATGGAGGTTTTGAAATTATGAATATAAATATGTTTCAAGCATCTTTATGATATTGATTTGGTCCTTAGGCCTAATTCCAAAGTGATTTGATATATGATATATGTATATGCATGTATTCCAATAAGATGTTAACTTGAGAGGATGAATGATATGGAATCCCTCTCTTGATTAGAATTTGTTTTAAATGTTCATATGATGTAAATTGTTGGAAACCATCTTGAAAAGCATGAAATGAAATGTTTTGAGAATTGATATGATTTTGACTTGAAAATGAGAGAGCTATTTGTGTTGAAACATGCTGAATGCAATGGTTGAATGAGAAGAATGATGTGATATTGATGGCTTGCAAGTCGGGTATGACGATACCCTACAAAATATGATATGTGATTGAATCAGATGAAATTTGAATGCATTGATTTTTCATGAGATAGGTGGATGCCCGTAGAAGGCATTTGAGTGTAAGGGCTCATCGCTGGAAGTCGTGTTTGCCGACATTGGAATTTGGTACCCCACTTTGTGATCTTGCGTACCTAACTTTATGTCATTCCCAAATTGAAACTATGGTTAGGAGCTCTGCTTTGTGATCTTGTGCACTATCATTGGGTCGAGACACCCTGCTGTGTGATCTTGTGTGTCTTCCCCTCACTTATACTCTAATCTCGATGGCAACCGAGGTTTGACAGTTGGTGTAAATGTTATATGTAGGGTATTCCACCAAGTTCAGCTGCATTGCATTGTTATTTAAAACAATTACATTACGCCCATATGTTTTCTAATGGTTTGATATGAAACTGCTTTATAATGACTCTCAACTATATTTTGTAAGAATATTATGTTTTGTTTTGATATCTCTGCGTACCAGTACTTTTGTATTGACTCCCTTCCCTCCCAGGTTCGGAGGCACAGTCTAGGGGTCCAGAAAACCATTAGATTTCCTCAGACATATTCGCATAGTCATTTGGTGAGCCTTCTATATTTCGGAAGGCCTAATATCTGGCAGTTTCATTTATCATTTATTAGTTTTGGGTCTACTGGGGCCTTGTCCCAGTTTTCAGAAAGATATTTGTTTCAGTCATATAGTAGAGAATTCGCAGACATTATAGAGATGTTGATTAAGATTGTGGGACATTATTCCCCATTATTGTTTTCATATGATTCTTGACCATGTTTCCGTTATATAGTGTATCTTCCGCATTTTTTTTTCATATAAGTCATGTGCATGATTACTAGATAGATAAGGGGTGTTTCGGGCCTTGATGGTTCGGAATACTTGTCACGGCCAGGGCCCCGGTTCGGGTCGTGACAGTCGCACCGGAGACATGTTCGGGATTTCAGTCCACGTTCCCGTTGCCAGATCATACTCCTCTGCTCATATTAACAGCTTTGAGTTTGTTCTTCCAATGCCTCCTATCACGTAAAACTGTCCATCCATGAATACATCAGAACACATCTTATATGGCTTATTCATGCTTCGCAAAGTCCTCCACGTGCCTGTCTCCAAATTGTAAAGTTCAGCAGAGCTAAGGATTTTACCTTGTGAGTCACAACCGCCAGAAAAAATGGAGATTTCCCCAAGGCTTTCTTCACCAAACAAACATTGTGGCACATTCATCTGCTTCTCAGTTGACCATGTATTTGTCAGTAAGCGGTACTGATAAATGACATTGGCAACCACATCTTTTCTGAAAACAAGAAGCTCTATGCCAACCGCCAAAGATTCCTTATCAAAGAACACGAAGTAATCACTGGGAGTCATTCTCGGCAGATGCATCCAACACAGCCAAGCAGGGTCAAAAGCTTCCCACTAAGGCTGTTGGCAGGAGAAATACACCCAGTGCTCCACCACACCATTTCATTGCCGCGCTGTATAAAGTTCAGTGCTCCTAATTAGTGAGCGGAAGTTACTGTTCAAAGATGCTATGGCTCCATAATGTGACCTAGAACAACTAATGAGGGAATTAATGGAGCTGTCACGGTCGATGGCAGGAAAAAGCGTGCTCCTATAGGAATTATCCCCAGCATGATTCTGATTGTCATCTTGCTCATCATGGTCCTGACTGTCAGAATGCTCATCAGGGGATGCTGAAGAACTCCCCAAGGAAAGATCCACTTCCACTAGGTTGGAACCATCAGGCTGTTTTTGTAACCTGCATTGGACATTTTCAACCTCCTGGTCATCTTCCAATGGCCTTTTCCCATTATGGACTTCAATCCTATCGACCGATAACTCATTCAAGCCATCCAGTTACTTTCT
>JAPEIP010000012.1:40565115-40615060 GCA_026120095.1 Capsicum chinense | reverse complement strand
TCTTGATAAATGTAAGGAAGAGATGGTTGAATTGAATGAGCAGGTGAATGAGATTCAGGCTGCAGGTAAGTCACTTTCCCATAAAAATAATCTTATAAATGAGAAGCTTAGTGAAATGTCTAAGAATGATTCAAAAGGGAAGAGTGATGGAAGAAGGATACAATTTGAGCTAGAGGAAGAATTGGCTAAAGCTAAGGCTGATTTGACTGTTTCACTTGAAAGAAATTCGTTACTTGAGAAAAAAATTGTTCAGGTTTAGGCTGAGCTTGAAAAGACTCTCAGGTGGACTATATCATTTCAAGTTATAACCATTCTCATTAATCAAGGGTTAAGTAGCAGGAGAGGATTGAGGTATCATAATCAAAGTAACACCTCAAACTCACTTAGCAAACATGTTAGTGGCAAGGAGAATCTCTTATGCACCCATTATGGAATAAATGGTCACACAAGTGGAGTATGTCCATCTAGAATAGTAGCTGGAAAAGACACGAGAAACCTTCCTATATCTAGAAGAAAGAAGGATAGATTACCAGTGGACAAAGAAAAATTTGATTCTTCCTATGTCACACTTATGGGAACTCAAGTTGAAATGAGTTTCTAACAACTGATTGTTGATGAAGGCAAAAAAAGAGGAAGCAACTAACTTAGGGGTGAGAATTATGGCTGATCAAAGCTTGTGACGAGAGAAATTTAAGACCTCCTCTTGATAAAGACCCATGAAGGAGACTATGTCTTATTTAGTGATGGATGTACATGCGTGAATCTGTCATGACTCAAAACAGGCCCTGGCCGTGACGGGCATCCCGAACCTTGAAGGCCCGAGAGCCCTTCTAACTTGCAATCATACACCATTCATATACAAAGATAAAATGCGGAAATACAAACAAAACGGAATCATATTCATTTTTATTTCAAATTACTCAATACTGAAATAAGTTCATCAAGATCCACAACACCTAACACTAGTCTGTGAAATATCTAATAACTAAAATGGCATCAGTCTAATATTTGGGACAAGGCACCCAGTCGGACCATGAACCAAAATGAAAGAACAATAACAAGTTCTACTACAAGCATTCCGAAGTACGAGAGGCTCACCTGCTGCAAACTCCTGATAAGACAATATACTGCTTAACGGGACCCAGGACTGTGTCTCAGAATCCTGAAATATAGGGGGTCAATACAGATGTACTGGTATGTGAAACAACTCAAAATAACTTGTTTTAACACAAAATAAGGGAGAGCATTTCATAAAGTCAATAATAATAGTATGAAAGTAAAAATACATGGGCATACTTTAGTGAACTCCATGGAACCTCTTTGAAAACATGTCTCACTCTTTATATTAATCTTGAGATATATGGTACATGCTATATTACTACGATCTGATGGGCTATATGGAATCCGCCCTTAACTCGTCGGCCAAGCCCCCAATCCAAGTATGCTGCATAGATTGGAGTCCTAAAATTCTATTCTAGTGTACTAGCGTCTCGAGGATAGGTATACACTGGCTTTAGCCAATCATATCACCCGAATCGGCAAATTCAATTTTTCAGTGATGAGCCCTTATACTCAAACGCCTTCTTTGGGTAACCATCTACCTCTCTTTAAGCCCAATTTTAGTTCTTTAAAGCCATTCATCATGCATTCAAAACATCCTTCTATCATTCTGTTAAGGGTATACTATCACTAGGTATCATCATACCCTGACTTGCAAGTCCATATCATATCAAATTCATAGCCTATCTTATTTAAAACATGCATATGACCACCTAAAAATTTCTTAACAGCACAATAGGGTCATCACTTTGAAAGCTCAAGAAAACTTAGGCATTTATCATCTCTTTGCAAGATTTAAAATGTCACGACCTGAACTAGGGTTTGGCCGTGATGGACATCCCGAACTATGAAGGCTCGGATGTCCTACTCTGTTTGATCTGGTAATCATCACAACTTTCATATAATTAAAAAAAAATGTGGAATTATAATCTAATACGAAAACATGGTCATACACTAGATTCAGTTTAACAATAAGGAATAAAATCTTAAATCAACTAAACCACATCTGGAACAGTCTGCTTAATCTCTACTACATGATCTAAATACAACTATCTGAAAAGCTGGGACAAGGCCCCAAGTAGAGAAAAAAAAGGAATAAAATAATCTAAAATAACAAGCCTTCTAGAACAACGAAGGCTCACCACTGCACGGATCACTTCTCTATGGATACTCTACTGATTAGCTGTGCCCCTAGACTGAGCCTCCGAACTTGGGAGGTAGGGGGTCAATACAATTGTACCAGTACACAGAGCAAATCCAAAATAATAATTTATATTAAACATATATGAGAGCAATTTAAAATAGTTTATAAACATATCATATGGTAAGGAATCACATGGGCATTTTCGAAAGACTCTATAAAATCATCTGAACTCTGTGACACTCTTTGTTTTACTTCTGCACTAGGTGGTATACCCTACAACTCTAATATTCCATGGGCTATATGGAATCTGGCATTGACTTGGCGGGGAAGCCTCCAATCCAAGTGTGCCACAAGGGTTGTAGTGTTTAACTCTGCAACGCCACATGGCCGTCGCCAGCATAAAAATAATATACCCAGATCGGCAAATCACGATTTTAGGCTAAGAGTTACTTGAACTCAGGCCTTCTTTAGGTAACCACCTAACCATCTTTAAGCCCATTTTTAACTCGTTAAAACATGCATTCTCTGAAAACGTACTCTGTTATGGCATACATACTTATGGTATCGTCATACCATTGACTTGCAAGTCACATCTCTGAGCAATTATTACCATATTACAATCTCTGTTTTCAAAGCATAAATTTGGGACCACTCTATCAATAAATCATTTCAAAGAACTCTTTATCTAAAACTCATGTAAACACATGTATGCAACTCTCTTTGTCAAACTTTTAATGATGCAAGGTGGCCATGTCAAAACTCTTAATCTCATGCAAATATTTCACTTTTAACAAAATATATAAACAAGAAACTCCCTCTCTTAAATCTGTAAATCATGCTCAAAATACTATGGTATTTGAATAAATTATTTTCAATCCATAAATCATGCATTTCAATCAATCACCATAAAATCATAAAAATAAAGTAATCATAAGAGAGAGATTTTCATTATTTGTGCTCTAAAACAAATCTTCAATTTCAAGTTTCATACATATACTTATATGTGTAAATCAATTTAAGGGGATAAGTCCTAAAGGCCAAAACAACAATATCATTAAACATGCAATAAGCAAAATAAAATCATGGATTTCCAAACCCCTTTAATAAATTCATGCTTGATGATCTTTAAATCATAATTGAGTGTTTTTAACATGACCATGAAGTTTTAGGATAAAACCCATATACCTTAAATTAGAAGCTTTTGAATGAACTCTTGCATTAGGAATCCTATAAGTACAATTGATGGGTGCTTCTTATAGACCACGCAATGGAGATTCTGATTCTTGAATAATTACGAAAAAGCTACAGTTAAATCTTGAGATATGTTGATTTTTGGGTTGAAACCCTAAGGAGTATTCTTGGTGATTTTGAGAGAAAGTAATGTTATTTTTGTGTCTGGGGAGTTTAATCATGTGTTATGGCTGAATTGAGGGTGGAAAATACCACTTTTTCCCTTTAAAACACGAAAATAAAACCTGGAAATAGGGTGCGTGTGATAGAGAGTGCGTCGCACGCTAATCGCGCGATGCTACTATCTCAGTTACGAAAATGGCTATGACCTTTCGCTCGGGTATCTAATTTTGGCAAAATTGGTATCGTTGGAAAGCTAATTCAAAGAGCTTTAATTTGATATATAGTAGTTCCTCTAATTCATTATATACAAAGATTTATGGTCGATTGAATTTGACCCATGTTTGGATGCTCACTCATACTCGAACGATAGGAAAACTTTCAACTCGTCCTTGAGTTTGGGGACCTCTATGATCTAAATTCATGCTCAAATAGGTTCCCACACTACAAAATTGATTAACATGCCAAATTTGCATAGGATTTATAGGTTTTGGATCATCTACGGATAGAAACAACGGTTTTCATTCTAGCCCAAAATGCGGGGTGTTGTATCATCTCCCCCTTGGGATCATTCGTTCCCGAATGATGGGAAGGAACGTTGAAGCTTAAAGGTATGGAATAACGCGGAAATCATTTGTCTTCTAAGAAAGGATATAATTGATCTAAAACATTTAAACCTCTATCATAAATTGAATTTTGAGCAGACTTGCCCTTACTTATTTTAAGGAGCTGATCCATGCTGAGAGTTTAGCATTCCCCCTGAAGTGTTTATGCTCAAATAACACACATTGAATTTGGAAGTGATAACTTATGTAAGTACAAATGATGAGTCTACAAGATTTAGATCGTACAAAGGTATTACGCTGTCTGAGCTAAAATAGCAGGAAAAATTTGAGATTATGTGTAGAACTCTTATGAACTAAGTCATGACTAAATAACTTAATCTGAAACATGATGCTTGGACTGAACTAAGTTCGCAACATACACGGATGGAATAGATTATCTTTTGGGATGCTCATACGTATTGGACTTCGAAAAGTTGGACTGGCTGAAAAGGTCGAAAACCATCATAACTTGCCTTCCTGACTGTTAAATTGAATTGTTAGATATACAAATGGAATTATACTAGACATTTATAATTAACTGGAGTATCTCTTTAACACTCTTTATAAAGAAGTCCTAGTAGCATTAGGGAGAAAAGGATCTTTGGCACAATTTACACAAGACATCCAACTACGGGATCACAACATTGACACTACTCTATAGCACAGAGTATAGACATGTAACTCATAAACTAGGATAGAATTACCAAACCTTAGGCAATGCAACTTCTTACTTTCAAGGTTAGCCATACTTCTAAAATACTCTGTCAACTATATTTTCCCCTTAAACACCATGCTTATTGATTCCACTTATGTTTATCACATGGCCTCTGATATTTCCATCTACTAATGTCTAAACTTAACTAAATCCCCTCACCATCTTCAATCCTAAATCAAAATCACAAGACACACCACATAATACTGTAGTACTAGTCTGAATCATGAATTCAGTACACCCTGCATTTCACAATTCCTCATCTCATCCATAATTATTTTAGCCACTCCAGCAATAACCTTCAACTTTGCATTAGACATTCTTAAACACTCAAAGCATCTATTCGTATGTATACAAACATGACATTCAAGCCTATCTTCATACCCCCATATGCACTTCTAAACAAACACTTATAAAGAATCTTTCTCATATTCCCTAATACTTCTATCCATAATAACTTCCTACCACTATTCAGATAATACACATAAAATATTCTCAACTAGCCAAGCCATACATGAAACATCAACTCAAAATTCTTTCAACTTATGGACTTACATAAAAAAAGCACATAACAACTTTTCCCAAATATAACACATAAGAGGTCAACTAACCTTGACATGTATCAAAGACTTGGCCTTAATCTTACTCCATAATTGCTACCTTAACTCAAATAAGCACAAAACGATCTTTCATCAACAAGAAATGTTTACTCTTTCCCATCTAGACAACTATTCATCATCACTATCTCGACCTAAGGGAAAAGGACATTTAAAAATTGGAATACCGAAATTCGGAACATGAGGGAAGTACTAAGCATAACTTGATACCCTACTGAAGTGTGAGGAATAGAGCACTCAAGTCATGGACTAATTAAGGGGATCTAATCTAAGGATGTACCTGATATAAATCTGAATTTTTCACTGATGGTTAAGATTTTCACATGTGCACAAGAGTCATGAACTTCATGCCTGAATTTTCAGAATTCATAACTTACGGAAAGTGATTCTAACTACTGAACAAACTGGGAACTCATCATACTAGGAACTAGGAGAGTACAAGATTCCGATCATATGCATGAGCACGAACTATGATCATGAACCTGAAACATAAAGCATTAGTATGTATCGGAATAACTGAAGTAAACTGCTGAAACAAGAATAGATTGAGCATCGTTCTTTCTCACGAACAATTCCACAACTTACTGGTACATCTATTAGCATCTGAAAACTTAACTTGGTTACTCGTTCTATCATCTCCCCCTTAGATTTAAGCCATTACTCTAAGTCTGTGAACCACTATATACATTCTGGTATAAAATGAAATCACTTTACTCTAGAGTCGGGGATATAACAATACATATAAAACTAAACATGTAAGACAATATCTTCATGTATAGAGATCAATGCTAATACCTCCTTCTAAGATTCAATGCTTAGGTTTCTATAGCCCCAAAAGGCATCATATAATAGCTTAAACAGTCACCAACTTAGATTCTCCTAACACTAAACATGGAAAACTCTAAACCTTTGATGAACCATACCACTTCTGTCATAGTCTACCAGCATCATGCCTGCAAACTTATATATCTAAACCATGAGAATCAAGATTATATAAAACGCCTCAACATCATTAATCATAACTTCTTAACTTGGCCATTTAGAACACCATGTGCTATCTAACTAGTCTTTCTTCATCTAACAACTTAACGATACAACTAGCCACACACAACATGCAATAGCCTTAGCAAATGCCATAACTCCATATATATTTGGGCATATTTCTACATCATACATACAACATCGTATTTCACTACAGCTCAAATAAACTTAATCTCCTGCATATGCTGTCTAAGCCTATTAGATCACATCCCTATAACTAGAATCATGAACCAAGAAATCATCACATCTACCTTCATGGCCATCAACTATTCAAAATTAATGTCTAGTGCTAAACATGGTTTACAATCTAATGTTACGCATAATTCTCACTTGGAAAGAAGAAAAATAAATGAAATAAAACAATAAGAAACTCTAGTACACTAGAACTCCATAACAACAACAATCGACCATAATCATATGGCCTTCTACCCTATTCAAAATCCATTAACACATCCTCCTTCTACACACCATTAATATATATCCTTTACAACTAAACTTAGTCCATAACTCTATAAGTTTCAATTAAACTCCCTCTTGAAATCTCAGGGATGCCTAAATTAACTACACTCATCCACTAAGTACCTTCATCAATAACCTATACTCTTTTTGCACAACAAACACCGTCAAAAACTTTTTTTGTACTTCAAGAAAACAAAAATTTACCTTAACAAATAACTCCTTCTCTACCTTCTACTAAACTAACACACAAGGATGTATCACCTCATTACTAACTCAATCTCATGCAAAAATATTCAGCTATACATATACTAAATAAATCGCCCTTACCAATGTTTTCCATTATGCCACTAAAACCTAGTTCTAACCAATACAAGAATAAGAAGATGAAGAACAAGTTGCTAGTGAATTGAAATAGGCCCCACTGGGCTCCACTAGAATTTGAATTTTGTGTTTTGAACAAGAAAAGTGATTAATGACAAGACAACTATGCTAGTGAATCGAAAGAGTCCAATACGACTTCACTAGACTTCTAGTTTCAACAACACAATGATAACAATATTACAAGAGATGATAAGGCCCTTAGGAATGTTTTCCTTTCTTAGTGTTCTAGTTCATTCTATAGAGTTAGGATGTTCCTCTTTCATACTCTAATTCGTGCTATGGTCTCACCCATATGAAAGTAAAGTTATTCTAAATATTACTTTGATGTTCATAGATATGTCTTATTATTAAGGTGATTCTAGTGCAGAAGTCTAGAATCTAAATGGAATGATCCTTTTTGATTAAGTCATAAAAGATTATAAAATTGTGCAAGGACTTGAGAGGAGTTCGTTAGTGCTTCAGGTGTATTGATTCTAGTGTAAACTTTGATCCTGATAAAGTTCTGCTTTTTAGCCTGAGGTATTAAATGTATCCAGTCCCCTTTCAAACTTTTGTTGCAGGGAATGTTATGTAGCAGAATATTTGAAGTTTATTTCCACCCAAGTAATATTATATGTTAAAGTGTCATGACCAATTGGTAGTGAGTTTGGGCTAAGAAGTTGGTGATATGAAGTCCCAAGATTTGAAGTCAAAGCGAGGGTGACTTTTGTGTAAATAAATATTTTTAGTTATATGACCATTTATTGAGGGATGATTTTCCTTTTTATAGTGATGGACTAGTGTAGTATCAACATTTGTGGATTATATAGCATTTTGTGGAGGGAGTGTTTGCAACGACCCAACTTAGGAAGGAGTCCAACTTTGGCAAAACACAGGAGGGATGCTGGGTATATAAGTGAGAAAGCCTTACTCCCCAGTAACGTATTTTAAAGCCA
The DNA here is from genome assembly GCA_026120095.1 of Capsicum chinense. NCBI lineage: Eukaryota > Viridiplantae > Streptophyta > Magnoliopsida > Solanales > Solanaceae > Capsicum > Capsicum chinense. Next base: position 40,606,757 of record JAPEIP010000012.1, on the reverse strand, counting down.
TATGGGCCTGGGCCCAGAGTGGACAATATCACTAGTGGGTTGGGCAGAGACAGGGGTATCTCGGGCCTGTGTAGCTTGGGATGCCCTTCGTGGCCAGGGCCCAGCTCAGGTCATGACAGAATGGTATCAGAACTGCTCCTATATTATCCCTGTCGATATGGGAAAGAGTTTAAATTGAATGTAGGCAAATCCCAGTAAGGCGAGGAAAACCTCAGTCCTGAGTCTAGGCAAATTCTTTCACGACCCGAGCCGAGGCCCTTGCTGCGATAGACACCTCAAACCATCAAGGCTCGAGAGATCCCTGTAACTTCCAACCAACTAGTGATATTGTCCGCTCTGGGCCCAGGCCCATACAGATTTAAAATATGTTAGAGGGAGTAAGTCTTTCTTACTTATATACCTAGCATCCTTTTTGTGTTTTGCCAAAGTGGGACTCCTTGTAAAGTTGGGGTGTTACACACGCCCCCCTTATGAACTTAGAGTCCTCGCTGAGGTTTGTCCCACCAAATGGCATTTGCCTAGACTTAGGACAGAGGTTTACCCTGCCTTACTTGGATTTGCCTATATTCAGTTTAAACTCTGGCTCATATCAACAGGGATGACACAAGAGTGGCTTTGATACCACTCTGTCATGACCCGAGCTGAGGCCCTGGCCGTGAAGAGCATCCCAAACCACACAGGCCGAAGATACCCCTGTCTCTGCCCAACCCATCAGTGATATTATCCGCTCTAGGCCTAACCCCGCACGGCTTTAAAATGCATCACTAGGGAGTAAGGCTTTCTTACTTGTATACCCAGCATCCCTCCTATGTTTTTTCAATGTAGGAATCCTTCCTAAGTTGGGGTGTTACAGTGTTTGACTCAGAGTTTTTTTGTTTATTCAAAATAGGGAAAGAGCCCAGAGTGGATATTTAAGGTGGTTATAGAAACCCCTTATAGGTTGTGAACGAAAATGGTTTGATTAGCTATGAGTATAGACTCATTTTTATGTGTGCAATTTGAAGGTAGTCTAAATGTATGTTTGGATAAGTATGATGTGAGAAAGTAAAGTATGTACATAATGTCGTATTGGGTTATTATATAAGATTAAGGTTGACCATGTCTATTATGTGACTTTACCCCTCTTGACCTTTTTTTCTTTAGTGGTTGTAAACTATTACGACTTATGAGAAGGTATGTACTAGATTTTAGGCTGTAATAGTAATGTAATGGAGGGGTTGTGATTGTAGGTACTAGTTAAATGAAATGAGTATTTTAAGTTGATTTTCCAATTTGATGGATAAGTATAATATATTGCATGCTTCACTGGTGGTACACAATTGGTGCTAGACTATTGGCTTGAACGTTAGATGTGGAATATGGTGGTAAGAGTAGTAGCTTAAGGTTAATGATGTATGTTTTTTGGGAATGAATTAGTAGGCTTGATATGCTTTGTGAAAGAGCCTAGGTTGGTAATTTATGAAAAGAGAAGTGATAATTGTGAGGTATATGTGCATATGAGGGCTAGTATTAAAATAATGAATTATCGATGAGTCATTAAGTGGATAAGGGCATAAGTATATAAGAATATGTTGCTCTTCGATAATATGGCATTGGGTAAGATTTTATGATACAAGTTATGTGATTAGCGGTCTAATGTGATAAGGTTAAGTAGTGGAGAGTGGATTTTTATGTTTTAAGGAGTGAGGATATGTATGATCATGAAACTGCAAATTGTAGATTGATGATGATAGTGAAAAATTAAGAGTAGCATTCTTGGGAAGCAATGCCTTTAGAGTATACTTGAAACAATAAAGTTTAGTATTTATGTGTATAAGTGTTTTGTGTACCTAGTTTGTGTTCTTTAAATTTTAGTATGAAGAAGTGTGGTGAGGTATTGTACGGTGTTCGTTAGAGTTGAATTGAGGAAATATATGTAGATTGTATGATCCTTGGGTATGCTTTTACACATTTTGTTATGTTGTAAGTTATGCGATTAAAGGTGTAATGCGAGTATTCTAAGGAGTTGAAGATAGAGTGTTAAGTGGTTGGAAGCATGGATGTCCATGCACATAATGACGTTAGTCATAAGTTGGTGACTTTGAGGTTAGAGGAAGTTATGATTAGCATCCCTGAAGGGGGATGACCTAGAAAGATTTTAGTATCTTTATGTAAAATTCTTGAAGGACGTTTGTGTTTGGGTGTTCACCGATATCCCTTATTGTATTGGGAATTGTGGTGATAGATTGATGAGAGGTTATATTCTCAATTCTAATAGGGTGACTTTGATCAAAGGTGGAGATAATGAAAGTATTAGCAGTGGGTGTAACACTTTTAGGTGTAGTCTTTTGGGTTAAGTCCTTTAGAACATGCCAAGAAAGGTCCCCGACTTTGAAAAAACTCAGCTAAGTGTTAGGACTTAGTCTTTTCCAAATCCCTCGAACTTTGAGGAATTTATTTACGACCTTCCCAACCTCCAAAAGTTAATCTCTAAGTTGATTCTTGATCGGGGAAGTCAATAGTACATCCCCGGTGAGTTTCAAATTTTTTGGATAAGCGTAAGGCCATGTTTGGTATGCCAAAATAGAAGCCCAGGGCGATATGCCCGCAACACCTTGTTCAGTCTAGCCCTGGAGGGTATCCCGCGATAGGCACTGCAATACCTCACCTAGAGCGGCGCTCCGGAGCCCGCGGTGCCCTGTCCAGTCCAGCTGGGGTGAATCCTGCAGTTTTATTCTGCGTTGTTAAGGGTAAATGAGTCATTTTCCTCACCCTAATCCATCCAAAATGCAAGATTTAATACTATTCTAATCACATTAGGCTTATTTTCATTACTTTTCTCTAAAGCAATACCCTAAGAACTCCAAAACTCCTCCCCCATGAAATCTAGATCCTTCATTGTTACTCCTAGAAAGCTTTAGATTGAGGGTTTCCACAGATTTAGAATGATGGTCTAAAGCCAACGGGGAGATGTAATACCCCGAGTATTCATGGCTTAAATCTTTCTGTGGTGTCTGGTGTCAAGTAAGAATCATGTTAAATTAATTCGTATTCGAGCAAACTCCTCCTACTTCAATTTGAACGGACATCTATCGATGTCATATTTATTCTTGTCTTGCCTATGCCTAAGGTTTGAACTCTCTATGTAACTCGTTTCATGTCTCAACTTTCATGAAAGAAGCAATTCTGTACCTCAGTGATCCAGTATTCTAAGTAACCAAGCTATGTTATGTTGCTCATGTTCCATTAATTTGAATTCCAAATGATGCTTGATTCTAAAGAACTATGTTTTCGTATGTTACTGATTCATTTTATGTCGGGATTACCCAAATGATGGAGTTGTGCGAATTCTTGATCATTTCAGCTATGAAAATAAGAAGCCATAGCATCGAGTAGAATTTCTTGTCTCAATCATTGACTTTGTGAATTCCGAACTTTTGTTATGTAACTAATGATGTAAGTGCTCATGTTCCTCACTATGGTCATCCCTAAGAACTCGTGCTATGTTGAAGTTTATGCCATAACGACTCTTCACTCATGATCTAAACACTTGACATATGAAACACTTTGTGACTGTATCATATCTTCAACTCATGTCCCACCTTGAGTAGTGCAATACGTTTAAGTTATGGTCTAATAGTATTACTTCCATTCATGATGTTTATGCCTGGGTCACTCAATGACCCTCCGTATGTTAGTATGATGGCGTTTGTGGAAGCGTAGTAGTGTGTTAGGTATGGGTGTAGATGTTCTTGAAGGTGAAAAATTTGATGTGATTCTCAAGCTGAGGTTATAGGTGAAAAGAAAGAGATGAACTTTTTTTGTGCAAAATAGCTAAGAAGGAGAAATGTGGTGACAATCTTTGTGAATGTGATTAAATTTATGGGTCTTAGTAGGAGTAATCCATGTAGTGGGTGTAGTAATGATTAGGCTTGAATGTTGTGTTTGTCGAAAACACAGACCTTGTTCTATGTGGTTGGTACTCTCTAAAATAAATCTTGAGTGTGTTTGATGGTGGTGATAAGATGAAGAAATATTTTTAAAGGGATGTAAAGTACAATGTCCCGTAGCTTAAGTTAGTGCCTTTTTACCCTGATTTAGGCTTCAACATAGCAGTACTAAGTAGTAGGACTCAAATTCTAATGGCTAGATATGTGATTGGGGAATTGTATGTTGGGAAGAGTGAAGTATGCTATTTAATGTTTGGGGTGTCGATGATTAGTGCCTCTAAGTTTAAGTCTATTCGTGGTACGTTGTAAGGTAGAGAATGCTTCTAATCCTATCTTCCGTAAAATCCTATTCATGATTAGTACCAATATAAATCAGGTCTATGATCATCAACTAACCCCCTACCATGTGCTAGATCATCCCTATGTAAAGTCTCATTGCCTCATGTTTTTTGCATACATGTTTTGCTAGGGGTTATCGTGAAGCTTGTTTGATTCCTTTAAATACTTTGTTAAGGAAACATGTTCAATTAGATTCTTTGATCTTTATTCTACACTTTTAGAGCTTCAAAAGGTACATACTCATCATTCGGGGACAAATGATCACAAGGGTGAGATAATGTGACACTCCGCATTTTCGAGCTAGAAATCGAACCGCCGTTACTATGTGTGTAAGATCTAATTCCATGGTTTTTATTTAAATTCATGTGTCATGATCTTTCTCCTAGTATAGGAGGTGATTATGAGGTGAAAAATATTCATGGAAATGGCCTATAGCAAAGTTGAGCTAACAACCCTTCATTCATCCAAAATTTGATATTTGATTCTACACGGGTCATCTTTGAACTAGTATAAATTTTTTTATGGATAGAATTTTACAGATTAAGACCCACCAAATTGTAGATAATCGCATTAGCTTCCCAACGATACCAATTTGGCAAAAATCTGATACCCGAGCAAGAAGTCAAAGTCATTTTTGTGAAGAGTCTGTAAGCCGAGATGATAAGACTGCGGCGCCTTGGCCATTCCGGCCCGTGTATTTTTCTGCAGTCAACTGCACGTTTTCCAGGGTCATTTGGGTCAATTCCACCCATATTAATTCAGCCTAATCACTGAATTTTAACCCCAAAACAGCACTTTAGACCCCTAAATTCACATTCTCTCCAAAATTGAAATCATCCTTCCATCCCCAAGAACAAAACCCTAATCCTTTTCCTCAAGATCAAGAATCAAGATCTTAAGTTCAAGATTTCAAGAAAAGGATCAAGATCCGGATTGTATCTTTCAAATATTACAATCTAAGTTATGTGGGGTTTTCCTAAAACTACATGGGTATAGTAAACTCTTATTAATTATGTTGAATATTTAGAAATCTTGTTTTTACAATGGGGTTTGAATTAACAATGTTAATTATGCATCTCGAAATCTTTTGATAAGATTGCTTTAGTATTTAGGCCTTTCCCTTGAAATTGATTTTTTAGTATATATGTATATATGTGATGGAAATTTTGAAATATGAATTGAGCGCGTGAGTTATTGAATCTTCCCCCTCTCCCATTATGTTACTACTTGATTTGAAAATTATGGATTCCTAAATTGCATGATTTAAAGAATGAGTCAAGAGCCTTATTATTTTAGATGAATTTTATGATGATTGAAAATTGGAGAGGGGGGATATATTCGTGATTTAAATACTAAATATAATAATTGAAGGGATTTCAGGAATGTTTTTAGAAATTGACCACCACTTGTTGGAATTGTTGAAAAGATGAGAATATTTGCATGGTTTTGACTTGTTTTTTGAAACATGAATTCTCCTTTGAATGATATGGTGGTCTGAATTTGATGTTTTTGAAAGAAAAGACTAAGATATGATATTTTATGGATCAGAAACATGAATTGCAAGTCTTTTTGTGATGACAACAAAATAGATAATGCCATAACAGACTCAGAATAAAAATAGAAACTAGATTTCACTCAGATTTTCAGATTTTGAACTTAAACAGATGCATGTTTAGAATAGATTAAAAATGGCAATTAAGAAATTTAGGTGGTTACCTGAAGAAGGCGTGAGTTCAGAGAACTTATTGCCTGGAACCGTGTTTTGCCGATGCGGGTTTATTATTTTCCCAAGAGGGAGGATACGCTGGCCTTGTGCCCTGGTGGGTATCAGATTTAGATACTTCAATCCTTGCGGCAAACTTTGGTTAGGGACTTTTCCATCGAGTTAATGGTGGATCCTATATTGTCCGTGGGAAAATTTCAGATATGCAGGGAGTACCACTTAAATCAGAAGTAATACAAAGATCGGAACTGCATTAACAAGAATGTTTTCTGATTATCAAAGAATTGCCCATGTATTTTAACTTATATCATGCTTGATGTTTCATGACCTGCTGTCATCTATTTTATGTATATAAATGCATTATTTTTTATTTCTCTGCGTACCAGTACAATCGTATTGACCTCCTTCATTTCAGGGTCTGAGGCTGAGTCTAGAGATCCTGCTAAGCTGTATTGTTATCAGGCTAAAGAGTGAAGTTGGTGAGCCTTCTTTATTCTGAAAGGCCTATTTCTTTTTAGTCACTTGTTATTTATTTCGGTTTAGGTCCACTGGGGGGCCTTGTCCCAGATCCGGACAGTTTGTTGACATCATATATAGTAGTGATTTTGCAAGCTGAAATAGATGTTGTCTAGATGCTGATGGATTTCTATCAAATATTTTTAAATTGAATTTAGAGTATGACCATGATTCCGTTTATTATTTTTCCGCATCCTTTTTTAGTATATGAGTATTGTGCATGATTACCAGATGTAGAAGGGCGTTCGGATCTCTATCGTTCAGGATGCTCGTTACGGCCAGGCCCCAGGTGGAGTCGTGACATTATCATTCCATAATACATGATGAAATACTTATAGCTATACAACTGTAGGTTGGAGTTTTATTCTAGGAAAGAATAAATATTGTTATAACTACACAATCAATAATTAAATTCTATTCTAGGAAAGACAACATTCTATTTATACAATTATACTATTGCTTAACATCCCTATTCAAATTGATACCGTTGATCAAACAGTAGCAATTTTGAGCTAAGATAGCTTTGTTGTGCGCATGTCATATCCTTTGAAAGCAAATCGTCAAGTTGATCAAGATATGAAATATGTTGTAGAGTGATACTATGGTCACCAACTAGTTCCCCAATGTAATAACAGTCCACTTGTATATGCTTTGTGTTTTCATATTGCACAGGGTTTGTAGCTATTTAATTGCACTAGTTATCCGCATGTAACATTGTAGGAGATATAATAGCAACACCAAGCTCAGAGAATAGATATTGTAGCCAAACAATTTCTAAACTTGCTGCCAACATAGCCCGATACACGGCATCCGTAGATAATTTAGATGTTTGAGATTGTTTCTTACATTTCTAAGATATCAAGGATGTGCCTAGAAAAATGCACTAACCAGTAATAGAATGATGAGAATCAGGATAACCAGCCCAATCTGCATCAGTATATCCCTTTAGATGTATAGGAGAATTTGAATGGAAGAGAACACCTTGATTCATAGAACAACGGACATACCGAATAACACAAAGTAATGTAGTGTGATGTATACGATAAGGATTAGCCACAAACTAACTTAGAACTTGTGTCACATATGAGATGTCTATAATGGTCATAGTGAGATAAACTAATGATCCCACCAACTGCCGATATAATGTGGGATCACTGAATGGTTCACCATCAGCCTCCTTATATTTATTATTAGTCTCCATTGAGGTATATACAACCTTGTCATCAGTAAGACCAGCCGTAGCAAGAAGATCACTAGCATACTTTTGTTGTGTAAGCATGATCCCAGTAGGCATGTATAAAACCTCAATCCAAAAAAAGTACGTCAATTGTCCCAAGTCCTTTATCTTAAATGAGGTATCTAAGAATTCTTTAACTTGATAATATTCTCTTGATAATTTTAGGTGATAATAAAATGATCAATATAGATGAAAAGTAATGTGATACCTTCCGGAGATGTATGAAGAAACAAGGAATAATCTAAAAACATTGAGAGAAGCCTGCAGTTTTAATCATGTATCAAAATTTGTCAAACCAAGATCTGGGAGCCTGTTTTAAGCTATAAAGGGATTTTAGAAGATGACAAACTACATTTGGTCTTTCCAGAACACACCCAGGTGGTGGTTTCATAAACACAACTTCTTCTAGAGCACCATGAAGAAGGACATTTTTCACATCCAACTGATGTAAAGTCTAGCCATTAATTGAAGCCAAGGGAAATAATGTTCGTACCATTGTTATCTTAGAAATATGTGCAAAAGTCTACTCATAATCCACCCCATACTATTGTTTGTACCCTTTAGCAACAAATAAAAATTTATAGCGATCAATTGTACCATCTTCCTTTATTTTAATGGTATACACCCACTTACTTCTAATGAGAACTCCATCCGCTAGTTTATAAACAAATTCCCTAGCTGAATTTTCATTCAGTTCACAAAGCTTGTCCGATATTGCCTCTTTCCAACAGGTTTGTGTAGAAGCCTGCGCGTAAGATGTAGGAACCTCAACAGAATATAGGGTGGTATGCAAGGCATAGGATTTACAAAATTTCCCTGGAGAGTAGCCAAGTTGTTTGGGAGCATGGCGATTTATTCTACTAGAACGATGTGGAGGAGTAACTAGATGGGAGGATCCCTCTTTTGAAGATGAGAATGATGATGTAAAGTCAATATCAGAAAGATATGAGGTTTGTAGAGAATCATTACCATTTTTCATCGGCTGTTTCGGAGATTCAAGCAGAGGATCAGTACTTGAAGGGGATGAAGTCTGGAGATCACCATTATCATAGTCCATGGGCTGTTCAGAAGATTCAAGCTGAGGGTCTGTAGCTACTACATCATCATCAAACTTATACAGAAAAGAGAGAGATTCTGAAGCATGTTTGGCATTGTGTTTGCAAGAAAACTGATCCTCAAATAAAATAACATGTCTAGATATTAAAAGCTGATGATGAGATGTATCATAACCGAGATAGCCCTTTTGAGTGTCACTGTATCCCACAAAAGTACATTTTCCTACCTTTGTTGAAAGCTTATGTCGTTTATGTGCTAGAAGATGTACAAAGGAAACACAATCAATAACCCGTAAGTGAGAATAATCAGGCTTACTATGAAATAATTTGAAGTATGGTGTCTCATTTCTAATGGTTGGAGAAGTTTCTCTATTGATCATATATATAGAAGTATGTACGGCTTTGGGCCAAAAACTTTTTTGCATATTCAATGTACTCAACAAAGCCAATGTAGTTTCTAAAACATGTCGATTCTTCCTTACTTTGACCCCATTTAGTTCTGGAGTACGAGGACAAGTGTGTTGGGCAATAATTCCTTTGTTTTTGAAAAAATCAACAAGATTTGTGTAAGTGTACTCTTCTCCTTAATCAGAACGAAATACTTTTATAGTTTTATGAAATTGTGCATGGACATACTCAACATAATTCATAATAAGAGTCAGAACCTCAGATTTATTTCTAATAAAAAACACACAGATGTATCTGAATACATGATCAATAAATTACACAAAGTATTTATATTCCATCCTTGACAAAATAAGAGAAGGAACCCAAACATCACTATCCACTAAATCAAATGGATCTTCATAAGTAGATGAACGAGATGGAAAAAGGAGCTTATCACTTTGAACCGGCATAATTTGTACATGATTTAAGCATCTGATGAAGACGAGAAAAATGAGGATGACCCATCCTATTATGCCAAAGAGTTAGCAATTTATTCGAAAGAGTAACAGCTGCTGCAGAAACTGAGAGAAAACAATGATGCAAGTGACAGTGAACCGACTCTAGTAGGAACATTATGCCAAATCTTTGCCCCGTGGCCATGATCATTTCGGTTTTCAAATTCTGAATAACACAACCATTGGGTGAGAATTTTACAACAAAATTTTGATCAACTAGTTGAACAGCTGAAATCAAATTAGCTTTCAAATTTGGAACATAAAGAACATTAGAAAGATATCCAGCAGAACCAATACCTGACGTAGGTAATGTGTGCCCGTTTACTATATGAATAACATATTTAGAAACATCACTAGACAATGATGAGAATTCGAAAAAATCGCCTGTCGTATGATTAGAAGCCTTTCAATTTAGATGCCAAGTAGATTTAATTGAATTACTTGTACCTGAAGATGATGCCCAGAGTTCACTTGAGATGGCTTTGGGAAGAGCAGCTACAGTAGAATCTTGGATTAGTTTTCCAGATTGTGACCTGCAGGGAAGGAACTAGATGATGTAGGGACATTTGTCTGATAAGATGGGTAGTTCATAAACGGTTTGGGCAATGACGAAAATCTGAAATATGATTGCCAATAACTTTCCAATAAGCATAAAATTTTTCTTCTTAGGACATTTGGCTGTGACATGACCAAAGTGTTGGCATTCATGACATTGACACTTCTCTTATTATTTTCTATTGAAGCAACGATTGTTGATTTTCCTACAAGTAATGTAACAGAAGGTAATGACGTAGACTCCATAGCAGCCTGAGTTCCAAGTCTTATCTCTTCACGTAAAACGGTTGCCAACACAACGTCAAGAGCAGGTGTGACTTCCCTGTTCAACAAACTACCATGAAACGGCTTGAATTTAGGACGGAGTTTCATTAAGAATTGCACAACCCTTGTCTTGTTTTGTTCTTCCAACACTTCCTTGAGCCCTGCCTTAGAGATATTTTGCCTATGATTTTGATCTTGTTCCAACCAGAGCAACAACGAGCCCGCATAAAAGGAGCAAACATTCTTCCCCCTATGTGTATTTTGTAATGTTTCATTCCAATTCAAACTCTCGTGTAAGGTTGCTTTGTTGGTAAACTCTACGGAGCTGGCTCCACATCTCAAAAGCAAAACTAAAAGGTCAAAGCCCCATAGCAATATCAGCATGTACCGAATTCAACATCCAAGCGATTACCTTTGCATTATTCAATTTCCAAAGATCCAACTCTTTTGCATCTGTTGTTGGACGAGCAGATCCATATAACCACCCAAAAAAGGCCCTTGCCTTGAATAAAGATTCCAAAGTGGAATTCCCAAAAAGTAAAACGGGAACCATCAAGTTTTGTGGAGAGAAAATCGTGCGAATAGGATTGTGAATCCATTGATTGATTTATTACAAAAGAGGGGAAAAGAACCAGAGATAACAAAAGGAACTCAAGAAGGTAGCAAATTACCTGTGCAGAGAAAATACAATGAACGGAAAAAAATTAGATGGGGCTCTTGATACCATGAAAGAAAAACGAGCTGAGGAAGCAAGATTTTCTGAATAGCAACTTGTATCATTCCATAAAACATAATGAAATACATATAGCTATACAACTGTAGGTCAGAGTTCTATTCTAGGAAAGAATATATATTGTTATAACTACTCAATTAGTAATTAAATCCTATTCTAGGAAAGAGAATATTCTGTCAATAATATTATACTACTACATAGTAAGATTATAGATGTGTGCCTTTTTTTCCTTGCATCAAGATTTCTCCATCTTTCCATATTAGGATTGGTAAATATTTATGATAACAATTATCAAGCCCAAAACCAGCCGGCCCCAAACAAGTCAAAATGTGTTCTTTAGTCCAAGATTTGGATATTCCATACTCTTTCATCCACCATATATCAATATGCCCAAAAATGCTACCACTATCATCAGTTAAACATGGATAATTCCCTAACTCTACGAGCGTCAAACATGAGGGTGGACATATAGATCATTGCAACTCTGTTTGGGTGAAATACCTTAATGAAAATACCAGATAAGGTGGACCTGGCATAGACTTGAGCATTTTAGTCTAAATATCGAAGGAGTAAATGTTATCCTTATTGATGGGATCCATCCAATGAAGAGCTCCATTCACACAAACCTGGCAAAAATTATGCCATACATGAATATGGAATTTGGCCCAAATTTCTCCATTTCTCATCAACCCCAAGAGTATAAACCTCCAATTCTGATACTTCATGATGATCCCCAAACCTTCTAGTCATTAATCTCACTAGCTTATGCTTTCCAGAGACTTTACTAAAGCAAAATATATAAACAACACAACAATCATTTTTCTCTAATTGTGAAACTTTAAATACTCACCAAAAAGAGGATTACTAATTATAACTGAAGTATTTATATCATAAATATTAGTAATCAAACCAATAAATCCATTACATGAACCAATTAATCTCAACATTGGGTAATCCTTAACTGGAATGTCCATTCCCCATTTCACTGGTGTGTTAAGCTAGAGACAGCTTCATAAAATAGGTCTGTTATGGAGTATAGAATAATAATCATCGCAACACAAATCAAGTTCATGAAGCTAACTTATACCTTGATCACGTCAAAACAAAATGTAGGGAGGAGGTGATATTGATCTATACATGGTAAAAAATAAAGGGTCAGAAAAAATATTATACCAGAGTTTGCAGACAAGCCTAGAGCTTAAAATGGACGCGATTGGCTATTTTGAAAGTATTTCCCCCATAATCACCCTTGGAAGATCTATAAATCTGGTTTTCTATGATTAGGCTTGAAGAAGCTTAGTATTGAATTAAAGAAAGTTAAAGCTTATAGCTTCTATGTCTAGGGTTCTTGGCTTTCATCTCTCTCAGTGTATAAACAAGCATTTTTCCCTAAGATATATGTTCGGCAGAAGCAAAACAATGAGCTTCTGTTGTCAAAGTACTTTAACTTTATACACCAAATATGTACTCCCTCTATTTTGTATTATTTGACCCATGAAAGTTAGATCCGGAACCTAAATGAACCCCAAATAGTTAGAAGTGACTGAAATAGGACATTAAGTTAAAGTGATACCAAAAAGGCTTAGCGCACTATTTTAGAGAGTGCTTGCTACCTTTTTAAAAGTTTACCTGTTAACTTGTGGGATGCTTAAAATATAGCCTATTATGGTATCACTTTAACTTCGTGTCCTTTTTTGAAATGTGCAATTGCTAGTTTGTTGAATCAACTGTAATAAGTTCCACAATCGATATTTGATACTCAATAAGTGTACAACATATTGTTATTTACTTATTAATCAGAAGTCCATAGTCGGACCTCAAAATTGTTCTATTCTTTAATAATTTAGGAAAATCTGATATAGTTTCTGTTGAAGGCCATTCATATCCAAATGTTCAAATTACAACAACCATTTATAATGTAGTAACAATGCTCAGTGGTTAGTCCTACATCACACGAATCGGGCTTACATTTTGATTCTTGTTTTTGGTAAAGGTCATTCATGTCCAAATGTACAAATGGATCCCATAAGTTTATCTCATTGCACAATACCAGAGCTCGCCTTGAGAGATACAGACATCATCACAGATATGTCAAGATATTTACATTTGTAGTCAACTAGCTTATAACTCAGATGTAAACAAGTCATAATAACAGGATATGTTGCAAGACAAACTACCTATACAGAACAAGTGGTTTAGCAAGTTTTAATGAATTAGGAAAACTTTATATTGCACATATCTGTAAACTTATAAGACCATGTTCTACAATATGCTTAGATGGAACTGGAGCAAAGCAGCTAAAGTTTAAACAAATGGTGGAGCACCTTTACAAAGCCTATCTTTCCAATGAAATAGAGCTTGGTATCTTTGTAGAAAAACAAACATTTCGGTTACTTGTTATTAGAGTTTATTTTGAATTTGAATTGTTGTAGATTTTTCTGTAACAAAAAGATTACCTTTCCTATAGAATAGTCATTAGATAAGGACTCTTATATTTATCCTCAACATGTACAAATTTATCTAAAAAGAGATGCAATCAGCAGAACAAAGAAATCATCACTTACATTCTCAACCTTCTTGTGCTTATCCTTTCTCATTCTTTAAATAGTATCAGATTTGCCCATCGATCCTATGGCCAATTCTCAAAACTGCAGCATCCTGTTATAACTTGCAAAAGAGTTGGGTTCTTCTATCATTATCCAGGTGTCAAACCTCTCTCTCAAACTTGACAGAAACAACTATTGTCTTTGGAAAAAAAATACCTTGGACATACTCAAAGCCTTTTCTCTTGAATCTTTTGTTCTTGGTTCCAATACTCCTCCAAAATTTATTACTATTGCTCCTCATACTACAGAGTACACTACCATCCAAGCACAAAAAGTGGTTACTTCTAACCCTGAGTATGATGTATGGTGACACAATGATCTTCTTATTCTTGTTTGTCTTCGTCAAATAATTTCTGATCCTCTTCTTGGTCACTTAACTCGAGCTACCTCTTCTTATGATGCTTGGAGTAAAATCGAGTGTACATTTCAATCACAAGCACGTGCTCGAGTTATGAAATTAAAATCTAAACTTCAAAAGCTTCCTAAATGAAATCATTCCATCACAGAATACTTTGAGAAGAAACGCGCAATCGCCGACTCTTTAGCAGAAAGCTTGTACGTTGTAGAAGATGATGACTTTATTTCATTTGTTCTTAATGGTCTGGATTCTTCATTCAAAATTTTCATGGATGCACTTACTATGCATTTCGGTCCTATGACTCCTGAAGAAATGTGACTCCTCCTTCAAGAAGAAGAACGTTTGGCTGAAGAACTTCGTTCTACCACCATTAATACTCAATTTGGCTATACTCCTTCTCATGCCCTCTTAACTCAAAATTTAGATTATCCTCCTCCGTCTCCACCTGTTCATAATACCAACCAGTCATCTATTCTTGGACCACCCCCACTCTCTAATCATGTTGCCCACAATTCTCATAATCATGCTCAATCTATGGTACCTCAACAATATTCCCATTCTTCATTATCTTGGTCCAATAATTGCCAGTCCAAGCATCGTAGGCTATGTTAAATATGTAGTATAAATAATCTTGAAGATCATAATTGCTACCATCACTCCAATGAAAAATATTATCCACCAACAAGGCCATCACCATCACGTTCAACGCCCAAACAGGAACATTTTGATTCTCCTTCGGCTATTGTTGATCCTGCATGATATTTTGATTCGGGTGCTGCACATCATGTGACCTCAGACATGGATAACCTTTGGTTACAGCATTACACAGGTACTGATTGTTTAGCGGTTGGTAATGGTATGAAACTTCCTATTTGGCACATTGGCTCATCATTTTTGCCTACACGCACACAACCCATTCATCATAAAAATATTCTCCATGTCCCTGAAATTTCCAAGAATTTACTTAGTATTTCTAAAATAAATCGTGATAATAACGTATATATGGAATTTCATCATTATAATTGCTATATGAAGGATTTGCAGGGCAGGAAACTGCTTTGGGGAATACTTGATGATGACCTATACCATCTGCAACTATCATCACCTTATTCTTAGTCTTCCCCACCTTTTGTATTTCTTGGTGAACGGACATCTCTTGTTGGTTGGCATCGTCATCTGGCTCATCCAAATGAAGCTCTTCTTCGACGTCTTACGCCGAATTTTGTGCTAACTATTTCTAGAATTGATTTTTCTAATGTTTGCGAACCTTGTAAACTAGGCAAGAGTCGACGCCTACCCTTTTCCCATTCTCATGTTTCTAGTAGTAGTCATTTTCATTTAGTTTATTCTGATGTTTGGGAACCTTCCCCATCCTTCTATTAATGAATCCTCCTACATTGTTTTATTTATTTATAATTGCACCAAATTTATTTGGATATATTTCATGTCCCATAAATCACAAGTTTTTTAGTTGTTAACTCAATATAAGTTTGCCATTGAAACCAAGTTTGGGATAAAAATATTATCAGTTCAAACTGAGTGGGGAATTGAGTACCGAAATGTATCATTATTTTTACAAAATTAAAACATTCATCATCGTATTTCTTGTCCTTATAGAACTCAAAAAAATGGTGCATCGGAACGCCGAAATCATATTATAATTGAAAAAGGACTCACTTTTCTTTCCTATGCTTCTCTTCCATTTCAATTTTGGGAGCATGCATTTCTCACTGCTATGTACTTATCTAATATTACAATATCCTCTTCTTTGTCCTTTAAATCACTATATCAATTACTTTACAAAAATTCTCCCGATTATGGTTTTCTCAAAACTTTCAGTTGCCTTTGTTATCCTTTCTTCGACCCTACAACCATCATAAAGTTGATTTTCAGTCTCTTCCTTGTGTCTTTATAGGGTATAGTTCTCGTCACAAAGGTTACCTTTGTTACCATGTCGTGTCTTCTGGAATTTATATTACTCGTCATGTTGTATTTTATGAAAATACCTTCCCGTATCCTCCATGCTGCCGATCACAACATCATCCTCCTCCTCATCCCATTTTATCAACTTTTCTTTCTCTTTACTCAATCAAGTTTCTCAATGCCCAGTGCGTTCACATTCTCTCGCACTAAGGTCATCATCAAATCCTCCAATTGCATTACCTATCCGCTCATCTGAGCACACTAATCATACACATATACCCTCCACTGTATCCCCTCAAGAATATCCATAAACAAAGCATACACCAACCATTAACCTACCTAAACAACTGCCACTATCTGGTTTCTCTTACCCGACTTCAACCCCTTCCTAGTTTTGCCCCTCCGACTCCTCTCGTCATCACATGCTTGTTCAAAGTAAAAGTAATTCCTTAAAACCAAAATCTCTTATAACATTTCGACATTCTCTTCCTCCTGATACCTCGCACATTCTAGAAACAACAATATATCATCAAGCCTCCAAATATCCTGAATGGCATCATGCTATGCAGACAAAATTTTTAGACCTTATGAAAAATAAGACTTGGACATTAGTTTCACCATCGCCTAATTCTAACATTGTTGAATGTAAATGGGTCTACAAGGTTAACAGAAAAGTTGATGGATCTATTGACCATCACAAAGCTCATCTTTTAGCGAAAGGTTTTCACCAAGAGAAGGGTGTTGATTCTTTGATACTTTTAATCCCATTGTTAAACCTACAACCATTCGGCTTGTTCTATCTTTAGCTGTGACAAATAAGTGGCCCATTCGACAACTTGACATTAACAATGCATTCTTAAATGGTGATCTCTCTGAACAAGTGTTTATGGAGCAACCAAAAGGATTTGTTGATCCTCATCGGCTACATTTTGTATGCAAATTAAACAAGGCCTTATACAGCCTCAAATGAGTTCCACACGCTTTGTTGAATAAGTTAAAGGTTTTTCTTCTCGGTTTTGGCTTCTTCTCTTATTCATCTGACTCTTCTCTTTTTGTGCAGCAAACTTCTAGGGGCACAACATATGTTTTGTCTATGCGGATGACCTTATTCTAACTGGCAGTGATAGTGATTTCATTACTACATTTATTCGTTCTCTTAATCAACAGTTTTCTATCAAAGATCTTGGATCCTTATATTATTTTTTTGGTATTGAAGTATGTCCAACAACAATTGGGATCATTTTATGTCAAGGTAGGTACATTCGTGACTTACTTCATCGAACTAACATGTTTGATACAAAGCCTATCTCTAGTCCAGCGGAACCTGGATCAACTCTTACTCCTTTTGGTGATCCCCTGATGCTTGTTTATACCGGAGTGTTGTTGAAGCACTTCAATATGTTACTATCACTATGCTAGAAATATCCTATGCAGTCAATCGAGTATGCCAATTTATGAAACTAGCCACCTCTGCTCATTGGTTAGCTGTCAAATGAATACTTGGATATCTAAAAGGATCCGTCCATGATGTCCTCTTACTACGACCTATGTATGATTCTATCCTTGTGGCCTTTTCGAATGCTGGTTGGATCTCTGACCTTGATTATAGTCGCTCCCAACATGGTTTTCCATTGTTTTATGGAGGTAACCTGATCAGTTGGTCTTCTCACAAACAAAAGGCTATAGCCTGCTCAAGCACTGAAGATGAGTATTGTGCTTTAGCTTTTGCAACTACTGAATTAATTTGGGTTTAGAAACTACTCAGTGAGCTACGTGCTTCTCTTACTGCACCCCCTATTGTCCTTTGTGATAACCTGAGTGCACAGTTTTTATCTCGAAATCCTATCATCCATCAATGGTCAAAGCATATTCGTCTTGATTATCATTTTGTGCAAGAGATCATTGAAGATCAATCATTGGTGGTTCTCTATATTTCATCTCAAAATCATCGTTCATATATATGGGTTCCTCAATCTTTGATTCAAGCTTATGGTTTGATCCCGAACATGATCTCGCAGGGGGCTATTAGAGTTTATTTTGAATTTAAATTGTTGTAGCTTTTTCTATAACAAAAAGATAACCTTTCCTGTAGAATAGACAATAGTACGAACTCTTATATTTATCCTTAACATGGACAAATTTAAATAAAAAAGAGATCCAATCAGCAAAACAAAGAAATCGGCACTTACATTATCAACCTTCTTGTGCATAAGCTTTCTCATTTTTTATACTTCTCTGATTGGAGATACTGGATGCTTAAATTCAAAAATTCAGACAGAAAATGTAGCAAAAGAAACAAAGCTGAACATGCCATTTTCTCAAATTGAACTCACAATCATGTAATTTTACATCTCTTTTCCAATTATACTAGACATGGTATGAAGTTCACCTGAATAGAAGCATGATCTTCAGATTTATTATTTTCCACCGAATGGAGTTGTTAGTTGTTAAGAGTACGTGCCCTACAGATTTCTTTATTTTAGCCTAGCTGTTGCCTATCAATGAAATAGATTGAATAATATGTTTCAAACTAGCTAAAACAGTAAGCAAATAACACAGTGAATTTTCACGTGGAAAATTGAAATGAATCGACTCACGAGGATTCAAATCTAGTTGTGGAAAAGTAATGATAGAACAATACGATAACGATGATAGAAAGATAGATACAAAATTGAAAAAAAAAGGGAAATCGAAGGGTGTTTCAAACCCTAAAACCTCTGTTAATGACTATCAATAAGCACCTAACTCTTACGTGACCGCAAAGGGGATTAGATCGCCCTTACAACCAACATTTTTAAGCAAGGTTCAACATCGGCCTTTTGAAACTCTCATCACTCCCATGGAGTTATCATGAATACATTATTTAATTTAATCAACAAAAACTTAATAATGAAATGACTAAGGAAACTATTTATAGTAGTTTCCTTTTGCACAACTAGCCTATTATAAAATTAGCCCAAAAGTGTCTATTTTGGAAATAACCCATAAGGGCTCTCTTTATTTCTGCTCCATGGTGTTCCTCGGCTCCAAGATATCTTCCAAACATAATATTGCTTTATTAGACGCTCGAAGAAGGGCCTCCAAGAACATTCTTTGATCCTTAGGGCGATCAAGGCATGGACCTCCTCATGTTGGCCTCGAGTTGTGTGATCAAAAGCGTTGACGCCCAATTGACTTGTAGCAAAAACACCTGGCTCGAAGAGGTGTTACAAAACCATGACCCATACCTCTATGGTATTTAACCTCAACTCCACTAAAATACTTGCGCCTCAACAATTGACAAATAACAAGACTTTTGTAAAGTAGAAGTTACAAACTTCTAATTCCAACTTCTACAAAACATAAACTTTTCCAAGGTAAGTGTTCCCAAGTCTTCGAGTTCCCCAAATTGAAGAAAATACTCCTAACTTAGTTTATACTTCACTGATACTAGAAATAGATAAATAGTACAACTCAGGAACCAACCAAATACATAAAATCTAGGACTCCTTATCTCTTAGTAATAGGAACAGCTTCAACTATGACTCCTTCAATCTTTGGGATTGCTGGGATAATTTGTTGATGGATTCTATCATTGTAAGTGTGTCTGTGACAGTGTCACCTCTATTTAATAACCACTCTCTAAAGAGTCCTTTGTCTTATCAATCTTCTATCTCCAGTTGGACTATTCAACTCAACAGAGTTTGTTGTTAAGCCAAAGTCCTTCTTCAAGTCAATATCCTCATCTCAGTAGGAATCCTTCTTGAACTCACCCTATTCTATCTTCAAGTGTGGTTTTCTATTCAATTTCTACTTCTTCTTTATCACACATTACGACAGTTTGAGTATATTGGAACCATGCTTGCTTATAAATTCCTGACTTTAAGCAATCTTGTCTGTATCTCTTAGTAAAAACTGTAACCCATCTTCCTATGCTTGGACAAGCTTGAGTAACATATTTTATTCAAGTGTCAGTCATCAAAACTTCATTGAGCTAAAAAATTTCCCCTTTTTGATAATGTCAAACCACTGCATTTGTACACTCTATTATATTTTTTAATACACTGAGTCAAGAGAAAATACTAGAATGAAATAGATTTGTCACTATGTAGGCACCATGGTTTGGCTTGCCTATTGGGGGAGAAGGCAGGCTCTATCACCACTTGAAAAATTAGGTCGTGATAGCTTAGTATCAGAGCTTAGATTTCATTGATAGTATTTGTACTTGAGCCAATGTTTAATAGAGTCCCCCAGATTGATATGGAGACATCTGTATTATACTTCGGGAGGCTACGAGAAATTTTTAGGGAAAATCCTTATTTTCTTAATCCATTTTTATGCGTTAAGACTTAGTTGGTTACCGTTTTTACTGATTCACTCTTTACGCAGATAGATAGGATGCATAGTTTGATAGACTGGGATCGGGACCCTAAGTCCTCTATTAGAGTTCCAGCGGGGGGTCTAAGATGACTTAGGGGTCGGGGGTAGGATAGAGTAGCAACCCCAGTTTGAGATCAGTCTAGGAATCCATCACCTGATCCTGTTATAGCTTTTGAGACTGAGAGAGATCTAGGATTCTGACACAACAACAGACGGGCCAGGGGGCAGCCTTGGCTCCACCTAGTTTTATATCTTCATTAATTCTTCAAGGTATATTGGTACAATTATTAGGGCTAGTTGGCGGTCCACCGACCGAGTGACCTTAACTAGCATCAGAGTATGGACTTCATTTAGGAGCACAACCCACGACAGTAGTAATGTTCCACTTGCCCCAATAGTACCATAAGTGGTAGAAGGCCAGCCAGTTATGTCTTTAGAAGAGAAAAAATTGTGGGGCCAATTTTTTAGATTGACACTACACAGGTTTGTTGTGACCTCAGGAGAGGATGCTAATGAGTTTTTATCCAGTTCTGAGGACTGATTGAGAAATTTGGAGTTGGTTGAGGTGATAGGAGTGGACTTTGTTGCTTATTAGTTAGACACAATAGTAAGGAGGTGGTGGAGGGGTTATCTTGATTCCAGGCATAGTGGATCTCCACCAGTGACTTCGACTCAATTCTTTAAGGCTTTCTTGAGGAAGTATATGTCTCACAGCATGCGTGACCATCTTCGAAATGATTTTACAACATTGAGATAGGGTTTTATATATATGGTTGAGTATAAGGTGAGATTCCATGAGTTAGCCAGTAATGCCACTATAATTCTTCCTGTGG
Organism: Capsicum chinense; assembly: GCA_026120095.1. NCBI lineage: Eukaryota > Viridiplantae > Streptophyta > Magnoliopsida > Solanales > Solanaceae > Capsicum > Capsicum chinense. The sequence continues at coordinate 40,585,425 of JAPEIP010000012.1, read as the reverse complement.
AGTATGAGCGGATTCGATTCTTCGTCAAGGGATTGAGATTATTACTTCTAGGGATACATAGAGTTTGGTGACTTTAGGAAAGTCTTTTTCTAATATATTTGAGCATTCTTATTCGATAGAGGAGATGGATCATGAGGCCCAAGGGACAGCAATAAGAGAACACGTTAGCAGGACAGCTATAATGATTCACAGTTCATAGGAGGATTTCATGGTAGGTACCCCCAGTAGCTACGTTGTCAACATCAGCATCAGCCTAGTCAGCCAGCATAAGTATTGCTTCAGATATCAGATAGGGGTTATCCTGGTTTTAGTAGTTCTAGTGGTTAGAGTAGCAGCCAACGGCAGAGGTATTCAGTCAGGATCGTTGAGTCAGGGTGGCCATTCAAGATTCACTGGATCCTCCAGATAGAGCTGGTGCCCGAGGCATGTTATGTCTAAAGGGTGGTTAGTCACTTTGACCATAAGTGTCCTTAACATAGGATGGTTGACCCTTCTGTTTTGACTGTACAACCGATCAGGTCAGTTCCTCTATAAAGTAGGGGTGATGCATAGAGTCGCGGGGATGGTCCTCAAGATCCATGGTCATTTGTAAGCTATATTAGGTAGATGTGAGGCTGAGGCTTCATATGCTTTGATCAAAGGTAAGATTTCCATATGCCATCAACCAACTTCTTCTTTGTTTGATCCTAATTACATAATTTGTTATGTTTTTGCTTATTTTGCATCGTGGTTGGGTTTATGTTCTAAGACCATTTCTTTAGCCTTGCGTGGCGTACCCCTAGTTGTATGGCAAGTTTCTATTAGCTACGTGATGATAGGGATTCTTTCTTATATTCGGGCTAGTAGACTAATATTGAGGGGTTGTGAGTCATGTCTTGTGTATGTATGGGATGTTAGTCCATCGCTTGACACCATCCCTATGGTTCGAGAGTCTCCTTATGGGGTTTCGACTGGCCTACCTGACCTTTCTCCCTAGCATGATATGCGCACCTAGTATCCCTACCTGTTTAAGTCCTCAGTTAAATCCTTATGCTTTATTTTCGCGGACGAAATTCGTTTTAGTAGTGGATGCTATAATAACCCTCACAACCATTTGTCTGTAATTTCATTCATTTTCGGTGTCCAGGGATTTTCTATAACTGTCCTAAGTTATTTATGACTTGTTGGGACTCATAGTTTGGTTTTCAGGCAGTTCTTTTGGTTATTTTTAGTAATATCAAGTATATTTTGGAATATTTAATTTAAATTGACATTTGGAAGATATATAATTTATTGCCTTCTAAATATTTTTGATATTCACTAAATTCCTTTAGTTATATTATATTTATATCACTTTATAGTGACTTTTATAGTCTATTAACATTTTAAGTGGAGAGAATCTAGAAATATAAAAATAATATTATTATATAATAGAGATTTTGTTAGAAATAATTTTGTATTAATTATGTTATATTCAAAGTATTATAATTATTTTACCATGCGTCTAAGCAATATCCGTGTATATAAGTAATGGAATCAAATTTGTGAATATGGTTGTCACCCACCACGTGGAAGTCGAATAGGGTAGGCAGCATATAGCAAAGGCATGCTGGCACTTCAAATTTAAGTTACCACTTAAGCTAACAAATATTACAATTTAAAGAATGTGCTGGCATGAACGAATGATAATAAATATGTATGTAGGTACATATATCTATATATATATATATGTATGTATGTATGTGTTGTATTGCAGCTTTATTTCCTTTGTTTTTTCTCACATACGAACCTACCTATAATTTTCTATATAAGACCATATCTACCATTATTGTCGCTCTTACTACTTCTCTCTCTCTCACTATATCTATATATCTATATATATACATATGTGAGTTGTAAAAGAATTTAAGGGAAAAATTTATTATCTCCATCAAGTTATTCCGGTCTGAATTCTCGTAGGGCATTATCCAGCGGCTTTATAAAGAGATATTTTATCTTTGACGTCCAAGTAGGCTAGTCTTACCCTACCTTTAGTTCTAGATAATTACTTGTAGTTGCATACCATTATACATATATAGCATGGCTTATTTATCAACATTATTACCCCGTTTTAGTATATTTTGGTATTTTGTCCTTCAATATAATATAACATCTATCACTTTAGGATGTGAAATTAAATAGTAAACCTTGATTCTATCCTTTTAGAATTAAGACATGCGTACGGTAATTAGACGTATTTTAGATTCTTTTCAGGTTCAGTATATACTTTATTTCTATCACTGATTGTGAACTTTTGTACCATGTTGACATTGTTATGGTATGATATGAATTTTAATATTACATTGGGGTATGGTTACTATGAGATCCAGTTTGATTTCGACATCTGATTATGCTTGTGGTTTCTTTGAGTTCTGATTCGAGTCCGACATCTAATTATGGCTGTGGTTCCTTTGAGTTCCAGTTCGATTCCGACATCCAATTATGGTTGTGGTTCCTTTGAGTTTTGGTTCGAGTCCTGCATCTGATTATAATTGTGGTTCCTTTGAGTTTCGGTTCGAGTTCGACATCTGATTATGAGTTCTGTTGTATACTATATATGTGGCCTCTCGTTATTACTCATTACGTCCAGTTTAAATCTTGCATGTGTCCTCCTGATAATATCCATTACACCCAGTTTGAGTTCGGTTTTGTTCTCTCGTTACTACCCTTTGGTGCTGGTTCAAGTCAGGTGCATATCTAGAGGTCTATTATGATTTCATGGGATTGGTTCAGTTACAGATTATTTACGGTTATTTTCTTTAATTGCTACTTGTGTTTCCCACCAGCTTATGGGGGTGCGGATGGGTCAATTATCTTTTTAAATCTGCCTAGCGAGCTTATGGGGGTTCAGTTAGGTTATTTTTGTATGCCTTCTGGGCTTATAGGCCAGGTTAGGTTATGTTTGATTTGTCAGTAATTACTGCGTTATTTATTTTCTATATCGCTTGTATTTATACCTTTATCTTATTGGCATAGCTTGGCAGTTGTTTACCTTTCTATCTTTTTTTACTGTTGACTTGGATTATATCCTTCCACTGTATTTACACCTTTTTTGTGTTGAGCTTAGTCGGCCGATGATGCTGTAATACCCCGAGAAATTTTTCGTTGAAATTTTGTGCGTAAATATCTTGGGTTCTATCTTCTAGAATGAATAATTAATTTTTTGTGAGGAATGTCTTATATTATGACCCACCATTACGTAGAGTATCGAATAAGCTTTCCAACGATATGTGTATCATCAAAAACGGACACCCGAGCGATGAGTTATGAACATTCCGATCGAACCGTGAATAGTAGTAAACAATAAAACGTCCAGGAAAAAGTGCTGAGGCCTAGCGTATTTTTGCTCCAAATTTTAACGATCATAATGCCTTGTACGTAATGTCTAGGTGATATACTATATATCAACGGAAAGGTCTGCGAGTCCTCTTTCCAATGAAAGTGGTTTCATCCAATTTGTCTATCGGAGCAAAAAGTTATGCTCGATCTACTGAAGCCTATCAAAAGCCAATTTTTGGGTAAACTTCAAATGATCATAACTCCTCGCACACAATGATATGGGTGAGATACTATATATCAACGGAAAGATATGAGAGTCTTCTTTCTAATGAAATTGGTTTCATCCAATTTGGATATCGGAGTACAATATTATGGTTGATCTACTTCAAAGTATCAAAATAGTCCACCAAAGGACAGATTCGAGAATTGTTTGATTTTTAGGGGCGTTTTGGTCATTCCCCCTCACCCGAAATCCATCCAAACCCTATATTAAATCCTATTAGAAGCATTATATGATATATTTCATATAATTCCCTCAAAAAGAAAACCCTAAGCTCCTACATCCAACTTCAAGAACCTCCAAAGTTCACCATTAATTCTTCAAATTTATTTATGATTCCATGTTCCTAGTTCAAGAACTCCAAGAACTATCATTCAAAGGCACGATTAACATCTCAAAAATGAGTATCGATCAAAATTTCATCATTCAAGGTATGTGGGGGTTTTCAACAAGAACTCTGTGTCGTTCTTGTGCCCAAATGTAATTTTTTTTACAGGTATGATTTTTATTTGATTTTTATGAATTTTAAGCATGAACCCATATCATATGATAATTATTATAAAATCATGATGTTTATTATTTTGAAAGATGAATTTACATGTGTGGAGAAATAAAGCATGAATTTTGAACGATATTTATCATGATATTTATATTTGGGTCATGAATCCCCATTGAAAATTTTGTTTTTTTTGAGAAAGTGTGTGTTATAAGCACATTGATGTTGAATATTTGAGATATTTTGAATGATTTGACCTCTTGGTCTTAATGGAGTCATTTTGAACTCGAGTGTGAAAGAAATCCACAACGTGGTTGATTTTGATAGATGGGAAGCATGATGGCTCCCGATGTATATATATATATTATTGAAATTGTTTTGTTATGGATTGTCTTTGAAATGATCTGAGCTAAGTCTGGGAGAAATCTTTAGCACCGACTGGGAAGTATCAAGCGGCCTTACTTCCCTAGTACTACGTGCCCCCGTAGGAGTGAGCCTGAGGTTGATTTATATACTGATCAGTAGTTTTTATGGATTTGATATCGATAGTCCTACTCTGATGGCAAGGATAGGACGGCTCTCACCAATATGGATTGCACGTTGGACTCCATGTAGCTCACATGGTTTATGTCGATTACAGAATCTCCCAGTGTGTGTGTGTTTCCTTGTGCCTATGGTGAATGGTGAAGTGATTTGAAAGTTGAACTGTGAAAGTTATTCTGTCGAAAGATTTAAATGATATTTACATTATGAGAATTGATATTCTTGATGAACTGAAAGTGATTGACAAATAATATGATGACTCATATGTGTTATTGTACTTATTTCATCCTCTCATGATTAGGATGATTTTCATCAGGCTATGTAAGTCTTTCGTACATCCTGCATATTTCTTATAAATATTTATGATGATGATGTTTATAAAACTACATACACCCCCGTATACTCAGTTCCTTTCCATGGTACTAACCCACATCTTCAGATGTGGGCTGCATTTTCTCAGAATATAGGTTCAGGTGCTCAGTTCTAGGTTCGAAAGTGATTCTTCGAGTACGCTATTCTACATCTTCTATTATGGTGAGTCCTCATGTTTCGAGGATGTGATGTCTGAGGTTGGCTTCACAGAATCGTTTATATTTGATAATTGAGTATGAGTTAGTTGGGGCATGTCTCAATAGCTCGCTAGTTTTATTGATTTTCTTAGAGGCTTGTTAGACTAGTATAGATGTTGGGAGTCTACTAATAAGTCGTATTTTGTTATCTTTCTGAAATTATTTTATTCTTGGTCGATGATTACTCTGTTGATATTTGATGGTTATTTATGGAAACCCCATTGATTTGTGTTGAACTGAATGAAAATGGCTCAAAGGGTTAGCTTGGGGATACTCGTAGCCTCAAGTACCATGTGACGCTCCGGGACTTATTTTCTGGGGCGTTACAAACTTGGTATCAGAGCCTATGGTTTTAAGGTGTCCGAAGGAGTCTGACAAGCCGCGTTAAGTAGACTCTTGATCATCGATGTGTAGCATGCCATATCTATGAGCAAGAGGCTACAAGACATTTTAGGAAAAAGTGTGATTCTTTCTTTCAGAAGTTTATCGTGCTTAAAGAGTCTCTCTCTGCTATTGATTCATGCTCTCCTCTTTTAGAAATATGCCTCCACGTCAAGCGAGAAGAAATAATGATGGTCAGCAACCTCAACCTGCTGACCTATTGAATGAAAACGTGTCTCATACTAAATTTTGGGCAGCCTTTCAGGCACTGGCCCAAGTTGTTATGCAAATGTTCAGGCCAACCCGGCCCCGACTCCACAGCAGCAGGGAGGTGATTTAGCTGCTACCAGGATCCGTGACTTCATGCGGATGAATCCACCAGAATTTTATCGGTCTAAGTCTTATGAGGATCCACAGTTGTTTTTAGAGGAGGTGTAGAAGATTACTCAGGTGATGCATGAATCTGAGGAATATAGTGTGGAGTTGGCTCCGTATAGGTTGAAAGACCTTGCTGATGACTGGGTTGTTTCTTGGAAGAAAGGTAGAGGTGAGGGAGCTGTCTCTACAACTTGGCAAGAGTTCCAGGATGCATCCCTGGATAAGTTTTTCCCTTTGGAGATGAGAGAGGTGAAGGTGAAAGAGTTTATGAACCTGTGACAGGGCTCTATGACTGTTAGGGAGTATAATCTAAAGTTCAATCAGTTGGCCAAGTAAGCTCCTAACTTAGTGGCTGATAATCGGGCTAGTATGAGTAATTTTATGACTAGAGTGTCTAGTTATGTGGTTATGGAGTGTAGGTCTTCTATGCTGAATAGTGAGATTAATCTTTCTAGGGTGATGACTCAGGCCCAACAGATTGAGGCAGACAAGATTAAGGAGAGTCCTGAAATGAGTTACACCTTTGATTACTATGAATTTTGAAATGAGTCCTGAGATTATTCCTCAACCTATGCTAGTTTCTACCCCAGTAGGTGATTCGATTGTTGCCCAACAAGTGTATAAAAAGTGTCCTATTAATGTTCTTCATAGAGTCTTGTTGGGTGATCTGATTAAGTTAGACATGGTAGATTTTGATATGATTCTGGGTATGGACTGACTGTATTCTTCTTATGCCTCTATTGATTGTCGGACCCTAGTTGTCAAGTTTCAGTTTCTGGGTGCATCCATGTTTGAGTAGTCTTGGAATTCTGTGTCACCCAAGAGCCATTTTATCTCTTACCTCAAAGCTAGAAAGCTTATTTCCAAGGGGTGTATTTACCAGTTGGTTAGATTCAAAGACACTAAGTTTTAGACTCCAACTCTCCAGTCTGTTAACGTCTTCAATGAGTTTTCTGATGTCTTTCCAAATAATCTCCCAGGGATACCTCCTAATAGAGAGATAGAGTTCGGGATCGATCTTCTTCCCGATACTCAGCCCATTTCTATTCCTCCTTACTGTATGGCTCTGCAAAACTTAAGGAGTTGAAAGAACAACTCAAAGATCTACTAGAAAGGGTTTCATTAGGCCCAATGTTTCTCCTTGGTGTGCTCCTGTGTTGTTTGTGAGAAAGTAACATGGCTATTTGCGTATGTGCAATGATTACCACCAACTGAATTAAGTCACCGTAAAAAATAAGTACTCCATTCCTAGAATAGATGATTTGTTTGGCCAATTGTAAGGTGCAAGTTATTTCTCAAAGATAGACCTTTGTTCCAGCTATCATCAACTCAAAGTTAGGGAGTGTGACACTCCGAAAACTTCTTTTCGAACTTTTTATGGCCATTTTGAGTTTCTTGTTATGTCTTTCGGTTTAACAAATCCCCTAAAAGCTTTCATGGAACTCATGAATCGAGTGTTCATACCATATCTGGATATGTTTGTCATAGTGTTCATTGATGATATAATAGAGTACTCCCGTAGTGAGGATGAACATTCTACTCATCTCTGAACTGTCTTGCAAACCCTTAGAGATAACAAGTTGTTTTCCATGTTCAGTAAGTGTGATTTTTGTCTATGTTTAGTTGCTTTTCTAGGTCATATCATTTCTTCCTAGGGTATTAGAGTTGATCCTCAAAAGACTGAAGTTGTTAGAAATTAGCCTAGACCTATTTCTTCGATTGATATCCAAAGTTTCTTGGGTTTAGCTGGCTATTTCCGCCATTTTGTTGAAGGTTTCTCCTCTATAGCATCTCCTATGACTCGGTTGACCCTAAAGAAAGTGAAGTTCTTGTGGTCCGAATCTTGTGAGAAGAGTTTTCAGGAGTTGAAGACTTGACTCTCTTCAACCCCTATTTTGACTTTGCCTGATGGTGTTGATAGTTTTGTGCTGTACTGTGATGGTTTGAGAAGTAGGTTGGGTTGCGTATTGATGCAGAAGGGTAAGGTGATAGCTTATGCTTCTAGATAGTTGAAACCCCATAAGAAAAATTACCCCACCCAAGACCTTGATTTGGCTGCTATTGTGTTTGCTTTGAAAATCTGGAGACACTATTGTATGGTGTCCATGTTGATGTTTTCACCAATCATAAGAGTCTGTAGTATGTGTTTACCTATAGAGAATTGAATCTTAGGCAGAGACGATGGTTAGAATTATTAAAGGACTATGATATGAGTGTGCTGTACCATCCGAGGAAAGCCAATATTGTGGCGGATTCCCCAAGTAAAGTAGCCATGGGTAGTGTTTCCCATGTCGTAGAAGGTAAGAAAGAGTTGGGTCGTGATGTACATTGTTTGGCTAGATTGAGGGTTAAGTTGTTTGTCTCTGCTGAAGGTAGTATAGGGGTTCAGAGTAGTTTTGAATCCTCGGTTTCGGAAGTGAAGGAAAAGCAATACTTAGATGCTAGTTTGGTCGGACTGAAGGAGTCAGTCAAGGACCAAAAAGTAGAGGTTTTCTCCCAAGGAGGAGATGGTGTGTTAAGATTGCAGGGTAGATTGTGTGTCCCAAATGTTGATGATCTAAGATAGAGGATTATGGCTGAGGTGCAGGGGGTGCGATATTCTATTCATCCTGGTGCCACCATGATGTACCGAGACATGCAGAAAATCTATTGGTTGAGTGGCATGAAGAAAGATATAGCAACATTTGTAGCTAAGTGTGTAATATGACAACAAGTTAAGGTTGAACACCAAAGACCTGGTGGTATGATGGAAGAGTTTAGTATTCCTACCTGGAAGTGGGAAGAGATAAATATGGACTTCATGATTGGTTTACCTCCTTCCCGATGCCATCATGATTCCATTTGGGTTGTGGTTGATAGTTTGACTAAGTCCACTCATTTCTTGCCTGTTCATACTTCATATACTTCTGAGGATTACGCTAGATTGTTTATCCGAGAGCTAGTACGCTAGATTTTATATCCGAGAGCTAGTCAGACTACATGGAGTTCCCTTATCTATCATTTCTTGGATAGGGGTACTCAGTTCACTTCGCAATTTTGGAAAGCTTTTCAGAAGGGTCTTGGTACCCAAGTTCTTTTGAGTTCTGCTTTTTATCTGCAGACTAATGGTCAGGCTGAGTGGACCATCCTGACCTTAGAAGATATGTGAAGAGCTTGTGCACTTGACTTTAAGGGAAGTTGGGATGATCACTTACCGTTCATAGAATTTACTTATAATAACAACTTTCACTCTAGTATTGGCATGACTCTGTTTGAAGCCTTGTATAGGAGGAAGTTTAAATCACACATAGGTTGGTTCGAGGTGGGTGAAGCGGCTGTGAGTGGTCTTGATTCGGTATTCGAGGCTATTGAAAAAGGTAAGTTGATTAGGGAAAGGTTGAAAACTGCGCAGAGTTTTCAGAAGTCATATGCGGATGTTAGAAGAAGAGACCTTGAGTTTGAAGTTGGTGACCTAGTATATATGAAAATTTCACCCATGAGGGTGGTGAAGAGATTCGGAAAGAAGGGGAAACTTAGTCTCCGCTATGTTGGTCTTTACAAAATTCTTAGCCGTGTTGGTAAGGTAGCTTATGAGGTCGAATTTCCTCCCGAGTTGTCCTCTGTTCATCCAATATTCCATGTCTCTATGCTTAAAAAGCATATTAGTGACGCTGAGGTAGTGGATTTCTCTGTGAGTGTTGACATTCAATAAAATCATTTTTTTGATGAGATTCCTGTTGAGATTCTTGATTTCAGTGTCCGAAGTCTAAGGAACAAAGAAGTTCCCTTGGTCAAGGTGTTATGGCGAAACCAATCTATTGAAGGTGTAACTTGGGAAGCTAAAGAGGATATGCAATCCAAGTACCCGCACCTATTTTCCGCGAACTCCGATCAAGTCGGAGGTACCGTTCTATCCTAAATCATCCACTTTTGATAAAAGTTGCAGTAGTTCAGCTGTTATTTTTTATGTGTTCAGCTGTAGTTTCTTGAATTTATGCATTCTATGTTGCATTCGGAGTGAGAAACGATGTGGCGATGAGTCTAACGAATGGTTTCAGCTGTACGTTCTATTCCCTATCTAATCTTAGCATGTATAGAGTCATTCGAGGACGAATGTTTCCAAGGGGGGGATGATGTAATACCCCGGGAAATTTTTCGTTGAAATTTTGTGTGTAAATGTGTTAGGTTCTATCTTCTAGACTGAATTATGAATTTTTCCTGCAGAATGTCTTATATTATCACCCACCATTGCTTAGAGTATCGACTAAGCTTTCCAACGATATGTGGATCATCAAAAATGGACACTCAAGCGACGAGTTATGAATATTCCAATCAAACTGTGAATAGTAGTGAACACTAAAATGTGTAGGAAAAAGTACTGAGGCATGGCGTATTTTTGCTGCAATTTTAAACGATCATAACTCTTTGTACATAATGATCTGGGTGATATACTATATATCAATGGAAATCTCTGCGAGTCTTCTTTCCAATGAAATTGGTTTCATCCGATTTGTCTATCGGAGCAAAAAGTTATGATCGATCTACTTCAGCCTATCAAAAGCGCATTTTTGGGTCAACTTCAAACTATCATAACTCCTCGTATACAAAGATCTGGGTGAGATACTATATATCAACGGAAATATATGAGAGTCCTATTTATAATGAAATTGGTGTCATCCAATTTGGATATTGAAGTAAAACGTTATGGTTGATCTACTTCAAACTATCAAAACAGTCCACCAAAGGACAAATCCGAGAATTATTTGATTTTTAGGGGCGTTTTGGTCGTTCCCCCTCACCTAAAATCCATCCAAACCCTATATTAAAGCCTATTAGAAGCATTATATGTTATATTTCATCAAATTCCCTCAAAAGGAAAACCCTAAGCTCCTACATCCAACTTCAAGAACGTCAAAAGTTCACCATTAATTCTGCAAATTTATTCAAGATTTCAAGTTCCTAGTTCAAGAACTCCAAGAACCATCATTCAAAGGCACAATTAACATCTCAAAAATGAGTATCGATCTAAAGTTCATCATTTAAGGTATGCAGGGTTTTTCAACAAGATCTCTCTTTCGTTCTTGTGCCCAAAAGTAATTTTCTTTACAAAGGCATGATTTTTATTTGATTTTTACGAATTTGAAGCATGAACCCATATATTATGATGATTATTATGAAATATTGATGTTTATGATTTTGAATGATGAATTTACATGTGTGCAGATATAAAACATGATTCTTGAATGATATTTATCATGATTTTGATATTTGGGTCGTGAATCCCCATTGAAAATTGTGTTTTTTTGAGAAAATGTGTGTTATAAGCATGTTGATGTTGAATATTTGAGATATTTTGAATGATTTGACCTTTTGGTCTTTATTGATTTGTTTTGAACTCGAGTGCGAAAGAAATCCACAACATGGTTCATTTTTATAGATGGGAAGCATGATGGCTCCCGATGTATATATATATATATTACTGAAATTGTTTTGTTGTGGATTGTCTTTGAAATGATCTGAGCTAAGTTCGGGAGAAATCATTGGCACCGAGTGGGAGGTATAAAGCGACCTTACTTCCCTATAACTACGTTCCCCCATAGGAGTGAGCTTGAGGCTGATTTATATAGTGATCACTAGTTTGTGTGGATTTGATATCGATAGTCCTACTCCTATGGCAAGGATAGTACGGCTCTCACCAAAGTGGGTCATACGTTGGACTTCATGTAGCTAACATGGTTTATGTCAGTTATAGGATCTCCTAGTGTGTGTGTTTCCTTTTGCCTATGGTGAATCGTGAAGTGATTTGAAAGTAGAATTGTGAAAGTTAATCTTTCGAAAGATTTAAATGATATTTACATTATGAGAATTGATATTCTTGATGAACTGAAAGTGATTGACAAATTATATGATGACTCACATGTGTTATTGTACTTATTTCATCCTCTCATGATTATGTTGATTTTCTTCAGGCTATGTGAGTCTTTCATACACCTGCATATTTCTTAAAAATATTTATGACGATGATGTTTATACAACTGCATACACCCACATATACTCAGTTCCTTTCCATGGTACTGACCCACATCTTCGGATGTGGCCTGCATTTTCTCGAAATGTACGTTCAGGTGCTCAATTCCAGGTTCGACAGTGATTCTTCGGGCGCGCAGTTCTACATCCTCTGTTGTGGTGAGTCCTCATGTTCCGAGGACGTGATGTCTGAATTTGGTTTCATGGAATCTTTTACATTTAATAACTGAGTATGAGTCAGTTGGGGAATGTCTCAATGGCTCGCTGGTTTTATTGATTTTCTTAGAGGCTTGTCAGACTAGTATAGATGTTGGGAGTTGACTAACAAGTTGTATTTTGTTATCTTTCTGAAATTCTTTTATTCTTGGACGATGATTACTCTATTGATATTTGGGGGTTATTTATGGAAACCCCGTTGATTTGTATTGAACTGATTGAAAATGGCTCAAAGGGTTAACTTGGGGCTACTTGTAGCCTCAAGCACCATGTGATGCTCCAAGACCCATTTTCCGGGGCTTTACAGATGCCTACTGAATAACTGTTGCTTTGGTACTCATACTACACTTTTGCATCTTTTCCTGGATGCAGATCCGAGTCGTAGCAGCCGACATCGGCGTGATTCCTACCTTCAAGTATTGATTCTGAGAAGGGTGAGCTTACTGTCGTTCTAGGCTGATCCTCCTCTATCAACTCTGGTTTAGTCTTTTATACTCGAGACAACTTGTGTATATTGGGTATATTATGGATTCCGTCTTGTACTCTAAGTATATTTTAGTTGTGGCTCTCGTACCAAACTTACCAGGTCTTGAGTGGGATTCTTTTGTATATTTGGTCCTTTTCATTCCCTTATTTTAGTATATGAGAAATGTTTAGTTTCATTTTGTTACTCTTTATTACTATTGCTAACATTATAAGCGATCTTTTCTGATTTCTGCCGATTAGCCCGTTACCTAATATTCCGGCTATGGTTTGGCTTGCCTACTGGGGGATAAGGTAGGTGTCATCACGACATGAAAAATTGAGTCGTGACATGAAACTTCTCCTTCAAGTCTATCCACACACTATGAGCATTAGAAGCATAGATAATATTTCTCAAAAGATCATTTCGTACTGAATGCATGATCCATGACAACACCACATAATTCACTCTTACCCCTTGATCATGCATGGACTCATCAAAGTAAGATTTAGGATAACGACCATCAACAATACCAACCTTATTCTACACTATAAGACTAAAAGTCATAGATTGACTCCACAGGGCATAATTGTCGGTAAGAGGAATAAATATCAGGAAGCTACCTTAGTGTCATTATGGTACAAATATAAGGGATGGATTATGGTCAATTTCAATTATACTATATCGTGCAACAATATTTGCAGGTGTAGCTGCTGTTTGTGTAGGTTCTGCAAGAGAATTACGTGTGATCACCATAGTTGTAGCCTTCAAGGTGAGATGAGCTAAGCCATTGAAGAGTTCTATACTCATTACGTGTTATCAATGATCTCAAGCACCAATAACAACCTTGAATAAGTGGTTGTTAGCTCGGATACCATGTTAAAACTTCTAAATAAGCTAAGAAAACCAAGGGAAAAAAAGAATCTTGAAGGGAGCTATTTCGGTTACTTGATTAGTTTTGGTAAAATGAGCTGTTATGACATGCTATTTTTAGACTAATTTGGCTCCTTGTGATAGCCGTACTATGACAACTATCACTTCCAACTAACCTCTAACTAACAAACAATGCATGCTTATAGTGTGTACTAACAAGCCTCAACTCCCGTCAACTTGATAACCAACTTTCTTATCTCAGCAATAGGGAGGGTCATGAGAGTTGAGAACACGCTGACATTACCTCTACCTCGAAGTTAGAGAGGCTATTTCCGATAGACTCACCATAGTCACAAAAATATCAAGATATTTACAAGTATTTATTTCAATTAGCTTATGATTAGGATGTAAACAAGTCATATATCAAGATGAACCAGCTGTTAAAATAAAGTGGTTTAGCAAGTTATAATGAATCATGGAGATTTTCAGTAGTGCATTTATATAGAGTGACAGCACCATGGTCTATAATATGCTTAGTGGAATGAAGAGGAAAGTAGCATTAAGTGTAAACATGTCATTAATCAAGCAGTGCTATACTTCTTGATCACAATAATGGAGAATGAATAACATATGAAGAAGAAGAAGTAGTATGTTATAAGGAAAAAAGAGAGATCATTAAAGAAGGAGTAACTTTGTTGTCTTTTTCATTATTCAGAAATGTACAAAAGCATCTACATTTATATGCTTGTGAATGTATCAATTAACTAACTAGCCGTTAGAGTAACTACCTACTAGACAGTTATAACTGATTTTTGAACTAGTCTATTTTTAGTCTTTTCTTAGTTCTGCTTCCTCTTCATATTTCACAACATTTCAGTACTTCTCCATTCTTCTCTTCATACTTCAACATTCCCCCTCAATCTAGGAAGGTGATAAAAGAAAGACAAGGAAATACAAAACAAACACCAAAATCAGTCCACTAGCCAAGAAATCGAGGACCTCTTTTGGTGACCCCTCTCGGATTCGCTACCAACAAGAAGAATACAAGGCACAATGGCGTAATAACAACAAAAAAGTATCAAAACAAAAAGAACAATATGAACAATAGACTAATTTCTGATTCCACATTAACAACACAAACACAGGGTTACAACATCAACACTACTACACGATTTCAAAGAAACCAAAGGATAGATAGTTAGAAAAATTTAAGGTATACTATTAACAACCCAAAAGCCTATTCCACTCTTGGACCTTTAACAAATCACACACCAAATACCTAACTCTTACGTTAGTACAAGAGTGACACCGATCACCCAAGAATCCAACGTTTCCAAGCTTGAATCCAACACGAGCGATTCCACACTCAAGTTGATTTCCCTAGTTACATTTGCGGGTTGGTGGTCTTCTCTCTGTGGAGAGGAAATGTTTAGGTGTTATAAACTCATAATATGCATCAAAATCTCTCTAATTAAACCCTACATTATTCTATTCATAGTGTATTACAAATAATAGGTAAAATGACCAAAACGTCCCTTAGTGAAGGGGCACCCCTCTAGTCAATGTAGTGGACTGATTTGTCCCTTTTAATGTATGTAGTAGAATGTTTTGGTGTCCATTTATGTGATCCTTTTCACTTCATTTCACACACCAAGCCTCTGGTCTAACGTACGCCCTCATAAGTCCATCTACATGATCGTACTTATATCAGAAGATGTGAAGATGTCACAGATTCCCAACTTGGCATTAATATGAACTTGTTGTGCTATTATCAACCCCTTAGTTAAAATGTCTACGGGATGATCTTGAGTTTCAAAGTAATGAGTTTTGATCATCCCTTGAACAAATCTTTTCCTTAATAAAGAAGCAGTCAATGTCAATATGTTTTGTTCTCTCATGGTATATTGGATTTGCTGCTATTTACAAAGTAGATTTTCTATCACTGAAAACATCCATACGTAGAACCACTTTATTCCAAAATTCCTTCATTAATCCTAGGATCCATATTAACTCTACAGATACTGCTGCAAGAATTCAAACTCAGTTTTAGCTGAACTCTTGGAAACAATAGTTTGCTTCTTTGATTTCCATGAAAATATTGATTCTCCAACCTTCACAAATTAGCCTATTATAGACCTTCTAGTTTGAGCACATGGTTCCCAGTCCTCATAACAATAAACACTTACTCTATCATTTGCATTGCTAGACAATAGAACACCTTAGCCTGGTTGGTTTTTAATATATTTAACAATTCTGAGTACTGCTTCCATGTGAGACTTCTTAGGATCTTGAAGGAACTGACTCAATGTTTGAACACAGAAGGCTATGTCTGGTCTTGTCATGGTTAGGTACAGTAGTTTACCAATTAGTTTCTGGTAAGCAATTTGATCTGTTGGTGGATAATCAGAAGACTTTCCTTGCCTGACATGCTCATCAAACTGTTTAGATGCCAGTTTGATATTGTAATCCACAGGAGTGGTTGCAGGTTTGGCTGCTGTTCAACCTAGCTCTTATAGTAGTTCGAATGAATACTTTTGCTGGTGCATCAGAATCGTTTTGTCAGATCTTGTAAATTTTAGTCCAAGGAAGAATACCAGCTCACTTATATCTTTCATCTTGAAGTTCTGATGTAGGATTTCCTTGGTTTCTTCTATCAGTTTTAGACTATCTCCAGTGATCTGCATGTCATCAACATATACCAGTACCAATGTGAGTCCTTCTATTGTCTTCTTGATGTATTATGATGGATCTATTGAATTTGAGTGAATTGAGACCTTAACAACACTTCTGATAGCTTTGTATTCAATATCCTTGGTGCTTTCTTTAGTCCATATAGGGATTTTAGTAGTCTGCATACTACATTTTCTACCTTACTAGAAAATCCCTGAGGTAGGTCCATGTAGACTTCATCATGGAGATCACCATTCAAGAATGCATTATAGACTTTCATTTGATGATTGAGATTGCTATTCATGAATGCATTATAGACTTTCATTTGATGTATAAACCATTGTTTCCTAGCTACAGCAGCAAGTAGAGTCCTTACTATCTTCATCTTTATAACAGGTGAAAGGGTTTTCTTTATAATTAATTCCTTCTCTTTGTCCATAACCTTTTGCTACAAGCCTAGCTTTAAATCTTTCAACATCATCTAAAGACTTATACTTTACTTTGTAGATCCATCTGTAACGAATAGCTTTCTTCCCTTTAGGTAAAGGAACAATCTCCCAAGTGTTATTGGAATTCAGTGCATCTATCTCATCTTTCATTGCTTTCACCCATCTAGGATCTTTACATGCCTCATTGTAACTTGTAGGCTCAGTGACACAAGAGGTTTTCAGCACATAGTCTTTATATATAGAGGAGATTTTATCATATAACGCATGATTAGCAAGAGCATGAGGTTCCTTCTTTGCTGTCTTGGTAACAAAATCATTCATCCCTACTGGTGTCTTTCTGCCTCTAGTTTACTTTCTTTGGTCCAGATTACCTGTAGACAGAAGGAGCTCTATTTGACCATATTTGATATACTTTAGTTATAGACTATGCAGGACTAGGAGTATCCTGATGTGGTTGTTCTTGTTGGCTTACTTGATTGGGAACCCCTAGTGGTACTATGGTTACTGGGATCTGTATAACTGTCTCTTCACCACCTAGTATTTGGTATTTGTCTTTCTAGGGGAAGATATGGTGTGGTGATTGAGTTTGATTTTTGAGAAGTTTGAATGGAAATACATCTTCTCTAAAAGACACATCTCTACTCCCAAAGAAGATGTTAGTTGATATATTATATACCAAGTATCCCTTCTAATCATGACACTTGTTTTTTCTCTGGTAATGAGTTTATCATGCTTGTTTAGTACCTTGACATAGCATAGACACCCCATTACTTTTAGATGATCATGGTTTGGTCTCTTAACGTACAATTTCTCATAATGATTTAAGAACTTAATAACTGAGCTAGGCAGTTTATTGACGAGATAGACTGCAGTTAAAACAGAATTTCCCAAGAACCTTATTGGAATTTCTGCATGAAGCCTTAGACCTCTTGTTACCTTTAAGATGTGTCTATGTTTCTCCCAGCCAAAGCATTGTGATGAGGAAAATATGGGCATGTTATTTGATGGATCATACCACTGTCTTGAAACAACTTCTAGCATAATGAGTTAACAAACTCCCTGCCATTATCAGTTCTGATCACCTTAACTGACTTCTCAAACTATGTCTTGTAATACATAAGAAACTATTTTATTTGAAAGAAAACATCTGACTTAAGTTTGACCAGAAATACCCAAGTAAATCTTGAGAAATCATCAACTGTTAGAAAATATTTGTTGTCATTCATAGTTGGTACATTGTATGGTCCCTACAAATCCATGTGCACAAGATCAAAACAACAAGTACTTTGAATATTAGTTGACAGAAATGGTAATCTAGTCTGTTTAGCACTAGGAAAGATGCTACACAACTTTATTCTATCTTCTATCACTTGTATGCCTTAACCTACAATCCTCCTTAACACTCTTGTTGAAGCATGTCCCAACCTTTGGTGCCACAGATCTACTTCAGCTTGTGTCTTTTCCATAGTTATTTCAGTATTTTCTTTAGTTACTACTGCAATTCCATTTGTTAATTGATCTTCAAGTAGATATAAGCTTCCATCAAGCTTCTGAATCCCCTTCACCTTTCCAGTACAAAGATCCTTCAAGGAAGAAGTTCACTGAACAAGGCTATTCCTTAGTCACTTGTGATATTGATAGAAGACTACATGAAAAGTATGGGATATGATAGACATTTGTTATGGTATTTCCTTCTGATAGACAAATGGTTCTCACATGTGTAACCATGGTAGTATCACCATTTGGAAGATATACTTTCTTTGGATTTTGTAATTCTGTAACTGTCTTGTTAAGTAACAACTCTGAATTACTAACCATATGATTTGTAGTACCTGTGTCTATAATCCATTTTTATGAACCAAAAAAGCTAAGCAAGCAGAAGTACCTGTGTCTAGATATGTTTATAGAGTTGTTCTTGTTTATCAGTTGCAAGATTTGTTCATATTGATCCTTGGTGAATACTGCATTTCCAATTTGACTTAGTCGAGTCAACTGATTGCTTGGACTTACTGATTGACCTACATCTTTAATATAACATCCCAGTTGATCAACTTGATACTCGTGAGAACCCAAGGCTACATTATAAGCAGTGTTAGATCCTTCATATTTGAGCTTTTTCTTAGCCTTATAATATTGAGGATAACCATCCAACTTCCAACAATTTTCTTTGGTATGTCCCTTGAGTTTTCAGAAGTCACATTTCACCAGCACATTTCTCTTGAATTTGTGACCTTGGCTTCCACCTACTCCATTTCTTGGATACAATACTTGTTCAAGATTGATGCCTTTAATTGCAGGATTTATGCCTAGAATTTTGGCCTGACTTGCAATGGATTTGTGGCTTTCATCACTCATTACCATTGCATAAGCTTCATTAACAGTTGGGAGGGGGGTCATAAGCAAGATTTGGATACTTGTTTGTATGTAAGACTCATTCAGACCCATAAGAAACTGGAACAACATTAGTTTTTCCAGATGTAAGACATAGTCCTTTGATTTATCACAATCACATCCAGGTGCTGGTAGAAGAGTCTCAAACTCTTCCTATAAATCATTAGGTTTAGAGAAGTACACAGACACTGAGGCTATATCTTGAGATAATGTAGCAATTTCCTTGTGCAGATTGAATGTTCTGGCTCCATCCATGTTGCTAAACCTTTCAAACAGTTCATTCTAGACAACACTAGCCACACATGCATACATAATTCCACCAAGCAAATCTTTAGAAACAGAGTTCATGGACCATGACAGAATAATTGCATTCATTCTCTCTAGTGATTGCTAAGTTCAGTAGAGAACTTGTCTTTAGAGCCTGTTCTATCCACCATACCCAACTTATTCTTCCCTAGTAGAGTTATTCACATTGATCTAAACAAAATTGAGAAATTCTCAACACTTGTTAACTAGAAGGATATGATTTGAATGTCACTCACATCAGAGGGACTAAAGAAGAGAGAATAATTGTAATCCAATGTGCTTGGAGTAACCCTGAAAGCTTCAACAGAATCTACAACAACATTTTGAATCACCATTGTTGCAGACAGGCAGTTCTTGATTCAAGACTTCTTGATTTTACTATAAAGCAACTAATACACCAGAATCGAGCTTGCTCTACTAGTTTTCTAGAGAGTAAACCTCTGATACCATGTCATTAATCAAGCAGTGCTATACTTCTTGATCACAGTAATGGAGAATGAATAACAGATTAAAATGAAGAAGAAGAAGAAGAAGAAAGTAATAAGGAAGAAAGAGAGATCATTAGAGAAGGAGCAACTTTGTTGTATTTCTCATTATTCAGAAATGTACACAGCCATCTACATTTATAGGCTTGTGAATATACGAACTAACTAACTAACTAGCCGTTAGAGTAACTACCTACTAGACAGTTGTAACAGATTTTTGAACTAGTCTATTTTTAGTCTTTTCTCAGTTCTGTTTCCTCTTCATATTTCACAACATTTCAGCACTTCTCCATTCTTCTCTTCATACTTCAACAAATCCAGTTATGGAGAGCCTTCACTACGTGTATTTGTCAAGGAAACCAAATTTGGTATATTTGTAGAGCAAAGTACCTTTCTCTTGCTTCTCTTCTAGAATCAATGGTAGCTTAAGTTTAGAAATTAAGACGGAAGAAAAAGCAAAAGAAAGTATCAAATTCTGCAATTCCCTAATTCCAGATATTCAGGTAA
>JAPEIP010000012.1:40549936-40565015 GCA_026120095.1 Capsicum chinense | reverse complement strand
ATGCATGTTCAACTTTTCTTTGTATCTGGAGATTTGGAGTTGGTAGAATTAGGAATTCTAACATACAGTCACATAAAGAAGGATCGAAGATCAGTAAGTAGTGATCGTTGCACTAAATTTCTGGTGTCAATAAAGCCAGCTGCGTAGCCGGGAAAAATATAAACTGACTACTTAATGGGGAAACATGAAAGGATAAAAGGTTTGAGTCTTCTAATATGGTGACTAGAAAAAAATTGCTTAAATAATTATTTGCTATAGCTTTATTAGCAGAAAATCCTTCTTTACTTCTTCTATGCAAAATGGTAAAGAAAAAACAAGGAATTGATTTCTTTCTTTGTCAAGTCCAACTCATATGGAAGTGACCTATTTACTATATCTCATTTTTTCATTTCTAATCCTATTGCTTTACAAATTTCATGGTCCTACTTATAATCTCCTCAAGCGGGAAGTGAGATCAATGAATACATCCTCTTTGCAAAGTATAGTAAGACCGCCGATCGGATGATCAAAGCTAAACTCTTCTTCAGAATAAGCTAATAAGTTTTGAAATGATGGTTGGTTCAAGTATGATACTGGCACGACAAGTCTCTTCTTTTGACTCTCTCCTACGTATACTACACAATGACCCTTTGGAAAACCTCCTGATGTTGAAGACCTCCTTATGATTCCCATTATCACAAGGTATATTTGGTAAACTCTAAATGGTCTCGGAAAGAAAAAAAGAACAAGAATTTGGAGAATTGCACAGAAAATGGATTTCATATTAATGTCTAGTACTTGTGTTTTGCTCAAATCCTTTGCGTCCGAGTATATATGAGTTAATGGCAAGCTTCATACCCAATCGCGCGGCCATCGCGCTGCCTGGACAGTGTCTCACTTAAATGCCCGCAACTTTTTACTCCAAACTCGGATTGACTAACGGTAAGGGGTGTTGGAAAGAAGACTCGAAGGGTTTTAATTTGATATATATTAGGCCATATAACTTGTTATATTCTAGGAGAAATGATCGTTGGAAGTTGACCCAAGTAAAATCAGATACTAAAACTCAATAGGTAGGAAAGTTCTCAACTCAACTTTTAGCTAGGAAATATTTATTACTTCAATCCATTTACAATGATGTTCCCACCCTAAAGAACTGATATTCATACTTGTATATAAATACAAACCATTGGGTTCAGCTCTACACACGTTAGATGAACGGTTCAAATTCTAGCCCAAATATGTGGGGTGTAACAGAGTGACTCTATCCTTAGGGAGTTCTTCAGCATCCCCTAATGAGGAAGCCGACAATCAGGATCATGCTGGGGAAAATTCTAATAGGACCGCACTTTTTCCTGCCATTGACCGTGACAACTCCATCAATACTCTCATTTGTTTCTCTAGGTAAGAGTATGGCACCATAGCATCTTTGAACCACAACTTCCGCTCATTAATTAGGAGTGGTGAACTTTATACAGCGCGGCGACGAATTGGAGTGGTGGAGCGTTGGGTGCATTTCTCCTGCCAGCAGCCTGAGTGGGAAGCTCTTGACCCTGTTAGACTGCATAGGATGCTTCTGCCGACAATGACTCCCAATGATTGTTTCGTGCAGTTCTCCGACAAAGAATTAATAGGGATTGGTATGGAGCTTCTTATTTGTTGAAAGGATGTGTGGCCCATATCATTTATCAGTACATCTTACTGACAAAATACGTGGTCAACTGGGATGCAGATGAATGTGCCATGATGTTTGTTTGGTAAAGCAAGCTTTGGGGAAATCGCCATTTTTTCTGGCAGTTGTGACTCACAGGGTAAAATCCTTTGCTCTGCTGAACTTTACAATTCGGAGATAGGCACGTGGAGGAATATGTGAAGCATGAATAAGCAACATAAGATGTGTTCTTGCTTATTCATGAACGGAAAGTTTTATGTAATAGGAGACATTGGAGGAGCCGACTCAAAGCTGTTCCCATGTGCGGAGGAGTATGATCTGGAAACGGGAACATGATCTGAAATCTCGAACATGTCTCCTGTGCGACCCAACCTTAGAAATGACATACCTGCTACATCTGCTGCGTCTCCAGCAGTAGCTGTTGTAAATAATATATTTTACTCCGTTGACTATGCTGAAAAGCAGGTTAGGAAGTATGAAAAGCATAACAAAGCATGGGTTACATGGGTTACACAAGCCAAGACGCCAACAAACAACCAACATTGCAAACCTTTATTTCTCTCCTCGACAAAGTAAAGAAAATAAAGATGGCAAAACAAGAAAAAATAAAAAGATTAAGTACTTCTATGACTTACCTAGAGAAGCTTTAAACACTAATCGAAATCAATCAACTGATAAGAGAAAAAAGTTGGGATAAATTATACATTAGCAAGAAACCTGTTGCCCCAGAAACCAATTATGTATTGATTGACACCCGCCAACTCTACAGTACCAGCCACATTCCATCTCTTCAGCATCCCATGACAGAACAGTTGTACACAAAGCTACCTGATTGCTTTTGGCCGAGCAAGTTCCATTCTTGAGGTCCTTCACTATGTACCACGAATTCACCTCAATAAATCTATTCTTTGTAATGCTTTTCATACTTCCTAACCGACATTTCAGCCTAGTCAGCAGCGTAAATTGATTATTTACAGCAGCTATCAATGGAGGCGCTGCCAATGTAGCAGGTATGCCATTCCTAAGGGTAGGTCGCACAGGAGACTTGTTCGGGATTTCAGTCCACGTTCCCGTTGCCAGATCATACTCCTCTGCTCATGTCAACAGCTTTGAGTCGGCTCCTCCAATGCCTCCTATCACGTAAAACTTTCCATCCATAAATACACCAGAATACATCTTACGTGGCTTGTTCATGCTTCTCAAAGTCCTCCATGTGCCTGTCTCCAAATTGTAAAGTTCAGCGGAGCTAAGGATTTTACCTTGTGAGACATAACCGCCAGCGCAAATGGCGATTTCCTCAAGGCTTTCTTTACCAAACAAACATCATGGCACAATTATCTACATCCCATTTGACTACGCATTTGTCAGTAAGCTGTACTGATAAATGACATGGGCAAACACATCCTTACTGAAAACAAGAAGCTCCATACCAACTGCTAATGGGGATCACCTTAAAAATCTCGTCTTTTGGGTTGTAAGAAAATGGCTGTGAGCCTTTTTTTCCTTGCATCAGGATTTCTCCATCTTTCCAGATTAGGATTGGTAAATATTTATGAAAACAAATATCAAGCCCAAAACCAGACGGCCCCAAACAAGTCAAAATGTGTTCTTTAGTCCAAGATATGGCTATTCCATACTCTTTCATCCACCATATATCAATATGCCCAACAATGCTAGCCCTATCATTCCCCAACTCTACTAGCTTCAAACACGTGGGTGGACATGTAGATCAGAAATAAAGTGGGAATAGATATTTGTAGTAGTTTTAAATTATTAGAGTCCTATGAGACATAGGAATTAGTTATTCCTTTGTTGGTTTAATTAGGAATTAGTTATCCTTATTTAAATTGAAGTATAGTTAGAAATTTAACTATAAATATATGTTTTGAGTTATTCATAAAATAATTCCCTTTGACAATACCATATTTTTATCTCTCCAACTATTTCTTTGTTATTTCTTTAATTTCAAAGCCAAAAACTGACGAATTTCTTGGATCTCAATGAATTATGAAACATTTTTCCCAAATAGCTCTTCCTGCCTTTGTTAGTGAGAATTACCATCTTTTGGCAGTAAGAATGAAAACTTATCTTGAGGCTTTAGATCTTTGGGAGGTCGTGGAGGAGTATTATGAGGTTCTTCCACAGCCCGATAATCCCACGGTGGCCCAGATCAAAAGTCAAAAGGAAAAAAAAATCAGAATATCAAAGGCAAAAACAACTTTATTTGCTAGTCTGTCTCCAATAATTTTCATGAGAATTATGACTCTTAAATCAGCAAAAAACATTTGGCAGTATCTGTAGGAAGAATATACGGGAGATGAAAGAATACGTGGCATGAAGATGTTGAATCTAATAAGGGAATTCAAATTGCAAAATATGAAGGAATCTGAGATCGTCAAAGAGTACTCAGACCATCTTCTTGGCATTGTTAACAAGGTAAGATTTCTTGGTAAAAAATTTAAAGATTCAAGAATTGTTGAAAAATTCTTGTTATGGTGCCTGAAATGTAAACTAACGCGAAACAGAGAAGTATATGCAGAAAGTAAAGGAATAAAGATAGAGTCAACACACTGAATTTAATGAAACTATCTTGACTGTTATTCAAAGTCTTTGACTGCTGATTTTATAGGAAGAAAGACGTAACAAAATAAACCAAATAAATGGAGTGACTAACTAAGATAACTCCTAAAAAATAGTAAATAAATTCACGATAAACTACTCTCCTAAAGACTAGGACAAAGTTGTAAATAGGAATTTATTTGCTGATTTTATTTACTAGCACTCTCCCTTAAATGGAAAGCTCACGAGCTTCAGGTTAACAATAGCTAGTTGAATTATTCCATCGTGCCAATACCCATCGACCTCCTAATCTTTTGGAAAGGGAGAAACCTGAGGGGTTTAGATAAAATGTCCGCCAACTAACCTTCACTTCGGCAATACTGAAGCTCTATTGTTCCTTCATTGTTGAGATCTCGCAGGAAATAATACTTCACATCAATGTGCTTGCTTCTTCCTTGGTTCACAGGATTCTTTGACAACTTGATTGCAGAATTATTGTCACAAAATATTATAGTAGCATTTTTCATCTTGAATTGCAGTTGTTTAAGGATTCTCCTAAGCCAAATAGCTTGACAAGCACAAGCTATTGCATCTACAAATTCAGCTTTTGTACTTGCTAACGTGACTACAATTTTCTTTTTCGATGACCATGATACAACCCCTATGCCTAGCAGAAAGACATAATCTGAAATGCTCTTTCTACCATCTTGATCTCCTGCATAATCGCTATTAGTTAAGCCAATCAAATCTGCCTTTTCTTCATTCATGTAGAAAATTCCAAAATCTTTAGTTCCTTGTAAGTAACGAAGAATTCTCTTCGTAGCTACGAGATGCATTTCAGTTAGGCACTCCATATATCTACTTACAAGACTAATAGGATACGTAATGTCTGGTCTTGTAGAAGTTAGGTACATTCAACTACCCACAATTTGCTTGTAAAAAGTGCTATCCATCTTCTTTCGGCTCCCAGCTTTGGTTAGTTTTAAGCCAAACTTGATACAAGCCAAATGGACATCTATGCTATTGAAGACGTCATTGGATGCCAACGCATAAAGACTCATTACTTGGTCACCTCGAGGACACAAGAACATACATGTAGGACCCGTCTTGAGCATGACATAAGGTAAACCCGTGTGTGGAAGATTTCGTGAGGGCTTACCTTTGATGCCAACCCGAGACTACAAGTGTTGAAGAATGACCCTACGGTTGAGGAACATTGAAGAAGAACCCTTCATTAAGGGTCTTTTGGGGATCACACTTTGTTAGAAAGACACTTCATGGACACCCCTTTCATTAAGGGTATTGTGGTCATTTTTGTTATGTAATAAGCTAGCCTCTATATAGTCTTCTATTAAGTCATTTGCTCTTTAGTTTTGGAAGGATAAATATGTGAAAGACTTCTTCTCTCTTTTAGAGTGTAACACCTTTACCGTAGGGGTTTGAAAAGCCAATAATATGCTTTGTTTGGAAACTGTGGATCTTGAGGTGAGTTGATTCCCTTGGCGGCCACCGTAAGAACTTGGTACTTGTTAACTTGTTTTGTAGAGGTTTTAGAGTTTTGATACACTCTTTAGTTGCTACCTAATGGGTTCTCTTTGGGTCAAGTTAGCTATCTTTCACTCATTTTAAGTTTACGTTTGCTTTTCGTATCGTGTTGTTGTCTTGTTGTTGCGGGTAAAGGCTTGTGATTGCGGGTTGTTTGCGGACTGTTTTGGTGTTGTAGATACTTTTTGGTATCATTTGGTATCAGATCCATCATTGATTTCGTTCCCACGAAATCAATCTTGGTCTTTCTATCTTGAAAAATCACAAAAATATTATTGGAAAAACTGAAAAATGCAAAAAAAAAAAAAACTAATCTGTCCCGTTTTGGTATTTGGGCCGAGATTTGAGGCTTGGTTTTCTTTTGTTTTTTTTGTCTGTTTTGTTTTTTCTAGTGTTAGTCCCTTCTTTACTAACACTTATAGAGTCTAGATCTAAATTTTGAGTCATTTCCGAGTTGTTTTTGAACTTTGAAGGTTGCTGTTTTTTTGAGGATTGGTGGCTTGAAAGAGTGTTATTGAATTTTGTTGTTGAGATTGTGGCGTAAAAATGTTTTGTTGTGTTGTTATTGAGGGTTGGAGCTTAAAAAATGTGTTGTTGATGTGTGCGATACAACTTGAACCATAAAACTCCAAGATTCAAAAGTTGTGTTCTTGGTGTTCTTCACCATCTTGATACTTTGTTGAAGAGAAAATGGTTGTTTGATCTTACAAATTGAAGAAAGAGAGTGTGTCTAGTTGCTAGTCTTGAAGGAAAAAACTCTAAGACATCCAAAGGGGAAGGGGATAAAAGGGTTTCAAAAGTTGTCTTACCAAAGGGGGAAAGTCCACCTACCAAGACTTACAAAAAGGGAAAGAGTCAAAAGTCTTTCAAAAAGGTGTTTAGGCAAAAAGGTGCAAAAAAGTCAAACACTTTTTGAACGTGAAAAGACGGGCTCCAAAATCTTGTTTTTACCCTCCCATAGAAGAAATTCCACCAATTCCCCACTTTGAATTTGATCAATACAATTTGAAGATAAGAAAATTTCTCAATCTTTCAACAATTTTAACGTCCAATAGGCGGTTGCCATGTCATCACCCTCAAAAATGACCCTTAGGCTCAAAATTTCATAAGTTTCATTTATTTTTTCTTTATTTTCAATTTTCTTGATCCTAGTACTAATAGACAAACTAGTAATCACCTACTAGGTTGTTAATTAGTTTTTGAATACGTTTCTTTCGTGTCTTCATGATTTGTGTGCTTTTCTAATTTGTAACTCATAGTAACTTCTTTGTTTCAAGTTTGTAAGTGAATTTTATTTTTTTCTTGAATCAATCAAAACAATAATCCATTCCGGCCGCGAAGTAGGATTGAAATCTTATTGACTACCGGAGTATAAGCAAATTTTAATATTCGTCGCTCCAATTGTGAGAATCACAATGGTGAGTGTATCGAGTGTTGTTAAGGAGCTTTTACTGCTAATCTTGTTTGTTGTTGTCTTTTTTTTTTAGGTATCATGGCTTCCCATAATTTTAAGGCCACGTGTAATCGCATCCATGACGAACTTGAAGATATGCAATGGCACATTGAAATTATACGCCAATTGTTACCCAAACTCTTCCCTCAAAATCCAATTATCCAAACAACTTGCGATGAGAGCTTCCTGAAGGATGTTGCTTTCCAAGCTTGTGATGGACTTTCATACCGAGGTAAAGACAAACAAATTCATGAACGTCAAGGTAAAATAGCTAACTCTTACACTTTTGTACATGCCAATGATAATTGTGTGGCTACTGGCCCATTAAGTGTGAGTTGTAGCTTGCGTATATGTAAGTCAATTACTTCTTTGCCACTTGATGATAATGAACTTCTTGTGAGTGTGGATACACTAATTGATCCTATTGATGACCGAATCGACCCTTCTTGTAAGATCGATTTATGTCCACCTAGTGTTAAAACCATTGTGTTGAATGAAAGTACATCGTCTTGTGAAATTTATGTTGATCAGCTTTTGTGTGAAAATTTCTCAACACTTTAGGATGTGTGAGATGTGATTAATGAATCTCAAGTGTGTGATGAGGTTGAAAATGTTGATCAAAGGAATAGGAGTGAACCCGTGAGCTTGCCCTTTGATTCTAATATTTTCTTGGCTCATAGGGATAATCATGTTCTTCAAAAATCTTTAAAACTTGATAATGAACTTTTAGAGAGTGAACTTACTTGTTCGAAATCTGCTCGCAGGATAGATAATGCTCTCTTTAGGTATAATTTCTTGTTTGAATATGGTATAATCACTCCCAATGAACCTAGTGGTGAGAATAATGGTATAGCTTGTCTTGAAGTCTATAGCCTATATTCTAACCCACTATGGTGTGACAACATTCCTCCTAAAGATGGAAATCTATTTTTGCAAGATGAGAGTACTCTTAAGGGTAAGGAATGTATAGTCCTTCTTGACAACCCGATGGCAAAGGAGCCATTGATTCTTTGGGATAATGTTTCTAAATGTGCATCCTTGCTTGACACACTTTTTCATAAATTACATGAATCCCAACTTGTGGATTCCAAGTTTTCTATTTGTTTGAAGAAAAGAGAGTGTATGTGCTTAAATGCTTTGTCTTCACCCGTTTATGTCTTTATACTTTATTCTTTCCTATACTACCTCTTTGTGTATGATGACATCCATGCTAGTTTTGGGCTTGCATTAAGTAGAGGTATAGGTTTTGTTCGTTGGCCCATTTGTTTGAATGACAAAGTTATGTGGTATTGGTGTACTTTGATACCAATAGTGGCACCACATTTTATGAGGCCACTTGAAGAGGTAATGAAACAATTGTGCTTTATGGTTCCTAAGACAAGGGTATCCTTACTTTTTGGACTTAGTGATACCATTACAACCTTTATAGTTTCTTTATCTCTTGATACTTGTCATAGGCATTTACTTAGTAACATTCTTACTAAACTTTTCTTGACTAATACAAAGGATTCATGGTTATATCTCAAGTATGTACGACCTTGGCATGATAATGTCATTTGTTGTACTAACCCTAACCTTTATGCCATGAGGAAGTTGTGCCTGTTTGTCCTTTCATTTGTTTTGCAATGTATTAATTCAAGGTCGAATCCTTTTCAAGAAGGGGAGGATGATACGAGCCAAATGGCCATCTATACTTTTGAAGACGTCATTGGATGCCAACACATAAACACTCAAGAATTGGTCACCTCAAGGACACAAGAACATGCATGTAGGAGCCGTTTTGAGTATGACATGAGGTAAAACCATTTGTGGAAGATTGTGTGGGAGCTTGCCTTTGATGCCAACCCGAGACTAAAAGTCTTGAAGAATGACCCTACAGTTGTGGAGCATTGAAGAGGAGCTCTTTATTAAGGGTGTTTTGGGGATCACACTTTGTTAGAAAGACAGCTCATGGCCACCCCTATTAATAAGGGTATTGTGGTTATTTTTGTTATGTAATAAGCTAGACTCTATATAGTCTTCTATTAAGTCATTTACTCTTTAGTTTAGGAAGGATAAATATGTGAAAGACTTCTCTCTTTGAGAGTATAATACCCTTAAAGTAGGGATTGGATAAGCCATTAGTGTAGGGCTTGGAAAAGCCAATATTGTTCTTTGCTTGGAAACGGTGGATCTTGAGGTGAGTTGATTCCCTTGGCAGTTATCGTAAGAACTTGGTACTTGTTAACTTGTTTTGTAGAGGTTTTAGAGTTTTGATACACTCTTTAGTTGCTACCTAATGGGTTCTTTTTGTGCCAAGTTAGCTATCTTTTACTCTTTTTAAGTTTATTTTGCTTTTTGTATCTTGATGTTGTCTTGTTGTTGCGGGTAAAGGCTCGTGAATGTGGGTTGTTTGCAGACTGTTTTGGTGTTGTAGATACCGTTTGGTATCAAAACTCAACTGGAATGTTAGTTGGATTGCAATTCTGCATCTTAAACCTGTTTTAAATTTCTCGCACGTACTTCTTTTGGGAAACAAAAATATGCCATCATCAGATTGCACTACTTCTAAACCAAGAAAGTAATGCATCTTACCAAGATCATACATCTCAAATTCATCCATGATATACCTCTTGAAATCATAAAACATGACTTTATTATTCCCCATGAAGATGAGATCATCGACATATAAAAACCCAATGGGAATTTTCCCATTCTCCCCAATTTTCACAAAAAGTGTAGGCTCGTATAGACAGTTTTGAAAACCCATTTTCTGAAAATAAGCCTCAATGCAACTATACCAAGCATGCGGGGCTTGTTTTAGTCCATAAACATCTTTCTTTATAGATAAACTTTATGCTCACTTCCAATCTTAATATAACCAGGGGTTTGTTCAATAAATACCTGTTCCTCCAAGTATCCTTGGAGAAAAGGTGATTTGACATCCAATTGGAAGATCAGCCACGAATTTTATGGTGCCAAGGCAATTAGCATTCTAATAGTGTCATGCCTTGCAGCTTGATCCAAAACTTCAGTATAATCCACACCATACTCCTGCTTGTATCCCTTAGCCACCAATCACACCTTATACTTGTCGATTTTGCCATTTTCTTTTAGTTTCGCCTTATAGATCCACATGATACAAATAATTTTTTGCTTCTCAGGAAGATCAATAAGCTCCCAAATATCATTCCTTTCAATAGCTTCAATTTCATCATCAATCGCCTTTCTCCATTTTTCTTCTCTAACAATACTCTCAAAAATAATTGTGTCACAGTCTGCAAACAATGCAACATGGCTAACCGCATCATTATTTGCATTAATTCCTGTTAACTCATAGTCCATCATCCACACGGGCTTTTTGCGAGCACGACGAAGAGACTGAGTTGCTGCATCCTTTTCTTTCAAAGCTATTGGTAAAGTTTCAGCAGTTGGTGAACTTTCAGCAAGAGTTGGTAAAATTTTAGAAGTTGCAGGAGTTGAATTCTGTGCACTTTAAGGTAATGCATATACTTCTTCGGCTCCGGTATCAAATATGATTGGAGTGGAATGCTGCATACTCCAATCACAAGTGTTTTCTTCATCGAAAATAACATCTGTACTGACTAAAATCTTCTTCGCCAGTGTATTAAGCATTTTATATGCCTTTGATGCTTCACTAAGACCGAGAAAGATACATTTTTCACTTTTGTCATCAAGGTTCTTCCTCTTCTTGTCTGGAATATAAGCATAGGAAATGCAACTGAAAATTCGAAAGTGGTCCACAGTTGGTTTTCTTCCACTCCAAGCCTTCTCTGGAGTCATGTTTTGAACAACAAATGTTGGACTTCTATTTAACACATGAATGCTCTAATTTACCGCTTCTGGCCAGAAAGGTTTTTCCATTTTTCCTTTGGCCAGCTAACTCTGCACCTATTGAGAATGGCTCTACTCTTCCTCTCCGATACACCACTTTGTTGTGGTGTATAAGCAGTGGTGAGCTCTCTTTGAATTCCACTAGATTCACAAAAATCTTCAAAGATTTTTGAGCAATACTTGCCCCCACTATCAGTTCGAAGAGTACTTATGACCCTTCCAGTTTCATTTTCTAGGTGAGCCTTGAAGCTTTTAAATGCTCCAAAAGCTTCTGATTTTTCCTATAAAAAATACACCAAAGTTTTCAGGGAAAACTCAGCCGTAAAGGTAATGAAATACCTTTTACCTCCATTAGAAATTGGTTTATTTGGGCCACAGATATTTGAATACACCAGCTCCAAAGTTCCCTTCGCTCTCCACAACTTCCCTTTTGTAAATTGAGAACAATGTTGTTTGCCAACAACACATCCTTCACAAACTTTGGAAGGGATGATGATTTCTGGAAGACCTATCACCATATTTTTCGGTTGGAGAGTTTTTAATCCACCAAATCCAAGCGACCATATCTAAAATGCTACATCCATGAGGGATCTTTTATTTCCGCATTTAAACAAGACTGAATACTCTCAATTATCAAGGGAAATAACCTCTTGGAATCCATTTTCGCAATAGCAATAGCTCCTCTAGTAGGACTATAAATCTCAAAAACATTTTTCCCAATGAAAATAAAATATCTTTTTTCTTGCAATTGTCCAACACTAAGTTGCTCTTTAAAACAGGAACATAAAGCGCATTTGATATTATTTCTAGAAAACAATTCTTGGCTTTAATTTTAGTATCACCTTTTCCCATTGCATCCATAGTTAAGCAATCAACAAAACTAACTGTAGAATGAAAACCTTCATTTAACGAAGAAAAACAATACTTACTCCCACTCACGTGATTACTGCAGCCTGTGTCCACATACCAAACATCTTGCACGGTTTTTATTCTGTGTCTATTGCCATCAATAGGGTATCGGTTTCATTGTTTTCAACAAAATTTGACTTCTCATCCTTGTCACTGGGCAGCCTAGCGTAGCACTCAGACTGATAATGACCAAATTTATGACATCGTTAGCATTCGACATTTGATTTGTCAAAATTCTCCCCTTCCTTTGCCATCATCATTGGCTCTACATTTTCTTCCGTCATCTCTATTTCCTCTATTTCCTATCCTTCTTCCTCTAACTCTAGCCTTTTCTATAGAATTGGAAGGAACAAAAGTAGAAGCTTTCAAGGCCTGCTCCTCAGAAGAAGCTGAACTGCAGTTCATCTTCTGTTCATGCACCAATAGGGAACTTTGTAATTCATCCAGCGATAACTAATCTATATCTTTTGATTCGTCGATGGAACAAACTTCATAATAGTACTTCGGCGTCAAAGAGATCAATATTTTCTCAACAATTGTGATATCAACCATCTTCTCGCCATGAAATTGCATTTTGTTGTTGATCTGCATTGTTCTACTGCAATAACTTATGACGGACTCTTCTCAAAATCCCTTCAAAAGGCTTGAAGTTGTGCACGCTACACTGTAGCAATGCCTTGATATTTCTTTTTTATGGAGTCCAAAATATCCTTAGAAGTTTCTTTGCAAGAGTAGTTTCTAGGATGGGACGACCGATAGCATGAAAGAGATAATTCTTCGATTTCAAATCTTTCAATTTTTTTGCTTCCAACTATGTTTTTTGAGCATTCGTCAAAATTTCACCTACCGCCGGAGAATCTATGTCGTCCTCCACAATTGGCCAATACTTTTTGGACCATAAGAAATTCTTCATCAGCATGGTCCAATGGTCATAGTGTTAGGATTTTTGCTCTGATTTTCTAACTATATTGAAGTTTTATTTTTTTCTTAGAAGGAAAATAAAAGTTACCATAATTACTTTTACTTTTCCTGAAAGAAAAAAATATAATTCTCTTCCATATTTGGGTAACCTCTTTCTAGGAGGAAAGGTTTTGGACATTTATAAATTGAAGACGCCCCTTCTCATACCATAATAGGAGACTCCACAATGTAGTCATTAAAGATTCTTTCTTTAGGGGGAGATTTCTCTCAATAGGTTTAATGTTTTTCAATATTAGATTTTATAATATATAGGACGATTTGCCAAAAGATATAATAATTTAATGCTTTTAAGTATTGTGTTCTTTGTCGTCTGATTTATCATCTTACGTTTTGCAAACTTTAAGTTTCCGCATGACACCCTCTTGATTCAAACCCAACAAGTGGTATCGAAACTTATGGTTCAATGGTCCAATGGTGTGGTGAGACGAGATTAAACAGGTTTAAAGCGGTTTCAAAATCAAGCTTCAACCAATTTGATGATATTGAAGATATATGTCCAAAAGCTACATGTGGAGATAATTTTCAATCATATTTTCAACAATTCTACTGTCACATATTTGAAAATAAAGCTCACTTTTAACTCTGCTAAAGGGCTTCAATGTTTTTAACCCAAAAGGGCTTATATATTTTTAACCCAAAAAGCTTCAATTTTTAAAGCATGTCAAACAGCAGTGATATATGAAGAATATATATGAAGAATGAATATCATGCACAAGAAGAAGGTGGATCAACTGAATAAAATCAAGCCAAAAAGGGGAGTTTGTTAGGGTTTTTCCCCTGATTTTCTAACTACATTTAAGATTTATTTTTTCTTCGAAGGAAAATAAAAGTTATCATAGTTACTTTTACTTTTCCTAAAAGAAAAAAATATAATTCTTTTCCATATTTGGCTAACCTCTTTATTGGAGGAAAGGTTTTAGACATTTATAAATAGAAGACCCCCCTTCTCATACCATAACACAAGAGACTCCACAATGTAGTCATTAAAGAGTCCTTGTTTAGGGGGAGATTTCTCCTAATAGGTTTAATGTTTTTCAATATTAGGTTTTATAATATGTAGGCCGATTGGCCAAAACATATAAAATTTTAATGCTTTTAAGTATTGTGTTCTTTCTCATCTAATTTATCATCTCAAGGTTTGGAAACTTTAAGATTCCACATGACGCCCTCTCGATTTCAAACCCAACACATAGTGACCATAAAAGCGAGGAATTGCTGCTTGTACGAAGTTACTATCTGATGCCATGAGTGTTACAGAATAGAGAAGAGAGATTTAACTGCTGCTACATTTTATTTTTTTACTGTAGGATCTCACGCTCGCACTGATACCACTGTAAACATATGCGAAACAGAGAAGTATATGCAGAAAGTAAAGGAATAAAGATAGAGTCAACACACTGAATTTAATGAAACTATATGTATTATTATTGAAGATTTGAAGATTTGATTGAGAGCATTATTATTGAAATCCCTGTCTTTTGATGAATTAGAGTCATGAACTTATTGGGAATAATTTGAAATACATGTTTTGTGATTTGAAAAATGGTCTTTTCAATATCCAAGTATTTGACATAATTTAGATATGATGAGAGGGAATTTCTTGTTATACCTATATGCTTGTTTAAAAGAGAGAATTGCATGTTACTGAGTAAATTGACATGACCACCTTATGGTATTGAAATGTTGACAAAGAGAAAGTTATTTGTATGTGTTTACATGAATTTAAAGAAAGAGTTAATTATGGTGGTTCCAAACATATATTTTGAAAACAGAGATTTTAATATGCTAATAATTTCTCAGAGATGTGACTTGCAAGTCAATGGTATGACTATACCATATAAATGTATTCCATAACAGAGCTAGAGTTTCCAGAGTTTGATTTCAGAGAATACATATTTTAAGAGTTAAAAATTAGCATAAAGAGGATTAGGTGGTTGCCCAAAGATGGCTTGAGTTCAAGTAACTCGTAGCCTTAAATTGTGTTTTGCCGATATGGGTTCATTATTTCCCCAAGATGGATTGTACGCTGGCCTAGTGCCTTGTGGTGTTTAGGAGACAGAGAATCCAACCCTTGCAGCAAACTCGGGTTGGTGGCTTAGATGTCGTGTTAAGGGAAGATTCCATATTGCCCGTGGAATTTTAGAGTT
>JAPEIP010000012.1:40529517-40549836 GCA_026120095.1 Capsicum chinense | reverse complement strand
AAATTGTGTTTTGCCGATATGGGTTCATTATTTCCCCAAGATGGATTGTACGCTGGCCTAGTGCCTTGTGGTGTTTAGGAGACAGAGAATCCAACCCTTGCAGCAAACTCGGGTTGGTGGCTTAGATGTCGTGTTAAGGGAAGATTCCATATTGCCCGTGGAATTTTAGAGTTATACGGTATACCACCTAGTGCAGAAGTAAAATAAAGAGTATGTCACCAAGTTTGGATGATTGTTTAGAGTCTTTTAAAAATGCCCATGTACTTT
Source organism: Capsicum chinense (assembly GCA_026120095.1). Taxonomy (NCBI): domain Eukaryota; kingdom Viridiplantae; phylum Streptophyta; class Magnoliopsida; order Solanales; family Solanaceae; genus Capsicum; species Capsicum chinense. Next base: position 40,549,569 of record JAPEIP010000012.1, on the reverse strand, counting down.
CATATCATATGTTATATTTATGAAATGATTTTGAACTGCTCTCATATATGTTGAATAAAAATTATTATTTTTGGATTGTCACTGCATACCAGTACAATTGTATTGACCCCCTACCTTTCAGGGTCTGAGGCTCAGTCTAGAGGTCCTGCTAAGCCGTAGAGTTTTCAAACAGAAGTGAAGTGTACAGTGGGTGATCCTTCTTTATTTCGGGAGGCCCATGTCCTTCAGACTTTGTCATTTATTTTCGGTTTAGGTCTATTGGGGGCCTTGACCCAGTTTCAGACAGTTGTTATTTTCGTATGTGGTAGAGATTTCGCAGACTGATTTAGATGTTGTCTAGATGTTGTTGGATTTCTTTCTTTATTGTCAAATTGAACTCAGAGTATGACCATGGTTCCAAAATGATTTATATTCCGTATCTTTTCTTTATTACATGAATGTACAGAGAAGGGCGTCTGGGCCTTCATGGTTTGGGATGCTCGTTATGGCAAGGGCCCCGGCTCGGGTCGTGACACTAAGATAACTCCTAACAAATAGGAAACAAATTCACAATAAACTACACTCCTAAAGACTAGGACAAAGCTAGAAATATGAATTTATTTGCTGACTTTCTTAGCTAACATGAAAGATACAAAGTATCAATAACTACCTTGGAAAACGCAAAAGACCTGTCCAAGATTACCTTGGAAGAATTGTTAAATACATTGCAAGCACAAGAGCAAAAAAGGCTTATAAGGCAGGATGGTATGGTTGAAGGAGTTTTGGCATCCAACCACAAAATTCAAAGCAAGTGTAATAATTCAAGAAAAAATTACACACCTTGCCGGCACTATGACAAAATAGGTCATCCTCCATTTAAATGTTGGAAGAGACCATATGCACAATGCATGATTTGCAATCAACTAGGCAATGAAGCTGTGATTTGCAAAAACAAGACTCAAAAATATGAAGCAGAAGCCCAAGTCACCAAAGAAGAAGAAGAAGATCACTTATTTGTGGCAACACCTTCGACCAAGAAATCTGATTTTTTGATGATTGACAGTGGTTTTACAGATCACAAGACAGATGGAAAAACTCTAAACTCTTTTTAAAGAGTTTTTGCCTTTGGAAAATAACAAAATCACAATTGGGAATGGTGACTATATTCCTGTAGAAGGAAAAGGGAATGTTGCAATCAAAATAATTTCAGGTACAAAAATAATTTCAAATGTCCTTTACGTGCCCGATATTGATAAATGATTGTTAAGTGTTGGCCAGCTTATGGAAGAAAGATTTAAAATATTGTTTGGAGATAAATATTGTTTAATCTTTAATTCCACTAATCTTGAGATTTTACAAACTGATATGAGAGGCAAAAGTTTTTTATTTTATCCAACGGAAGATGGACATAAGTCATGCAAGAACAAAGATGAATTGGCAGATTTACTCAAGAGGTCAATTTTAACCAAAGCCGAGGCAATTTATGATCCAAGGAGGAGTGCTGAAACTAAGTCTCAGAAATAAAATAAGAATATATAATTTTAGTAGTTTTAAACTATTAGAGTCCTATGTGACTTAGGAATTAGTTGCCCCTTTCTTATTTGAATAGGAATTAGTTATCCCAGTTTAACTTGAAATATAGTTAGAAATTTAGCTATAAATATATGTTTTTAGTTATTAATAAAATAATTCACTTTGACAATACCATATTTTTACCTCTCCAACTCTTTCTTGGTTATTTCTTTAATTTCAAAGCCAAAAACCAACACTCTGAATTCTGCTTGGGTCAAATACTTAAATGGAAATACCAAACCAGGTGGACCTGGCACAGACATGAGCTTTACAGTCACAATATCGCAGGGGTAAATGCTGTCCTTGTTGACGGGATCCATCCAATGAAGAGCTCCATTCACACAAACCTGGCAAAAATCATGCCATACAGGATATGGATCATGGACCGAATTTCTCAATTTCTCATCAACCCCAAGAGTATAAACCTCAAATTTTGATACTTCATAATGATCCCCAAACCTTCTAGTCATTGATCTCACTAGCTTATACTTTCTAGAGGCTTCACTAATGCAAAATGTATAAACAACACCACAATCACTTTTCTCTAATTGGGGCAACATAAGTTTGAAATACTCACCCAAAAGAGGATTACTAATGCAAACTGAAGTATTCATATCATATATATATTAGTCATCAAACCAAAAAATCCATTACATGAACCAATTAATCTCAACATTGGGTAATTCTCAACTGGAATGTCCATTCCCCATTTCACTTGTGTGTTAAGCTTGAGCATCTAAATAAAATAGGTCAGCTACGGAGTTTAGAAAAATAATCATCGCAACACAGATCAAGTTGAAGAAGCTGACTTATTCCGTGATCTTGTTAAAACAAAATGCAGTGAGGAGGTGATCTTGATCTATACATGGTAAGAAATAAAGGGTTGGAAAAAGGATTATACCAGAGTTTGCAAACACGCCTAGAGCTTAAAATGGACGCGATTGGCAATTTTGAGAGTATTTCCACCATAATCACCCTTGGATGTTCTTTAAATCTGGTCTTATATGATTAGTCTTGAAGAAGATTAGTATTGTATTAAAGAAAGTTAAAAGCTTAGAGCTTTTAGGTCTATGGTTCTAGGCCATCATCCCTCTCAATGTACAAACAAGCATGTTTTTGTTAGAGTGGGTAAAAAGTTCCACATTGGTTGGAGAATGGACTGGTAGTTTGCTTATATGGACTTGGTTTATCCTCACCTCTTGACCTAGATGTTCAGGTTGAGTTAGGCCCAAGGTCCATTCTTGACATGGTATCAAAAACAGGTCCATCGCCGTTTTGGGATCCTGGTCTACGCACCAGTGCACGTTGGGCCTGGGCATGGGGAGAGGGGGTATTAGAGTTGGTAAAAAGTCCCACATTGGTTGGGGAATGGACTTGTAGTTTGCTTATATAGACTTGGGTAATTCTCACCTCTTGATTTAGCTTTTGAGGTTGAGTTAGGTCCAAGGTCCATTCTTGATAGTTTTCCTAAGATACCTATTCGGTAGAAGAAAGAAAATGAGCTTTTGTAGTCAAAGTACTTTAACTTTATACACCAAATATATACTCCCTCCGTTTTGTATTATTTAGACCCATGAAAGTTAGATCCGGAGACTAACTGAACCCCAAATAGTTAAAAGTGACTGAAATAGGACATTAAGTTAAAGTGATACCAAAAAGGCTTAGTGCACTATTTTAAAGAGAACTAAGATTCCTTTTGAAAAGTTAACCCATTAATTTGAGGGGTGCTTAAAATATAGCCTATTTTGGTATCACTTTAACTTCATGTCCTATTTTGAAACCTGCAATTGCTAGTTTGTTAAATCAATTGTCATAAGTTTTGCAATAGATATATGGTACTCAACAAGTGTACAACATATTGTTATTTACTTATTAATCAGAAGTCCATAGTCGGACCTCAAAATTGTTCTATTCTTTAATAATTTAGGAAAATCTGATATAGTTTCTGGTAAAGGCCATTCATATCCAAATGTTCAAATTACAACAACCATTTAGAATGTAGTAACAAAGATCAATGGTAAGTCCTATGGCACACGAATCGGGCTTTCACTTTGATTGTTGTTTCAGGTAAAGGTCATTCATTTCCAAATGTACAAATGGATCCCACAAGTTTATCTCAAGCCATAATACCAGAGCTTGCCTTGAGAGATGGAGATACCGTCGCAGGTAAGTCAACATATTTACATTTGTAGTTTCAACTAGTTTATAACTCAAATGGAAACATGTCAAAATATCAGGATATGTATAGAGAACAAGTGGTTTAGCAAGTTTTAATGAATTAGGAAGACTTCATATTGCACATATTTATAGACTTATAACACCATGGTCTACAATATTCTTAGATGGAACTGGAGCAAAGCATCCTCAAGTTTAAGCGAATGATGGAGCACATTTACAATAGCCTATCTTGCCAATGAAACACAACTTGGTATCTTTGTTGAACAATAAACATTTCGGTTGCTTCTCTGGTAGGAGATATTGGATGATTAAATTCTGAAATTTAGACAGAAATTGTAGCAAAAGAAACTAAGATCAACATGCCATTTTCTCAAATTGAACTCACAATCATGTAATTTCACATCTGTTTTCTGATCCTACTAGATATGGGTTAAAGTTCACCTGCATAGAACCATGATATTCAGATTTATTATTTTCCACTTAATGGAGCTGTTAGTTGTTAGAGTATGTGCCCTACTGATTACTTTATTTTAGCCTAGATGTTGCCTATCAATGAAATAGATTGACTAACGTGTTTCAAACTAGCTAAAATAGTAAGCAAATAACACTGTGAATTTTCAGGTGGAAAACATAAACGAATCGACTCATGAGGACTCAAATCTCGATGCAGAAAAGTAAAGATAGAAGGATAATATAATGATGTTAGAAAGATAGATACTAAATTGATAATAAAAAAAAAAAGGGAAATCGAAGGGTGTTTCAAACCCTAAAACCTCTGATAATGACTATCAATAAGAACCTAATTCTTATGTGACTGCAAAGGGGATTCGATCGCCCTTACACCCAACGTTTCTGAGCAAGGTTAAACATCGGCTTTTCGAAGCCCTCATAACTCTAGTAAAGTTCTCATTAATACATCATGTAATTTAATCAACAAAGACTTACTAATAAAATGAACGCAACTATTTATAGTAGTTGCCTTTGCACAACTAGCCTATTACAAAAATAGCCCAAAAGTGTCTATTCCGTAAATAACCCCCAAAGGCTCTCTTTTTTCCTGCGCCATGGTTTTCCTCGGCTCCAAGATATCTTCCAAACATGACATTTCTTGATTACGCACTTCCAAGAACATTCTTTGATCCTTAGGGATATCAAGGCTTGGACATCCTCATGTTGGCCTCAAGTTGTGTGATCAAAAGCATTGACGCCCATTTGACTTGTATCAAAAACACCTGGCTCGAAGAGGTATAAAAAACTACAACCCGTACCTCTACAAGATTTAAACTCAACTCTTCTAAAACACTTGAGCCTCTACAATCAACAAATTACAAGACTTTTGTAAACTAGGAATTACAAACTTCTACTTCCTACTTCTACAAAATACAAACTTTCCAAGGTAAAAGTTCCCAAGTCTTCGAGTTCCCCAACTTAAAGAAAATACTCCTAACTTAGTTTATACTTCACTGATACTAGAAATAGATAAATATTACAACTGAAGAACCAACCAAATACATAAAATCTAGGACTCCTTATCTCTTAGTAATAGGAACAACTTCAATTATGACCCCTTCAATCATTGTTACTATCAAGATAATTTGTCGATGGATTCTACCTTTATAAGTGTGTTCATGACTGTCAGTTTCACCTTCTCTATTTAACAACCAATCTCCAAAGATTCCTTTATGTCATGAATCTTTTATCTCCAGTTGGACTCTTCAACTCAGTAGAGTTTGTTGTCAAGTCGAAGTCCTTCTTCAAGTCAATCTCATTATCTCAGTAGGACTCCTTCTTCAACTCAGTCTCTTTCATCTTCAAGTGTTGTTTTATATTCAAATTCTACTTCTTATTTATCACACATTATCAACACTTTGAGTATATTAGTATTAGGCTTGCATGTCCATGCCTGACTTTAAGCAATCTTGTCAGTATCTTAGTTAAACCTTTAAGCCATCATCCTATGCTTTGACCATGTTGAGTAACATGTGTCATTCAAGTGTCAATCATCAAAACATCATTGATCTAACAAGTTCCCCCTTTTTGATGATGAAAAACCACTGCATTTGTACACTCCATTGCATTCTCTAAAACACTGAGTTAAGATAAAATACTAGAATTAAACAGATTAGCAATTGGGTGATAAATATTTATAGAAATTCATCTTCCTCTTTTTGACATCATCAAAAAACAAGTTCAAGATAGACCAAGTATATCCGCACAAATCAATACTCAATTTAGTCAATTCAGTCAAAACTTCTAGAATTAGGACACCCAACCAAGTGTGTAAGACTGAATTACTCAACATTTTTAGCTTAGGCGTACCTAGAATAGGGAATTCTAGTCAATAAATGAAGGGAGTTCATGCAGTCTTATTCATCCCTCATTCTACTCTTTTCTTTTCAAAGTGCTCAATACCTAAATCTATAGTGAAAATATCAGCAATTTGGTCAAAATCCATGAGTTGTTTTTTAATCCACAACAATTGAGCTGCAACATACTCAGCCTCAATAGTAGACAAAGCTACTGAATTTTGTTTCTCAGTGGACCAGGTGATTAAATATGATCCAATCAGCATCAAGAAGTGTTTCATCCACTTTCTTTGGTTCAATCACAAACAAAAAGGCTTTGAAGGATCACATGCTCCTTAGTCCAAATCTTGTGTTCATTCCTGAGGTAAGGTCAGTGAGAATATTTTCAATAGGATGAGATCCTTTGAACTTGTATCCTTTTAGGACCAAACCTTGAGAGCTACTAGGATCACCGTGATTGGTTTGAGCTGGAATAGTTGTTGGTTCAGTTCTCTCTATCAATGTGCCATTAGAATGAGTTCCCCCAGTTGAGGTGCCCTCAATTCCCCCTATTAGTAAGCTCCCAGGTTGTAATAGTAATGGAACATATCGAGCAACATATTCCCACTAATCATGTACAGATTCATCAAAGTGAGATTTAGGATAACGACAATCAACAATCCCAACCTTATTCTTACATGTAAGACTAATAGTCATAAATCGACTCCACAGGGCATAATTGTAGGTTGAATGGATAGCCGGTAGCTACCTAAAGTTTTATTAGTATGCAAATATAAGGGATGATTATGGTCAATTTCAATTATACTAGATTGTGCATCCACATTTGCAGGTGTAGCTACTATTTGTGTAGCTTCTACAGTAGAATTGCATGTTATCCCCATGGTTGTAGTCATCAAGGTGAGATGAGCTAAACCATTGCAAATTTCTCTACTTAATACGTGTGATCAACGATATCCAGAATCAATCACAACCTTGAATAAGTTGTAGTTGGCTCTGATACTATGTTAAAACTTCTAGATGAGCTAAGAACACTGATAGAAAAGAAGAATCTAGAAGGGAGCAATTTCAGTAACTGAATTAGTTTTGGTAAAATGAGCTGCTACTGTTAGCATGATGTAAATATTGTATTTTAATGTAATCATATATTCTTGTATATTAGTGTAATTACATATATTTAATTTAGTAGTTAAAGAGAGTAATAGTGACTTTAGTAAGAGCAGATTTAGTCGGATAGAAAAGCGTATTTAGAGGGATAGAAAAACTGATATTTAGGGATAAGAAGACGGATCTTTAGGGTGTAATCATTGAATATTTTCTATTTAATGGCAAGACTCTCAATATTAAGAGGCATTAAGCAAAAAATTGACATGGTATCAGAGCCTTCTCTTGGTTGTCTTGTTTCATAGAGTTCATTTGTGCTTTCTTTTAAAATTTATTTTCACAATTTTGGTATTATCGATTATTCCTCGATAATTAACACTAGGACTTTGATCTTGGTCATTTTGGTTGTTCGTTTTGAGGTAGTGTTTCTAGTTTTTATAATTATGAGTTCATATTAGTTTGAATCATTCAGTGTTCGTTTTACTGGAAAGAATTTTTCTCCATGAAAGTTTCAGTTTCAGTTATTTGTCACCGAAAAAGAACTGGGACCATATAGATAGAGCCTATCCTGCTCCTACTGATCCTACAAAGTTAGGTGAATGGAAGATTAAAGATGCTCAGGTGATGACATGGCTTTTAGGGTCAATTGACCTTCTTATTGTTTCTAATCTCAGACCTTATAAGATAGATAAGGCCATGTAGGATTATTTACAAAAGGTTTACAACCAAGATAATAGTGCCCGACGCTTTCACTTAGATTATGAAATTGCTAATTACTCTCAAGGAGGTCCCTTTCTATTAAGGATTATTATTCTATATTTAAGAACTTATTTGCTGAATTTACAGGTATTGTTTATGCCCAAATACCTTCCGAATCTCTCTCTGTAAATCAGCAAGTTCATGAGCAAAGAAAGTGAGATCAACTTTTGATGAAGTTAGGCTCTGAGTTTGAGAGTGTTTTCTCTAACTTGATGAATCGTGACCTGTCTCCCTCCCTGGATGTTTTTTTTAGGGAATAACTTCGTGAAGAGCAATGTTATGTCACATAAAATGCTTTCAGAAGAGGAAATGATGTCGCTGTTGCATTTGCTTCACAAGGTAAAGGGTATGAGTAGGGATATGAATAGAACTCAATGCTATAATTGCAAGGAATAGGGCCATATTTCAAGAAACTGTGGCAAGAAGTTCTTTAATTATTGTAAACAACAAGGACACATTATCAAAGAGTATCCCACACGCCCTCAGAATCATAAGGTAAATAATTTTCATGTAGAAATAAATGGTTCCACTCTTGAGAACTCATCTTCTGGACCTTCAGGATAAGTTATTACTCCTGAAATGGTAGAACAAATGATTGTATTAGCCTTTTCTACATTGGGATTACAAGGTATTGATGTTAAATCTAATTTTTGGATTGTTGTTTCTGGTTCTTCCAATCATATGACCAACTCAACAAGCATGCTAAAAAGTGTTCGTAAGTATCATGGTTCACCACAAATACAGGTTGCTAATGGTAGTAATTTACCCATTACCAAGGTTGGGGCTATTGCTCCAACTTTCAAAAATGTTTTTATTTCACCGGAGCTCTCAACTAGTCTTATTTCAGTTGGAAAATTGGTTGATGAAAATCATGATGTAAATTTTCTCATAATGGTTGTATTGTGTACGATCAAGTGTCGGGGACGATAATCGCGAAGGGGCCTAAAGTTGGAAGATTGTTTCCTATACAAGTTTTCATTCCTCCTGTTATATCTTTTGCTCGTACTTCTACGGCTAATAAGACTGAGCTTTGGCATAAGCATCTAGGACATCTAAATTCTGTTGCGTTGTCTTATTTATCAAATTCTGGTTTATTAGGAAATAAAAATCAATTTCCCCCTGCTTCATTTGATTGTTCTACTTGCACATTAGGCAAAAGTAAAATTCTTCCTTTTCCTAATTTGGGTAGTCATGCTACAAAGTGTTTTGATGTTGTTCATAGAGATGTTTGGGGTATTTTACCAGTTGTTTATCATGCTCATTTCAATTACTTTGTGGCATTCATAGATAATTATAGTCTATTTATGTGGGTGTATTTTCTTCGTACCAAATCTGACGTATTTTCCATGTTCAAGATATTTTTGGCTTACATTGAGATTCAATTTTCCACTTGTATTAAATTATTAAGATCTAATTCTGGTGGAGAATATATATCAAATGAATTCAAAAAAAAATTTCTTGACAAAGGAATGGTCTCATAACGCTCTTGTCCATATACACCACACCAAAATGGGGTCGCTGAGCGTAAAAATCATCATCTTTTAGATGTCACTCGTACTTTATTGATTGAGTACTCTGTCCTATCTAAATATTAGGTTTAAGATTGGTCTACTGTTGTCTATTTAATTAACAGACTGCTATTTAAAGTGTCAAATGTTAAGTCTCCACATTTTCGTCTTTATCACAAAAATTTAAGCTATGATAACTTTCATACATTTGGTTGTATTTGTTTTGTGCATCTTCTACCTTCTCAGCGTAATAAACTTTCTATTCAGTCTACTAAATGTGGTTTTATGGGTTATAGTACTTCACAAAAAGGTTTCCTCTATTATGATCCATGTTCTAATAAATTTCATGTTTCTAGAAATGTTGTTTTCTTTGAGAATCAATATTTTTTTCTTACTCTGAGTCATCTCCTGCTTCTCTTCTTCTTCCTACTTTTGAAGATTTGTCATCTTCTTCTAAGAGGTTCAAACCCGGAGTTGTGTACGAACATTGGAGACTAACTTTACCCCCACCTGATATTGATCCGCCACTTAAAACTGCACCACAACTAGAATCTGAAAATTCTTCAAGGCCTGCTCCTCTTGAGCCCACTCGACGATCTACGAGAGTATCTCGTACTCCTAATTGTTATGGCTTTTCCTAGACTTTATCCACCATTTCTATTCCAACTGGTTACTCACCACTAAGCACGAATGCTGGCAGATGGCAATGGAGGAAGAACTTTTGCCTCTCAAAGAAAATGACACATGGGATATTGTTTCATGTCCTTCAAATGTACATCCAATTGGATATAAATGGTTTTATTCAATTATATTTCATTCTGATGGAACTCTTGATTGGTACAAAGCTTGGTTGGTTGTTCTTGGTAACAAGCAGGAGGATGGAGTGAACTATGAAGTGACTTTTGCACTGGTAGCAAAAATGACGACGGTAAGAACTATTGTTGCCATTGCTGCTTCACAAAATTGGACTCTTCATAAAATGGATGTCAAAAATGCTTTTATTCATGGTGATCTTAAAGAGGATATTTATATGAAACCTCTACTAGGTTTTTTCTCATTTCCTACATCAGATGTATGCAAGTTAAAGTGGTCTTTGTATGTATTAAGACAAGCTCCCAGAGCTTGGTTTGACAAATTTCGGTCAACTTTGCTACAATTCTATTTTGAGTTGAGTAACTATGACTCATCTTTGGTTCTTCGGAAAACATCCACAGATTGTGTTCTTCTTTTGGTATATGTCGATGACATTATTATTACAAGAACTGATTCTTCACTAATCACTTCCCTAGAACAGAAACTTAAGGATTCTTTTCATATGAAAGATCTTGGTACTCTTACATATTTCTTGGGTTTGGAAGTTCATCCTGATTCATCCGGTGTGTTTCTAAATAAACACAAATATACCCAATATTTTATTTCTTTGGCAGGTCTTTAGGATTCCTCCTTTGTGGATACTCCATTAGAATTGAATGTAAAGTATCGTCGGGAAGAAGGCGATCTTCTTCCTGATCCAACTATATTTCGACAATTAGTTGAGAGATTAAATTACCTTACTATTACTAGGCCTGATATCTCTTTTGCAGTTCAACAAGTTAGTCAGTTAATGCAAGCTCCTCGGCATTTTAATTTGTGGCTGTCCGTCGCATCATTCGATACCTCCGAGGAATATCTAATCGTGGATTATTCTTTCCTAGTGGTTTGCCTATAGGTCTTAATACTTTTAGTGATTCAGATTGGGCGAGATATTCTGACACTCATTGTTCGGTTACTAGTTGGTTCATGTTTCTTGGATAGTCTTTGATATCTTGAAAAAGTAAGAAGCAAGACTGCGTGTCAAAATCTTCAACTGAGGCAGAATATCGAGCAATGTCTACTACTTTCTCCTAGATTGTGTGGCTTCATGGACTACTTGTTGAGACAGGATTTCCTCAATCTAATCCTACTACTCTCCATGCTGAAAATACAAGTGCTATTCAGATTTCTACTAATCCGGTTTATCATGAGCGGACCAAACACATAGAAGTAGACTGCCATTATATACGAGAAGTTGTAGATAAAGGTGTCATTACTCTTCCGCACGGGTCCAGTCTTCTTCAAATAGCTGATGCATTTAGAAAATCAATGGCATATCAAAGACATCAGTTTCTCATCGGCAAATTGATGCTTCTTGATCTACCAGCATCAATTTGAGGGAGATGTTAACATATTGTAAATATTGTATATTAATGTAATTATATATATTAGTGTAATTACACATATTTTATTTACTAGTTAAAGAGAATAATAGTGACTTTAGTAAGAGCAGATTTCGTGGGATAGAATAGCGGATTTAGAGGGATAGAAAATCTGATCTTTAGGGATAGGAAGACGGAGATTTAGGGATGTAATCATTGAATATTTTCTATTGAATGGAAAGACTCTCAATATTGAGAGGCATTGAGCAGAAAATTGATAACTACTACATGCTATTTGTAGACTAATTGGGCTCCTTCTGACAGCTGTATAGTGATGTCACGACCCAAATTGGGGCGCTGGCCATGACGAGCATTCCAAACCATGAAGGCCCGAAATACCCCTATTTGTCTGATAATCATGCACATAATTCATGACAAAAGAAATGCGGAAGATACACAATATAACGAAAACATGGTCAAGAATTATATGAAAAGGAAAATGAGGAATAGTGTCCCACAATCTAAATCAACATCTCCAAAACCGTCTGCGAAAGCTCTACTACATGACTGAAACAATGTCTATCTAAAAACTGGGACAAGGCCCCCAGCAGACCCAAAACTAATAAATGATAAATGAAATAGCAGACGTCAGGCCTTCCAAAACATAGAAGGCTCCCCACTTGATTCTGTGATCTATCGGAAGAAATTTACTGGTTATCTGGACCCCTAGACCGTGCCTCCGAACCTGGGAGGGAAGGGGGCAAAACAAAAGTACTGGTACGCAGAGAAGTCAAAACAAAAGTATAATATTTTTACACAATATAGGTGAGAGCCATTATAAAGCAGTTTCATATCAAATCATTTGAAAACGCATGGGCATAATGTAATTGTTTTCAATAATAATGAAATGCAGATGAGCTAGGTAGAATGCCCTACATAATTTACTCCAACTGTCAAACCCCGGTTGCCGTCGAGATTAGAGAATACTTGAGTGGAAGAAACACAAGATCACACAGCATAGTGTCTCGACCCAATGGTAGTTCCCAAAATCACTTAGCCCGGGCTCCTACGCATAATCCAAATTTGGGAATGACATAAAATCAAGTACTCAAGATCACTTAGCCTGGTACCGAATTCCCGTGTCGGCAAACACGGTTTCCAGCGATGCGTCCTTACACTCAAATGCCTTCTTCGGGCATCCACCTATCTCATGTAAAATCAATGAATTCAATTTTTATCTGATTCAATCACATATCATATGTTGTAGGGTATCTTCATACCCGACTTGCAAGCCATCGATATCACATTATTCTTCTCATTCAACCATTGCATTCAATATGTTTCAACACAAATAAACCTCTCATTTTCAAGTCGAAATCATAACAATTCTCAAAATATTTCATGTTATGCTTTTCAAGATATTTTCAAAAAATTTACATCATATGCACATTCAAAACAAATTCACATCAAGAGAGGGATTTCATATAATTCATGCTCTAAAAATATCACCTTTTCGAAACACACGCATATACATATATAATTTGTCAAATCATTCGGAAGTAGTCCTAAAGACCAAATTCAATATTATAGAAATGTTCAAAACATAATTGTATTCGTAGTTTCGAAACCCCCATTTGTAAAACATGAATTTAAAGACCCATGAGTTTTTTGGATAACCCCACGTACCTCTATATGCGAATATGATAGGTGCTTCTTGATGCCTACGTTTTGGGGATTCCAAATATGTAATTGGTTTCAAGAACCCACAGCTAAATCTTGAGTTAATTAGGTTTTTACTTTGAAACCCTAAGACATATCATTTGACACATAGTAGGCTCTCTAATTCGACATAAACAAAGAGTTATGGTCAATGGAAGCTGACACAAATTACAACGCCAACTAAAACTTAATCAATCGAAATAGTTTCAACTCGTCCTTGAGTTGAAGGACCTCTATGTTCTAAATTCAAGCTTGAATGGATTCACATAACACACAAATTATTAACATGCCATAGTGGCATAGGATTTATGCCTTTGGGATTATCAACGCATCGAAATCATTTTCTATATTGTAGCCCAAAATACGGGGCGTTAAAAGAATAATTCAGTTCGAGTCTATATACGTAGGAACGACAGTCAAAACTCTAGCCCGAAAATATGGGGTTTTACATCTCCCCCTTGGGATCATTCATCCTTGAATGATGGGTAGGAACATATTGAAGCTTAGAGGTATGGAATAACGCAGACATGATGTGTTTCTCTAAGAAAGAATACACTGATCTGAAAAATGAATATAAGACTGGAACTACTAATGTTCTGAATTCTTAAACTGGACGTGCATATCTGATACATGGAATACACAACTAAAGTGACTCATAGGCTCAATTCTCATAATTATTCATGCATATCTGATGCATGGATTTGTTATTGAGTTGTTCTCATGAACGCAGAACTAAATACACTGATAAGCTGACTTTTCTATTGAACATGCATTTCTAATGCATGCATATCTGACTGAACTGACGTATGATGTATGACTGAATACGCAATGATAACTGGTGCGAATCTTGTAATAAGAATCTATGCATGTAGCTGAATGGGGTATCTCCCCCTTGGGACCCTATATCCCTCTATGAATGCTCAATTCACTAAGATATTCGGGGAACTGAGACGATGCACAGGGCACCTACGAAATGAATCATAACTGAACCCCTGGAATCTGAATGTAATGCATGACGCATGAACTGATCTATACTCAAAATTACTAGTATACTCTATCTTGGAATAGTAGCATGTCTGATATTTCGGGTAGCATGAATAAATGAAAAGAAGAGAAAATAAGCCATGTGAATCTGCTTGTTAAACTGACTTATTGACTATACAGACTGAATTATGCTAGACCTTCCTACCTAACTGCAGTATTCTCTTTAACACTCTTTCTAAGGAAGTTCTAGAAGTAATAGGGAGCCACGAATCTTGGGTATGGATTACACAAGACACCGACTAAGGAATCACCACAATGGCACCACTTTGTAGTCTGGAATATAAACATATAACTCCTAAATTACGATAGAATTTTTAGACCTTTGGCAATACAACTTCTTACTTTCAGGCTTAGAGCACTTCTTGAATATCCCTTAACTATACTATTCCCTATAAATATCATATTCATTCAACTCAGCTTAAAATTCTTATATGAGCATTGACAAATCTTATACTAATGTCGGAAATAACTTAATCTCTTCACCGTGATCAAGCCTAACTCTAAGTCGCAAAAAAAAAAAAATATATACAACATGCCAAACCACGCTATTATTCTAAACCATATGATGCCACCTTCTATATCAAAAGATCACATCCTAAGTATAACATGCCTTACCACCTCAATGACTACTCTGAACTCTTAATATGAAGTCGTTAATGCATATTGCGACCTTCCACTACAATCCCAAAATGTCATTCAAGCCTAATTTATAACCACATGTTAACTTCAAGGCAAACACCCATAAATACATACTTCACATAGTTTCTAAACTATTGTCAATATAACTCCCACGCGCTACCCTAAGACATATGCACACAAACTTTTCCACTAACCATCACATGTATCAAAAACTTGACCCAGAATCTTACTTCATACTTACGGCCTTATCTAAATAAGCATACGATGATCTTCTACCAACAAGAACATTTACATCATCACCACTATCATTGCATAGGAAGGGTCACTAAAAGGTTAAAACATAAGACCCTCAAGCGTGAAAAGATCTTTATAGCGGACTGAGTACACTATAAAGAGTGAGTACATGCGTCAAGAGTTGCATGACCTCAACTAGAGTTCATAACATAAGGAATGTGATTCCGACTACTTGAATGAACTAGAACTCATTATCTTGTAACTGGAAGAGTACGTGACTCTCTATCATATACCAAAATCGTAAACTATGATCACGAAACTGAATCGTAAGGCATGAGTAAGCATCCGGATAACTAACAAAAATACTAAGGTAGGAATTGGTTGAGATCCACCCTCACTTTCTGATGTTCTAAATCATACTGCTTCACTACTAGAATCTGCGAGCCTTACTTGGTCATTCGTTCTATCATCTCCCCCTTAGCTTCATGCCATCATCTAGAGTTTGGGAGATCCTTTACCAGATTCTAACTGAACTACACTTACTGCACTCTAGGGCTTGAACAAAAAATGAAAATGCATGCATATCATAGAACTTAACTCGAATGACTACCTTCTAGGATACACTTTATCTTTCCATAGCAACTAATAGTCATAATATAATGCTTGCACACTTATTTCTATCGATTCAACCTTCAAAACTCAAACTTAGATTCTAAATCTTAACATAGATATCACCAAGCGTTTGATGAACCATATCACTTTCGACACATCCTACCACTATTGCAACTCTAAATTTATATCCCGCTACTATGAGAATCAAGATCATATCAAAAGGCTCAACACTATCCATCAAGGCACCTTAACTTGGCTATCTAGAACACCATATACCATCTAACTAGTCTTTTTACAACTAGCAACTCAACGGTACCATTAGTAACACGCAACATATAATAGTCTTACAGAAATGCCACAACTACATATCGCCTTGGGCATGTTTACCCACCATACCTACAACATTATACTTCATTACGAATCAATTTAAACTTAAGTCATTTCATACAGCGTTCAAGCCTATTAGATCACTTCCATTACCATATAACTAGTATCATTAAGCAAGAAATCATCACATCCACCTTCATGTACATCAACTATTAAAACTTAATATCTTGTGCTATGCATGATTTACAACCCAACCTTACACAAAATTTTCACTTGGAAACTATAAATAAATATCACGAAACACTAGTACACTAGAACTTCATAACAACAATAATCGATCATGACCTAACGGTTTTCCCTTATCATAATCCATTAGCATGTACTATTTCAGCACCTCAAGCCTACTAACTTAATCCCACAAAACATGCATCATCAAACTCTTGCCATTATTTACCACCACATCCTACATTAGATTCAATCGAATGGTCTAGCATCAATCATCTACCATCAATGACGAGGGCAACATAATATACTAATCCATCAAATTGGAACATTCTATCCCAAATACTTCAAAATCTTCTACATACCTTCTCACAAGTAGTACTAGTTTACAACTACCACCAAAAGAAGGTCAAGGGGGTTAAAGCCTCCTAATAGACATGGTCAACCGTATCATTATATTATAATCTCGTATAATGGTATCTACTTATACTGCTTTCTCACATCACAATTACTTATCCAAGCTTACATTTACACTACCTTAAAATTCCTCAAACAACCATGAGTCTATAATCATAACTTACTCGCTAATATAACCATTTTCACATTTAAGCAACCAATAAATCACCTTGACCAACAACTCCTTCTCTACCTTCTACTAATAACACACAAGGATGAATCACTTCATTACCAACTCTATCTCATGCAAAAAGATTCAGCTATACATATATTCATCCAACACAAGAACCACACGTTGAACAACAAATTGCTAGTGAATCAAAATAGACCTCACACGGCTTCACTAGACTTTGATGTTTTATTGAAAAACAAAATGGGATGAATGACAAGTCAACTATGCTAGTGAATCGAAAGAGCCCCACATGGCTTCACTAGACTTTCAAATTTGTTTTTTTAAAAACACCATGTTAACAAGATTAATTATTACAAGGGATAGAAAATTGACACAAAATATTTAATAGTCTAAGAATATACATATTATTCTGTATAAATAAAAATCTGAGTAAAACACTTCCTCCATGGACTACCATACCATCCACACACGTTGGTACCTACCACATAGGTTTATCACTATAAAGGGTTAAATCATCCTCAAATATCTGTTATTCAACTAAAATATTCATTTACACAAAATAACCCTCACTCTGACTTCTAACTTTTTGACTTTACATCACCAACTTTGTAGTCCAATATCACTACCAATAGGTCATGACAACAACACTTTAACTTATGCTACTATTCAGGTAGAAATACAGTTCCAACATTCTGCTATACATTGTCCATATCTGTCATAAGATTTTGAGAGGGACAAGATACACTTAATACCTTAAGCTGGAATGCACGATTCCATCAGGATCAATATTTATATCAAAATCAACACATATTGATGCACTAACAGACTCCAATCGATTCTTTGCATAATTTTTAAAATCTTATAGGACACAATCAGAAAGGACTATATCATGTCTATTCTAAAATTTTTACACTTGAATTAGCCCAATAATGGAACATATCTGAGAACATCAGAGTAAGGAAACAATTTAGGATAACTTTACTTTCATATGGGCGACATCATAGCATAAATTAGAGCATGAAAGGGGACCATTCTGACTCTATTGCACGAACTACAACGTGAAGAAAGAGACATTTCTAAACGCCTAGTAGCCTCTTACTTATAAGTATGGTGCGCTACACACTCATAAATAAGACTTTACTCGATGTGATTTCCCAAAAACCCTAGGACCATGAACCGTGATTTGATACAAAGTTTGTTACGAACCGAACCGGGGCCTTGGCCATGACAAGCATTCCAAACAATGAAGTCCTGAAACACCCCTATCTATCTAATAATCATGCACATAATTCATGAAAAAAGAAATGCAGAAGATACACAATATAACGGAAACATGGTCAAGAATCATAGAAAATGAAGATGGGGAATAGTGTCCCACAATCTATATCAACATCTCTAAAACCATCTACAAAATCTTTACTACATAATTGAAACAATGTCTATTTGAAAACTGGGACAAGGCCCCCAGCAGACCCAAAATGAATAAATGATAAATGAAATAGCAGACGTCAGGCCTTCATAAATATAGAAGGCTCACCACTTGATTCTGCGATCTGTCGAAAGAAATATACTAGTTATCTGGACCCCTAGACTATGCCTCCGAACCTGGGAAGGAAGGGGGTCAATACAAAAGTACTGGTACGCAGAGAAATCAAAACAGAAGTATAATATTTTTACAGAATATAGGTGAGATCCATTATAAAGCAGTTTCATATCAAATCATTTGAAAACACATAGGCATAATGTAATTGTTTTTAATAACAATGAAAGGCTGCTGAGCTAGCTGGAATACCCTACATAGTTTACACCAACTATCAAGCCCGGATTGCCGCCGAGATTAGAATATAAGTGAGGGAAAGACCCACAAGATCACATAACATGGTGTCTCGACCCAATGGTAGTTCCCAAGATCACTTAGCCTGGACTCCTACCTATAATCCCAATTTGTTAATGACATAAAGTCAAGTACTCAAGATCACTTTGCCTGGTACCAAATTCCCGTGTTGGCAAACACGGTTTCCAGCGATGAGCCCTTACACTCAAATGCCTTCTTCGGGCTTCCACCTATCTCATGTAAAATCAATGCATTCAAATTTCATCTGATTCAATCACATCTCATATTCTGTAGGGTATTGTCATACCCGACTTGCAAGCCATCGATATCACATTATTCTTCTTATTCAACCATTGTATTCAATATGTTTCAAGACAAATAACCCTCTCATTTTCAATTCAAAATCATATCAATTCTCAAAACATTTCATGTCATGCTTTTCAAGATGTTTTCAAACAATTTACTTCATATGCACATTCAAAACAAATTCACCTCTAGAGAGGGATTTCATATAATTCATTCTCTCAAAATATCACCTTTAAAAACACATCCATATACATATATAATATGTTAAATTGTTCGGAAGTAGGCCTAAAGACCAAATTCAATATTATAGAAACGTTCAAAACATAATTATATTCGTAGTTTCAAAACCTCCATTTGTAAAACATGAATTTAAAAACCCATGAGATTTTTGGATAACACCATGTACCTCTATATGAGAATATAATAGGTGCTTCTTGATGCCTACGTAATGGGGATTCAAAATATGTAATTGATTTGAAAAACCCATGGCTAAATCTTGAGTAAATTGGGTTTTTATTTTGAAACCCTAAGGAGGGTTCTTCAGATAATTTGATGAATATGATAATATTTTGGTGTTTGAGGGATTAAATCCCATGTTGGTGGTATATATAGGGGGTGGAAAAGGACCATTTTACCCCACAAACGGAGTGTTTAAGTCACTTGAAACCTTTACATTGGCGCTGCCTATGCTATCTCCTATGTTTACATATGCGCCGCCTATGCTATCACCTATGTTTACATAGGTGCCGCCTACTACTTTGAAAGGCCATAACTTCTTGCTCGGGTGCCGGAATTTAGCAAAATTGGTATCGTTGGAAAGCTAACTCGAAGACCTATCATTTGACACATAGTAGGCTCTCTAATTCGACATATACAGAGAGTTATGGTCGATGGAAACTGACACAAATTACAACGTCCACTAAAACTTAATCGATCGAAATAGTTTCAA
>JAPEIP010000012.1:40474409-40491848 GCA_026120095.1 Capsicum chinense | reverse complement strand
ATGCTTCCCATCTATCAAAATCAACCACGTTGTGGATTTCTTTCATACTAGAGTTCAAAACAACTCCATTAAGACCAAAAGGTCAAATCATTCAAAATATCTCAAATATTCAACATCAACGTGCTTATAACACACACTTTCTAAAAAAATACAATTTCCAATGGGGATTCACGAACCAAATATCCAAATCATGATAAATATTGTTCAAGATTCATGTTTTACATCTACACATATGTAAATTCATCTTTCAAAATCATAAACATCAAGATTTCATAATAATTATCATAAGATATGGGTTCATGCTTCAAATTCATAAAAATCAAATAAAAATCACGCTTTTGTAAAGAAAATTTCTTTTGGGCCCAAGAACAAAAGAGAGTTCTTGTTGAAAAACCCGACATACCTTGAATGATGATCTTTAGATCGATACTCATTTTTGAGATGTTAATCGTGCCTTTGAATGATAGTTCTTGGAGTTCTTGAACTAGGAACTTGGAATCTTGAATAAATTTTCAGTATTAATGGTGAACTCTGGAGGTTCTTGAAGTTGGATGTAGGAGCTTAGGGTTTTCTTTTTGAGGGAATTTGATGAAATACAATATATAATGCTTCTAATAGGCTTTAATATAGGGTTTGGATGGATTTTGGGCGAGGGGGAATGACCAAAACTCCCCTAAAAATCAAATAATTCTTGAATCTGTCCTTCGATGGACTGTTTTGATAGTTTGAAGTAGATCAACCATAACGTTTTACTCCGATATCCAAATTGGATGAAACCAATTTGATTAAAAAGAGAACTCTCATATAGTTGCGTTGATATATAGTATCTCACCCAGATCATTGTGTACGAGGAGATATGATCATTTGAAGTTGACAAAAACAATTCACTTTTGATAGGCTGAAGTAGATCGGCCATTACTTTTTGCTCCAATAGAGAAATTGGATGAAACCAATTTCATTGGAAAGAGGACTCGCACAGATTTCCGTTTATGTATAGTAGATCACCCAGATCATTATTTACAAGGAGTTATGATGGTTTAAAGTTGGAGAAAAAATACGCCAGGCTTCACTAGTTTTTCCTGCACATTTTACTGTTTACTACTATTCACAGTTCAATCGGAATGTTCATAACTTGTCGCTCGGGTGTCCATTTTTGATGATCCACATATTGTTGGAAATCGTATTCGATACTCTACGCAATGGTGGTTCATAATCTAAGACATTCCACATGGAAAATTTATAATTCATTCTAGAAGATAGAACCCAACACGTTTACGCATAAAATTTCAACGAAAAATCTCTCAGAGTATTACATCATCCCCCGTTGGAAACATTCATCCTGGAATGACGCTATACATGCTAAGATTAGATAGGGAATACAACATACAGCTGAAACCATTCGTTAGACTCATCACCACATCGTTTCTCACTCCGATTGCAACATAGAAAGCATAAACTCAAGAAACTAAAGTTGAACACATAATAAATGACAGCTGAACTACTGCAACTTTAATCAAAAGTGCATGATTTAGGAAAGAACGGTACCTTTGGCTTGATCGGAGTTCGCAGAAAATAGGTGTGGGTACTTGGATCGCATATCCGCCTCAGCTTCCCAAGTTGCACCCTCAACACATTGGTTTCACCACAACACCTTGACCAAGGGAACTTCTTTGTTCCTTAGTCTTCGGACACTGAAATCAACAATCTCAACAGGAATCTCATCAAAAGAAAGATTTTCTTGAATGTCAGCACTCACAGAGAAATCCACTAGCACAACATCGCTAATATGCTTTCTAAGCACGGAGACATGGGATATTGGATGAACAGAGGACAACTCAGAAGGAAACTCAACCTCATAAGCTACCTTACCAACACGGCTAAGAATTTTTTAAGGACCAACATAACGGGGACTAAGCTACCTTACACTAGGTCACCAACTTCAAACTCAAAGTCTCTCCTTCTAACATCCGCATATGACTTTTGATGACTCTGCGCAGTTTTCAACCTTTCCTTAATCAACTTAACTTTTTCCATAGCCTCAAATACCGAATCAGGACCACTCACAGCCACTTCATCCACCTCGAACAAACCTATGGTTTATCTACACTTCCTCCTATATAAGGCTTCAAACGGAGCCATGCCAATACTAGAGTGGAAACTGTTATTGTAAGAAAACTCTATCAAAGGTAAGTGATCATCCCAACCTCCCTTAAAGTCAAGTGTACAAGCTTTCAACATATCCTTTAAGGTCTGGATGGTCTGCTCAGCCTGACCATCAATCTGCAGATGAAAAGCAAAACTCAAAAGACCTTGGGTACCAAGACCCTTCTGAAAAGCTTTCCAAAATTGCGAAGTGAACTGAGTACCCCTATCCGAAATGATAGAGAAGAGAACTCCATGCAGTCTAACTAGCTCTCGAATATACAATCTAGCATAATCCTCAGCAGTATATGAAGTATGAACAGGAAAGAAATCAGAAGACTTAGTCAATCTATCAACGACAACCCAAATGGAATCATGATGGCATTGGGAAGGAGGAAAACCAATCATTAAGTCCATATTTATATCTTCCCAGTTCCAAGTGGGAATACTAAACTCTTGCATCATACCACCAGGTCTTTGGCATGTTTCACACTTAGCTATAAATGTTGTTATATCTTTCTTCATGCCACACTACCAATAGATTTCCCGCAAGTCTCGGCACATCTTGGTAGACCAGGATGAATAGAATATCATGCCCCGTGCACTTCAGCCATAATCCTCCGTCTCAGATCATCAATATTCGGGACACACAATCTACCCTGCAATCTCATCACACCATCTCCCCCTAGGGAGAAAACCTCTACTTTTTGGGCCTTGACTGACTCTTCAGTCTGACCAAAGTAGCATCTAATTATTTCTTTTCCTTCACTTCCGAAACCAAGGAGGATTCAAAACTACTCTGAACCTCTATATTACCTTCAGTAGATTCAAACAACCAAACCCTTAATATAACCAAATGATGTACATCATGAGCCAAGTCTTTCTTACCTTCTACCACATGCGAAACACTACCCATGGACACTCTACTTGGGGCATCCGCCACAATATTGGCCTTGTCCGACTGGTACAACACACTCATATCATAATCGTTTAACAATTCTAATCATCCTCTCTGCCTAAGATTAAATTCTCTCTCGGTAAACACATACTGTAGACTCTTATAAACAGTGAAAACATCAACATGGACACCATACAAATAGTGTCTCCAAATTTTCAAAGCAAACACAACAGCAACCAACTTAAGGTCATGGGTGGGGTAATTTTTCTCATAGGGTTTCAACTGTCTAGAAGCATAAGCTATCACCTTACCTTTTTGCATCAATACGCAACCCAACCCAACTCTCAAAGCATCACAGTACACCACAAAACCACCAACACCATCAGGCAAAGTCAAAATAGGGGCTAAAGTGAGTCGAGTCTTCAACTCCTGAAAACTCTTTTCACAAGATTCGGACAACAAGAACATTACTTTATTTTGGGTCAATCTAGTCATAGGAGACATTATAGAGGAGAAACCCTCAACAAAACAACAGTAGTAGCCTTCTAAACCCAAGAAACTTCGGATATCAGTTGGAGAAATAGGTCTAGGCCAATTTCTAATAGCTTCGGTCTTTCAGGGATTAATTCTAATACCCTCGGAAGAAATGATATGACCTAGAAAAGCAACTGACCATAGTTAAAACTCACACTTACTGAACTTGGTAAACAACTTGTGATCTGCAAGGGTTTGCAAGACAGTTCGGAGATGATAAAAATGTTCATCCTTACTACGGGAGTACACCAATATATCATCGATGAACACTATGACAAACATATCCAGATATGGTCTGAACACTCAATTCATGAGGTCCATGAAGGCTGCTGGGGCATGAGTTAACCTGAAAGACATAACAAGAAACTCAAAATGGCCATAAAAAGTTTGGAAAGTGGTTTTCGGGATGTCACACTCCCTAACTTTGAGTTGATGATAACCAGAATGAAGGTATATCTTTGAGAAATAACTTGCACCTTGCAATTGGTGAAACAAAATCACAGCTTCATGGCCTAGTTGATTGCAGATCTTGCATTGAGCATCTAGTCTCTTCCAACATTTAAATGGAGGATGACCTATTTCGCCACTAGAAAGGTGGTAGTTTTTCCTTGAATTATTACCCTTGTTTTGAGTCTTGTGGTTAGATGCCAAAGCTTCTTCAACAATACCATCCTGTCTTATAAGCCTTCTTTGTTCTTGTGCATGCAATGTATTTAATAATTCCGTCAAAGTAATCTTGTACAGGCCTTTTGTGATTTTCAAGGTAGTTATTGATACTTAGTATCTTTCATGTAGCGTAACAACAATTTTTTCAACAATTCTTGAATCTTTAAATTTTGTGCCAAGAAACCTTGACTTGTTAATAATGCCAAGAAGTCGGTCTAAGTACTCTTTGACGGTCTTATATTCTTTCATCTTTTGGAATTCGAATTCCCTTATTTGATTCAACACCTTCATGCCTCATATTCTTTAATATCCTGTTTATTCTTGCTTTAGGTAATCCCATATTTTGTTTTTTAATTTAAATGCCATAATTTTCATGAAAATTATCGGAGACACACTAGCAAATAAAGTTGCTCTTGCCTTTGATTTTATGATTTTCTTTTCCTTTGGGCTTTTGATCTGGGCTACCGTGGGATCATTGGGCAGCAGAAGAACATCATAATATCCTCGATGGCCTCCCAAAGATCTAAAGCCTCAAGATTACTCTGAATTCTTACAACATAAAGTTGGTAATTCTTCCCATCAAAGACGGGAGGAGCTATTTTGGAAAACTTTTTTTCAGAATTCATCTTACTCACAGATCCCTCAAGAAAATGGCTCAAGATATCAGTTGTTGGTTTTTTGATTAGAAATTATAGAAATACCAAAAAAGACTTGACAGAAAAGATACTGCAATTGTATATTATATTGTCAAAGGAAATTGTTTTATTAATAACTCAAAGACATATATTTATAGCTAAATTGTCAACTAAAAAAATATAAAAATAAGCAACTAAATTTAAATTCAAATAACAAAGAGATGACTAATTCCTAAGTTTAAGCGACACAAAACTCTAATAATTTAAAACTTCAATAGTTATCTACTTTATTTATTTCTAAGACATATTTTCAATAGAAATACATAATCTACATATATCTCCAGATCTCATTCCACTGTGCATCGCTTTAGACAATCATTTGTTCTCTCAATATCTAGTTTGGGCAACAAATATCATGTACAAATATGCCTGTGAAAGACGAGTAGGAAAGCACACGGGTTGATTTCCTATTTTCATTATAGTTAGGATTGCGTTCCGCATCCACGGCGGAAACAACTAGGGGTCAGACTTTTTATACTCTTCTGTTGTAAATAAATGATCCTATCATAGATCCATTAGGGTCTTGAAATTATATAAATATGATAAGAATAGAAGCAACAAGAAAGATGTATGGTCTAATGAGGTTACTATAAAATATTTACTTATAGGTGGGCAAGCTCTTCTATTCTGGTTGGATTAAAAGGGTTAGTCATCCAAAAATTTGGATTCCTTTTTTATTGCAAATATTCACTAGTAGAATACCATATTTCAATGGATTGACGTAATTTTTATACCTTCTCTACAATCCCATATTTGTTTTTTCTAAATCAAACTTTGTTGTTCAGCATCTTCAATGAGCCATTCCTTAGAAGGTAGTATTAAAAGGTCATCATGTCCTAATGAAATGGATATAGTAGTAGCTTATCGGAACCTCGAAGTTCTTACTTGATCTAGGATATGTGATGTATATGCCATTCCTAACTGCTCTATTAATCTACTAATAAGTCGTTTCGTGGTAGTTCCTTCTATCGCTTCATTCTGAAAGACCAAATTGACCCGTTCTGCCATAATTCCCCATATATTCTGCTGAGTAGGATTTTACAATGGGTCTGAGTCGATGATTATAAAAGCTACGATAGTCTCATAGTCATGGTTCATATCTAATAGGACCACACAAGGATATATCTTCTTCCCACAAACATATTCTATACAGAACAAGATTATCCATAAATAGTGTAAATATCCTTACTAGCATGTTTACTAATCCCTGCATCCTATTTACACTATACCTTTAGCTCAAAAAATTGAATATATCTCTCACCTTACTGCCTCTTCCATCTGAAAAGTGTTCCAAATGCACTTATTTACGCAAACTAATTCTCGAAAAGATACTCTATCCAAACAGACTCTCTTCTAGTTTCTTGTATCCTTCATTGCATCACATGTACAATTAAATAATTTTGGCCTCTTTATCTTTATATTTTCATATTCTCAATTTAACAAGTATAAAATGGCAACTCGGCGCATTAAAGCTCCTGCTATGCGCAAGGTCCGGGGAAGGGCCCCACCACAAGACTATATTGTATAGTGTCTTAACTTGTATTTTTGTTAGAGGCTGTTTTCAAGGCTAGAAATCCGTGATCTCCGTACAAAATTATAATTAGAGTTTGTTATTATTTTTATAGTGATGATTACTTGTTTTTAAGGATCAGCTAATGTCACCACACTATAGAAAAGAAGATTCTCCTTTTACGACAAAGGGGTAAAAGAACGAAACTCTATCGTATCAGAAAAAGAAAATGAAAATAGAACTTGTCATATATTCATACTACAAGGAGACCCATCACACCAAATCCTTCTGAAAGCACATCCTATTATCTATTACCAACAATTTAGCCAATAAATTAAAATAAAACCTGCTTATATAAATTACAAGATACAAACAAAGGACTGGTTATACAAATTGCACTAGACAAGATTACATGACAAAAGACTACGTACAATGAACTCAGAAAATCCAACAACTCAGTCCAAACATGCTAAAAACTAGTAGGTTACATATTAAATTCAAAATGCAAAAGTTGGTGATTGTCTTGAACTAACAATATTTTTGTTTATCATGCTTCGGGTTACATCATTTTTTGTTGGACAATCCATCCCAACGTATGGCCCACTTAGGGCTGGGTTAGACTACTATTTTTAAGGCCCTTTTGTTAAAAAGGCTAGACCGTCCTAACATGTTTAGCTCTTTAGCCCACTAGGATTGAATTGAGTTGAATTGGGCCAACGTATTTTCACAACTCTATCCATCATTTCTATTCACCGTCTATGTCATCATAGTGAAAGAAATGATCAATATTCCATCTGTTTCCTCATCTTTTTATCAGTTATTCTCTTTTTTCCTTCTCATATTTACTTGCATCTCCTCCTTTAAATCTCGTATTATATAAATTTCAGTTATAGTTCTTTCCTATTCTTAGGGTATAAGGTGTCTATGCTTTTTCTCTAGGACTCAAATGACAGCATAAACTCAGGTTACGAAGTAATGAATACGCCATTAAATAGAACTGTGATAAGAGAATAGCACTGATCAGACCCAGTTCACAACCTAGGATAGCTAATTCCACCTTGCCTAAATAAGTGAGATTGCCATAGAAATCTCATGCCACGCAAGTTATTGCCTCCTCTTTCTCTACCGATTTGTCACCACCCGAGCCAGGGCCCTAGCCGTAACGAGCATCCCACCATAAAGGTTCAGGCGCTTTTCTAAATATGGTAATCATGCATAATATTCATGTAGTATAAGAAAATTTGCAGAAAATAATACACGAAGGAACCATGGTCAGTCACATAAACTTGAACAATTTAAAAAGGCAAAATATGAATAGTCTAAACATAAAACAACCGTCTGCAAAATCTCTAACATTACAATAACCATCATACGTCTAAGACAAAACTAGGACAAGGCCCCCAGTAAACTATAAAGAAGAAAGAAACAATGAAATCTGATAATCAGGCCTTCCAGAATAGAGTCGGCTCACCAATTGCAACTTTTGACACACACGGATCTACTACTGTATGGACCCAGGACTGTGCCTCGGATCCTAAGATAGAGGGGGTCAATACATATGTACTGGTACACAGAGAAACCCAAAATATTGAATTTATATATAAAACATAGGTGAGAGAAAGCCATAAAACAATGTACATAAAGTAGTTTAAAATACAGGGGCAAATCTTAAATGATCTTAAAACTGTCTTGTCAAGGCAATTTCAATTCTTTCTATTACTTCTGAAATAGGTGGTACACCCTACATTTCTAAAAGTATCCCACGGTCTATATGGGATCCACCCTTAAGTCGTTGGCCAAGACCCCAACCCGAGTTTACCGCAAGAGTTGAAGTGTCTGATTCTAATTCAGATATGCCCCAGGGAACTAGGCCAGCGTATAATAATATATCTATATTGGTAAAACATGATTTTAGGCAATGGATTGAGTGACCCATTCCTACTTCGGGTAACCACCCAATTCTCTAATTTACCATTTTTATCCTGTTTTAAACATGCATCTTTCTGAATCAAAACCTGAAATCTGAAATGAAATCTATATTCTGTTTTGAGTTTTATCATGTCCTTATCTGATTTGGTATCATCATACCAAGACTTGCAAGTCATGTTTTTGAGCCATAAAATATCATATTACAGTGTTCTCTTTCAAAACATAAGCTTTGGGCCGCCATATTTTAAAAAATTCAAGCAGATTCATACTTCAAAGCATTTGTCAAATTACGTTAAAGGCATTGTTTTTAGCTTTTTAACACACATGTGTGGCCACGAAATTTGTGATGAATCATACAAGTTTCTTAATGAACCTATTTAACCATTAATACCATATACAATACCCTTTCTTCGTTGCAAAACCATAATCAAGTCTTAACAACCATAAAAGAATTTGTAACAAAATTCACAATATACAGTCAAATAAATCACGACGTACTAAAACAAGAAATCTTTAAGCAAGAGAGGGATTGCCAATAATTGATGCTCTCAATTAAACATTTAGATTCATCAAGTGCATGCATTTATATTTATATAAGTAAGAGTTCAATTTTCAGGGGAGGACTCAAAACCAAAGCAATAATGTCATTAAAGGGTTAGTAATGCACAATTGTAAACATAAATCTTCAAACCCCTTTCTAAATTCCTAATTTCTAAACTTTAAACCTTATTCAAAGTGTATTAAACTCGCCCATGTAGTTTAGAAAAAGCCCACATACCTTCTATTATAAGATTTTAAGGATGAAAGCTGGATCGTAATTTGTTTCTTGGAATTCTTGATCTTAGGGATGAATTCTTGATCTTTGGGGATGAGCTAGGATTTTGATTTTTAAGGGAAAATCGAATAAAAGATTCAATTGATGATTCTAGAGGCTGAAATTCTATGTTATAGGTGGGTTAGGGTGAAGGAAAGGACCCTTTTGCCCTTAAAAATGTGAAAACAAAACCTGGGAATTAGGTGTGTGCGACAGAGCGCGCGTCACACACTAATTGTGCACAACTACTGCCTCTCTCACGAAAATGGCTATAACTTTTCACTCGGGTATTGGATTTTGGAAAAAATTTATTGTTGGAAAGGTAATTCAATTATCTACAATTTGGTGGGTCTTTAGCTTAAAAATTATGTGTGTATCGAAAGTTATATATGTTGAAAGTTGACCCTTGTAGAATCAAATATCAAACTTTAGATGAATGAATGACTCTTAGCTCAACCTTGCTCCAAGTGATTTTTATGAACAATTTACACCACATAATCACTTCATACACTAGGAGAAGGATAATCACACATGAATTTAAATATAAACCATGGAATTAGAGCTTACGCATTTAGGAATGATGGTTCGGTTTCTAGCTCAAAAATGTGGAGCGTTACATTATCTCTCCCTTGGGATCATTTATCCCCGAATGATGGGTAGGGACTTGTTGAAGTTATACAAGTGTTGAACAAAGAATGAAACGTCGCATTGAACATGTTTCCTTAACAAAATATGTTATGGTATCAAAAAATTTTTATGATAACTCCTAGTGAAATGTGAAAGCACGAAACATAAGATAGTGAGGCTTTACATAGGGACGATCTTGCACATGAGTTCTACGCACCATAATAATCACAACATAAGGCAGAGGTTTATTTGACGCTAGTAGGCCTGATGTACGTTGGTACCATCATGAAATAACCAAACATGATATCGATGTGACCTCGGCATGTGTTCTATGGCACATAATCAAAACATCGTAAGGCATGAGTTTTCCCTAGACTCCTCGGCTCAATTAAGATTGGTACACGACATGAGATGAGATTCCCGCAGGACATAAGAATAGATTAGATATATTCTTTATCTTAAAGATACACCGAATAGACTTAAAATTAGGGACACTACTCCTCCACACCCCAAATAATAAATAACATACTTCATATTTTCCAACCTACAATTCTCCCAACATGTATCTAACCAAAAAAATTTGAGTTACACTTCAAAGTGCTCTTATGTTGAAGCCTAACTCAGAGTTACAAGATGCTAACTCAAGCTACAGTCACTTGTATTCTACATCCCATTAATAAAATTACTTCACCTTATCACTACCACCAAACAAACTTGAGTTTTTAATCAAGGAGCATCAACTACATGAACCAGTGATTTGTATTTTCATCAATCATAACATTCAAGCCTATCATTACTATACCCACTTTATGGATCTCCCCACTAAGTACATCAATTTCAATCATTCTCACTAAGATTTTTCCCACATAGCACCTTCTTAACTATCTCACAAAATGATATTTCATGTCCTTCTTCCTCTTCCTCTATAGACTTAGCTCAAGAAATCACAGAAGAAACTTTCACCTTTAAGAATATCTACTCCCTTACCTAACACATTACTACGCCTCCACAACCACCATCATACCAACATACAGAGGGTCATTGAGGGATCCGAGCATACATATCATGAATAAAAATAACACTTATCATGTAACACCCCGCAAAATCATCCATGCGTTAACTCGTGGTAATATGCTCTTAGAGTTAAATGACTAGAATAGTGTCAAAGAGACTTAGTCTCATTTTTCTCTTCAAAAATGAGTAAAGTTTAAACAATGTATAATTTCCCTAATTTTTACTTTTCATCATGTGAAAAATTGAATGAGCTTTCTGTCGATATAAGATTCGCCCAAATTCGATACGCGGGCAAGAAGTTATGGCTAATTTAAGTCTTAATTATAAAACACCATCATTTTGGTGCTTGGCATGTCACGGAGTGGGCCTATTTAGTAATTGTCAAATTCCAGTAGCATAGCGTGATTCTGGCTCGTCGCGCTAAAGTTCCATGTCCTAACCAGTGGGACAACGCGATGGCTCTGCATCGCGGTGACCTTAAAAATCCCATTCTTCAATTTTTAGTGAGCCACCGCTATCGTGGTGAATCACCGTGGTTCATTAAATTGGGCTCCCAATTATATTTTTATTCCACATCATTAAGGGTATATTGGATATTCCCCCCTCTCCCTTATCAGTTTAAATATGAGATTTTAATTCCAAATGACCTCATTATTAATATTTTCATCAGAAACCATCAAGAACACTCCTTAGGGTTTTAAACAAGAAAATCCAAGCAACCCAAGATTCAACCATGGGTTTTAGAAATTGATTGAAGATTTGGAATCCCCAAGATGTGGGCATCAAGAATCATCATTTAATTTCCTAAGTAGAGGTATGTGGGGTTTATACTTTGGAACTTATGATTTAAATTTCGCATCTTTGGTGTGTTGATGATACTATTGTTTTGGTATTTAGGCCTTTCCCCTTTAAACTGATTTAAACTTATATGAATATGTATGATGTTGAAGATTTGATTGAGAGAATTATTATTGAAACCCCTCTCTTTGATGATTTAGAGTTGATGAACTTGTTGGGAATGATTTGAGAAGCTTGTTTAGTATTTTGAAGGGGATCATTTCAATATTTAAGTATTTAACATGATTTTTATAATGATAAGAGCGAGTTTCTTGTTATGATTTCGTCCTTGTCTTAAAAAGAAAAAATTGCATATGATTGATATCTTTGACATGACCACCTTGTGAATTTAAAATGGTGAAAAAGAGAGTTTCTTGCGTATGTTTACATGAGCTTTAAGAAAGAGTTTCTTGAAATGATTTCTTGAGATGGTAGTCCCAGATTTATGTTTTAAACAGAGATTATTATATACTAATAATGGCTCAGAGATATGACTTGCATGTCAGTAGTATGACGATACCATAATAGAGTTAGAGTTTTCAAAGTATGTTTTTAGAGAATGAATGTCTTAAAGAGTTAAAAATGTGCATAAAGAGAGCTAGGGCTAGAGTTCAAGTAACTCTTAGCCTAAAACCGTGATTTGCCGATCCGGATATATTATTTTTACGCTGGCGACGGTCGTATGGCATAGCAAAGTCAGATAATCCAACCCTTGTGGCACACTTGGGTTGGAGGCTTCCCTGCCGAGTCAATGGAACATTCCATATGGCCCATGGAATTTTAGAGTTATAGGGTATACCATCTAGCGTAGAAGTAAAACAAAGAATGTCTCCGAGTTCAGATGATTTTCTTTCAGAGTCTTTCAGAAATACCCATCTATATTGATCTCATATATATTGAATATAAATTATTATTTTGGATTTGCTCTGCATACCAGTACATCTATATTGACCGCTACCTCCCAGGTTTGGAGGCTCAGTCTAAGGGTCCGGCTAAGTAGTAGAGTATACCAGAGAGAAATTATCTGTGCAGTGGTGAGCCTTCTTTGTTAAAGAATTCCTGTTATTTCAGATTATGTTGTTCCTTTATTTTGGTCGACTGGGGGCCTTGTCCCAACTTTCAGATAGTTGTCAGATTTTTATGTTGCAGAGATTTTGCAGACTGTTCTAAATGTTGTTTAGTTGAGTTTGGATTTCATTCCTTATTGTTAAACTAAATCTAGAGTATGACCATGTTTCCGCATCGGATTATATTTCTGCAACTCCTTTTATTATGTGAATGTTGTGCATCATTTCCAAATAAAGTATGATGCCCGTGCCTTCATGTTTTGTGATCTCCATCTCATCTAGGCGCTAGTTCGGGTCATGAAAAACATGATATCAAAGCACGGTTCATGGTACTAGGATGTCTGCAAAATTGTATTGGGTAGAATCTTATTTATGGGTGTGTAGCACACTGCACTTATAAGCAGGAGGCTACTAGGTGTTTAGGAATATTTCCCCTCTTTGTAATTTAGTTTGTGCTTTCGAATCTAATCTTTCCTCTAATCCGTGATCCCTTGCATTTCAGAAAAACAACCATGCCTGATCAGAATGCTCAGACAGATGAGGTTTGTCCTACTCATGGGATGAGGACCCAAAATATAGCTCAGACTTTGAAGTATGATACTACTCTGGTAGTCCCACTTACTCAGACCAGCCCACCTAAGGTACCCAGAGCTCCCTAGATGCGGACCAACCGCACTCAACTTCGTGAGAGAGAAGTATCTAATGCAAAATTTCGACAGTCCATTCACATGCTTACACAGATGGTAGCCACATAGACTCAATAGTCAGAAGATATTGGGTCTACATCTGGTACGTTTGAGGATACAAGAGTGGGCTAGTTAATGAGGATGAACCCGCATAAGTTTACTAGTACCAAGGTATAAGAGGATCTATAGTAGTTTGTGGACGAGATGGAGAAGATCTTTTAGGTGATACATGTATATTAGGTAAAGAGGGTTGAGTTAGAAGCTTACCATTTTAAGGATGTAGCGAACCAATGGTATAACAGGTGGGAAGATTCAAAGAGTGAGCATGCCGAGCCCACAATTTGGGCCGAGTTCGTGGAAGCCTTCCTCGATCGATTCTTTCCTCTCGAGTTGAGGGAGGCCAAATCTAAAGAGTTTATAAATCTAAAATAGGGGAAGATGAGTGTCCAGGAGTAAACTTTGAAGTTCAACCAACTAGCCCCTTATGCTCAAGAGATGACTGGTAACATGAGAGCCCGAATAAGAAAATTTGCATCCGGACTTTCAGATGACTTCGGGCTTTAATGTTAGGGAGCAATGTTGAACCAGGACATGGATTTTACAAGACTCTCAGTCCACATGCAGCAAGTGGAGGAAAATAAAAAGAAGATCACCGAATCTAGATAGACCGACAGATAGGCAAATATAGCCAAAATAACAGACCAGAGCTACAATCAGTAGTAGAGTGGGAATTGGGGTAACGAATGATAAAAGAAGAAAAATTAGGGTAATGCATAGTCTGCAGCTAGTGCCCTGGTGAACAGACCCCCATTCGTATAGTGTACTCAAGATTTTCAGTATAGGCAGGGGCTGAGGATGCAGGGTTCACAGTCTCAAGGAAGTATAGCTCAGACCTCTCAGACATACCTACACTGTGAGAAATGCAGGAGGAATCCTCAGGGAGATATCAGTTTGGCACTATGGAGTGTTATTCGTGCAGCCAGCCAGGCCATATCCATAGAGAATGTTCAACAACAAAAGGTAATGTTGGTGGAGCCAAGTCACAGGCTAATTTTTTTGCACCACCACCACCTCAGAAGGGTGCTACTTCAGCCACCGAAAATGGCCGCAACCAGTTGTACACCTTAACAAACCGCTAAGAGGCAGAGGCCTCACCGAATGTAGTTACTGGTACTTTACAAATCTTTTCCCATGATGTTTATGTGTTACTTGATCCTAGGTCTACCCTGTCATATGTGACCCCTTATGTGGCTGTTGGTTTTGGGTTTGAACATGATGTGATTGCTGAGCCTTTTTCTGTTTCCACTCTGGTGGGGGATTCTCTAGTGGCTAGGAGGGTGTATAGAAATTGTGTGGTGGATGTTTGTGTCCGGGATACAATGGCAGACCTCAGAGGCCTAGACATGCTTGATTTAAATGCTATCCTAGGGATGGGCTGTCTTCATTTGTGCTATGCCACATTAAATCATAGAACCCGAACAATCACCTTTTCTTTTCTAAGTGAACCGATGATAGAATGGAAGGGACATTCATTAGCGCCTAGAGGTATCTTTATATATCATATCAGAGCCCGTACATTTATTTCAAAAGGTTGTCTGTACTATCTTATTCGGGTTAAAGATTCTAATATCGAAAGTCCTTTCTTTCCATCTGTCCTGGTAGTAAATGAGTTCCAAAAAGTCTTTCCAGATGATCTCCCGAGAATACCACCTGATAGGGTGATAGATTTTGGCATTGATTGATTGCCATATACTCGTACTACCTCTATTTCGCCATATAGAATGGCTCCAGCAGAGTTAAAAGAGTTGAAAGAGCAGCTAACAGATCTTCTAGATAAAGGTTTTATCCGTCCTAGTGTTTCTCCCTGTGGTGCAACTGTATTTTTCATGCAAAATAAACATGGTTACCTTTGTATGTGCATAGATTACTGTCAGTTGAATAAGGTCACAATTAAAAATAAACATGCTCTTTCTAGGATTGATGATCTTTTTGACAAACTTCAGGGTGCTAAATATTATTTAAAGATAGACCTTTATTCGGGATATCAACAGTTGAATGTTATGGAGTCAGATATTCCCAAAATATCTTTCCTAACCAGATACAGTCATTATGAATTCTTAGTCATGTCCTTCGGGTTGACTAACGCCCCTGCCGCCTTCATGGATCTTACGAAAATGGTTTTCTATCAGTTTCTAGATCTGTTTGTTGTGGTTTTCATTGATAGTATTCTGATTTATTCCAAGAGTAAGGAGGACCATGCCAATCACCTCTGAATCATCCTTCGGACTCTCAAAGATCATGAGTTATATGCGAAATTTTCCAAGTCCTAATTCTTACTCAATGCTATTGCTTTCTTGGGGCATATCGTGTCTAGTGATGAGATTAAGGTTGATCCCCAGAAGATTAAGGCAGTGAGAAAATGGCCCAAACCCACGACTCCAACTGATATTCGGAGCTTCTTGGGTTTACCAGGATATTACAGAAGATTTGTAGAGATTTTTTCTTCCATAGCTGCACCACTTACTAAGTTGACTTAGAAAAAGGTGAAGTTCATGTGGTCTGACTCTTGTGGGAATAGTTTTGAGAAGTTAAAAGATAGGTTAACAACTGCTCCTATTTTGACTCTTCTTGAAGGTACGGAAGGGTTTGTTGTGTACTGTGATGCATCCCATGTGGGACTTGGGTGTGTACTTATGTAGCACCGTAAGTTGGTGGCTTATGCATCCAGGTAGTTGAAGTTGCATGAGCGAAATTACCCCACCCATGACTTAGAGTTAGTGGTTGTGTTGTTTGCACTTAAAATTGGGCGGTATTATCTTTATGGGGTGCATGTTGGTGTTTTCACTGGCCATAAGAGTTTACAGCATGTTTTCTAGCAGAAAGAAATGAACCTCCGACAACGGCGCTGGATAGAATTTCTAAATTATTATGACCTGAGCCAACACTATTATTGGGGCAAAAAAATATGGTAGCCAACGCCCTTAGTAGGTTGTCTATGGGTTGTCTTTCTCATGTTGAAGAAGTGAAAAGAGAGATGGTGAAGGATATTCATCGACTAGTAAATCTTGAAGTGCGACTCTTAGATTTTAAAGATGGAGGGGTAGTTGTTCACGAGATAACTAAATCATCCCTTTGTGAAGAAGTTAAAGGGAAACAGATCGAAGATCCCATATTGATGAAGATCAAGAAAGATGTGGGTCAACAGAAGGTGATGTCCTTTGAAATTGGTGGTGATCGTATTTTGAGATATCAGGGTATATTGTGAGTGCCAGATGTAGATGGTCTACAAAAGAGAATCCTTGTCGAAGCTCACACTTTGAGGTATTTTTTTCACCCAAGCTCTACCAAGATGTGTCATGATCTGAAAACCATTTATTAGTGGAATAATATAAAGTGCGATGTGGCTAACTATGTCGCCAAGTGTTTGAACTATCAACAAGTTAAGGTAGAACATATGAGGCCTGGTGGTACTTCCCAAGAGATTGCCTTGCCTTTATTGAAATATGAAATAATCTATATGGATTTCATTACGAGACTTCCGAGGTCCCGAAACCAATATAAATCTGTTCGGAGTTTTATCATGGCCTTATCTGATTTTGTATCATCACACCAAGACTTTCAAATCATCTTTCTCAGCCATAAAACATCATATAACAGTCCCCTCTTTCAAAACATAAGGCTTGGGCCACCATATTTTAAACAATTCAAGCAGATTCATACTTTAAAGCACTTGTCAAATTATATAAAAGGCATTGTTTTCAGCTTTTCAACAAACATGTGATGGCCATGAAATTTGTGACAAATCATGCAAGTTTCTTAATGAACATCTTTAACCGTTAACACCAAATGCAATACCCTCTCTTCATTGCAAAACCATAATCAAGTCTTAACAACCATGAAAGTATTTCTAACATACTTCGCAATGTACATTCAAATAAATCATGGTGTACTAATACAAGAAATCTTTAAGCAAGGGATGGATTTCCAATAATTGATGCTCTCAATTCAACATTTAGATTC
>JAPEIP010000012.1:40445256-40464409 GCA_026120095.1 Capsicum chinense | reverse complement strand
GACGCCTACCCTTTTCCCATTCTCATGTTTCTAGTAGTAGTCCTTTTCAATTAGTTTATTTTGATTTTTGGGAACCTTCCCCCATCCATCTATTAATTAATCCTCCTACTCTGTTTTATTTATTGATAATTGCACCAAATTTATTTGGATATATTTTGTGTCACATAAATCACAAGTTGTTTAGTTTTTCACTCAATTTAAGTTTGCCATTGAAACCCAGTTTGGGATGAAAATAAAATTAGTTCAAACTGACTGGGGAGTTGAGAACCAAAATGTATTATTATTTTTACAAAATTAAGGCATTCATCATCGTATTTCTTGTCCTTATAGAATTCAAACAAATGGTGCATCGGAACGCCAAAATCATATTATAATTAAATAAGGACTCACTTTTCTTTCCGATGTTTCTCTTCCATTTCAATTTTGGGAGCATGCATTTCTCACTGCTATGTACTTATCTAATATTACAATATCCTCTTCGTTGTCCTTTATATCACTATATCAATTACTTTATAAAAATTCTCCTGATTATGGTTTTCTCAAACCTTTCGGTTGCCTTTGTTATCCTTTCTTCGACCCTACAACCATCATAAAGTTGATTTTCGGTCTCTTCCTTGTGTCTTTATAGGGTATAGTTCTCGTCATA
The DNA here is from genome assembly GCA_026120095.1 of Capsicum chinense. Lineage (NCBI taxonomy): Eukaryota > Viridiplantae > Streptophyta > Magnoliopsida > Solanales > Solanaceae > Capsicum > Capsicum chinense. The sequence continues at coordinate 40,463,763 of JAPEIP010000012.1, read as the reverse complement.
AAGGTTACCTTTGTTACCATGTCGTGTCTTCTAGAAATTATATTACTCGTCATGTTGTGTTTGATGAAAATACTTTCCTATATCCTCCATGAGGCCGATCACAACATCCTCCTCCTCCTCATCCCATTTTATCAACTCTTCTTTCTCTTTACTCAAACAAGTTTCTCAATACCCAGTGCGTTCACATTCTCTCGTATTAAGGTCATCATCAAGTCCTCCAATTGAATTACCTATCCCCTTATCTGAGCACACTAATCATACACACATACCTTCCACTATATCCCCTCAAGAATATCCAAAAATAGAGCATAGACCAACCATTAACCCACCTGAACACCTACCACCATCTATTTCCTCTTACCCGACCTCAACCCCTTCCTATTTTTGCCCCTCCGACACCTCTCGTCATCACCTGGTTGTTCAAAGTAAAACTAATTCCTTAAAAACAAAAGCTCTTATAACATCTTGACATTCTTTTCCTCCTGATACTTCGCACATTCTAGAAACAACAACATAATGGCATCATGCTATGCAGACAAAATTTTTAGCCTTTATGAAAAATAAGACTTGGACATTAGTTTCACCATTGCCTAATTCTACATTGTTAGATGTAAATGGGTCTACAAGGTTAAGAGAAAAGTTGATGGATCTATTGAACATCACAAAGCTCATCTTGTAGCGAAAGGTTTTCACCCAGAGGAGGGTGTTGATTCTTTGATACTTTTATTGCCTTATTAACCCTACAACCATTCGGCTTGTTCTATATTTAGCTGTGACAAATAAGTGGCCCACTCGACAATTTCATAGTAACAATGCATTCTTAAATGGTGATCTCTCCGAACAAGTGTTTATAGAGCAACCAAAAGATTTTGTTGATCCTCATCGGCTACATTTTGAATGCAAACTAAATAAGGCCTTATACAGCCTCAAACAAGCGCCACACGCTTTGTTCAATAAGTTAAAGTTTTTATCCTCGGTATTGGCTTCTGCTCTTATTTATCTGACTCTTCTCTTTTTGTGCAGCAAACCTCTAAGCACACAACATATGTTCTTGTCTGTGAGGATGACCTTATTCTAACTGGCAGTGATAGTAATTTCATCACTGCATTTATTCGTTCTCTTAATCAATAGTTTTCTATCAAAGATCTTTGATCCTTAAATTATTTTCTTGGTATTGAATTAAGTCCAACAACAATTGGGATCATTTTATCTCAAGGAAGGTAAATTCATGACTTACATCATCGAACTAACATGGTTGATACAAAGCCTATCTCTAGTCCAGCGGAACCTGGATCAAGACTTACTCTTTTTGGTGATCCCCTGATGCTTGTTTATACCATAGTGTTGTAAGAGCACTTCAATATGTTACTATCACTATGCTATAAATATCCTATGCAGTCAATCGAGTATGCCAATTTATGCAAGCAGCCACCATTTCTCATTGGTTAGCTGTCAAATGCATACATGGATATCTAAAAGGATCCGTCTATGATAGCCTCTTACTACGACATATGTCTGATTCTATCCTTGTGGCCTTTTCAGGTGTTGGTTTGATCTATGACCTTGACGATAGTCGCTACCAACATGGTTTTGCATTGTTTAATGGAGGTAACCTGATCAGTTGGTCTTCTCGCAAACAAAAGGCTATAGCCTACTCAAGCGCTGAAGATGAGTATTGTGCTTTAGCTTTTGCAACTACTGAATTAATTTGGGTTCAGCAACTTTTTAGTGAGCTACGTGCTCCTCTTACTGCACCCCCTATTGTCCATTGTGCTAATCTAAGTGCACAGTTTTTATCTCGAAATCCTGTCATCCATCAATGGTCAAAGCATATTCGTCTTGATTATCATTTTGTGCAAGAGATCGTTGAAGATCAATCATTGGTGGTTCTCTATGTTCCATCTCAAAATCAACTTGCATACATATCGGTTCCTCAATCCTTGATCCAATCTCATGGTTCGATCCCGAACATGATCTTGCAGGGGGCTATTAGACTTTATTTTGAATTTGAATTGTTGTAGCTTTTTCTATAACAAAAAGATTACCTTTCCTGTAGAATAGACAATAGTAAGGACTCTTATATTTATCCTTAACATGTACAAATTTATATAAAAAGAGATGTAATCAGCAAAACAAAAAAATCGACACTTACATTCTCAACCTTCTTGTGCTTAACCTTTCTCATTTTTTATACTTCTCTGATTGGAGATACCGGATACTTAAATTCAAAAATTCAGACAGAAAATGGTGCAAAAGAAACTTAGCTGAACATGCCATTTTCTCAAATTGAACTCACAATCATGTAATTTTACATCACTTTTCCAATTCTACTAGACATGGTATGAAGTTCACCTGAATAGAAGCATGATCTTCAGATTTATTATTATCCATTGAATGGAGTTGTTAGTTGTTAATAGTACGTGCCCTACAGATTTCTTTATTTTAGCCTAGCTGTTGCCTATCAATGAAATAGATTGAATAATATGTTTCAAGCTAGCTAAAACAGTAAGCAAATAACACAGTGAATTTTCAAGTGGAAAACTAAAATGAATGGACTCACGAGGATTCAAATATAGATACAGAAAAGTAAATATAGTAGGATAAGATAATGATGATAGAAAGATAGATACAAAATTGATAACAAAAGGAAAATCGAAGGGTGTTTCAAACCCTAAAACCTCTGTTAATGACTATCAATAAGCACCTGACTCTTACGTGACCGCAAAGGGTATTATATCACCCTTACAACCAACATTTCTAAGCAAGGTTCAACATCGGCTTTTTGAAGCCCTCATCACTCCCATGGAGTTCTCAGGAATACATTATGTAATTTAATCAACAAAAAGTTCCTAATGAAATGACTAAGGTAACTATTTATAGTAGTTTCTTTTGCACAACTAGCCTATCACAAAAATAGCCCAAAAGTGTCTATTTTGGAAATAACCGATAAGGGCTCTCTTTATTCCTGCTCCATGCTGTTCCTCGGCTCCAACATATCTTCCAAACATAATATTGCTTTATTAGACACTCGACGAAGGGCCGCCAAGAACATTCTTGGATCCTTAAGACGATCAAGGCTTTGACCTGCTCATGTTGGCCTCAAATTATGTGATCAAACGCGTTGACGCCCAATTGACTTGTATCAAAAACACCTGGCTCGAAGAGGTGTAAAAAAACCATGACCCATACCTCTACGGGATTTAACCTCAACTCCACTAAAAGACTTGCACCTCAACAATCAAGAAATTACAAGACGTTTGTAAAGTAAGAGTTACAAACTTCTAATTCCAACTTCTACAAAACACAAACCTTTCCAAGGTGAGTATTCCCAAGTCTTCGAGTTCCCCAACTTGAAGACAATACTCCTAACTTAGTTTATACTTCACTGATACTAGAAATTGATAAATAGTACAACTCAAGAACAAAACAAAGACATAAAATCAAGGACTCCTTATCTTTTAGTAATAGGAACAGCTTCAACTATGGCTCCTTCAAGCTTTGGGACTAGAGGGATAATTTTTTGATGGATTCTATCATTGTAAGTATGTCGGTGACTGTCAGTTTAACTTCTATTTAATAACCACTCTCTAAAGAGTCCTTTGTGTTAGCAATCTTCTATCTCCAGTTGGACTCATCAACTCAACATAGTTTGGTGTTAAACCAAAGTCCTTCTTCAAGTCAATATCCCTCATCTCAGTAGGACTCCTTCTTAAACTCACCCTATTCTATCTTCAAGTGTTGTTTTTTATTCAATTTCTACTTCTTCTTTATCACACATTAAGATAGTTTGAGTATATCAGAACCAGGTTTACTTGTACATTCCTGACTTTAAGCAATCTTGTCTGTATCTCTCAGTGAAACCTGTAACCTATCTTCCTATGCTTGGACCAGCTTGAGTAACATATTTTATTAAAGTGTCAGTCATTAAAACTTCATTGATCTAAAAAGTTTCCCCTTTTTTATGATGGCAAACCACTGCCTTTGTACACTTTATTGTATTTTTTAATGCATTGAGTCAAAAGATAATACTAGAATGAAATAGATTAGACACTAGGTAGGCACCATGGTTTGGCTTGCCTACTGGGGAATAAGGTAGGCTCTATCACCACTTGAAAAATTGGGTCGTGACAGCTTAGTATGAGAGCTTAGATTTCATTGGTACTATTGGTACTTAAGCCAATGTTTAATAGAGTCCCATAGATTGATATGGAGACATCTGTATCCTATCTTCGGGAGGCTATGAGGTATTTTTAGGGAAAATCTTTATTTTCTTAATCCATTTTTGTGCGTTAAGATTGAGTTGGTTATCAGTTTTATTGATTCACTCTTTACCCAGATGGATAGGATGCATAGTTCGAATGACTAGGATCGGGACCCTGAGTCCACTGTTAAAGTTCCAGCGGAGGGTCTAGGATGACTTATGGGTCGGGGGTAGGATAAAGTAGCAACCCCAGTTTGAGATCAGTTTAGGAATCCACCACCTGATCCTGTTATAGCTTTTGAGACTGAGAGAGATCTAGTATTCCGACACAACAACAGATAGGCCAGGGGGTAGCCTAGGCTCCACCTAGTTTTATAGCTTTATTAATTCTTCAAGATATATTGGTACAGTTATTGGGGCTAGTTGGTGGTCTACTAACCGAGGGACCTTAACTAGCATCACGGCATGGAGTTAATTTAGGAGCACAGCCCACGACAGTAGTGCCTAGGGCAGATGTTCCACTAGCACCAATAGTACCATAAGCGGTAGAAGGCCAGCCATTTATGTCTTCAGAAGAGAAGAAGTTGTTGGGCCAATTTTTTAGATTGACACCACCCAGGTTTGTTGGGACCTCCGGAGAGGATGCTAATAAGTTTTTATCCAGTTCTGAGGAGCGATTGAGAAATTTGGAGTTGGTTGAGGTACGAGGAGTGAACTTTGTTGCTTATTAGTTAGAAACGATAGTAAGGAGGTGTTGGAGGGGTTATCTTGATTCAAGGAATATTGGATCTCCACCAGTGACTTCAACTCAATTCTTTGAGGCTTTCTTGAGGAAGTATATGCCTCGCAGCAAGTGTGAGCATCTTTGGAATAAGTTTACAACATTGAGACAGGGTTCTATATCTATGGCTAAGTATGAGGCGAGATTCCATAAGTTAGCTAGTAACACCACTATAATTCTTCCTACGGAGTATGAGCGGATTAGATGCTTTGTCAAGGGATTAAGATTATCACTTCAAGGGATACATAGAGTTTTGTGACTTTAGGAAAGTCTTTTTCTGAGATAGTTAAGTATGCTTATTCTATAGACGAGATGGATCATGAGGTCCAAGGGAAAGCAATAAGAGAACACGTTACCAGGATAGCTATAATGATTCACAGTTCATAGAAGGATTTCATGGTAGGTACCCCTAGTAGCTACCTTGTAAACATCAGCATTAGCCTAGTCAGCCAGTATAAGTATTGCTTCAGATATCAGATAGGGGTTATCCTAGTTTTAGTAGTTCTAGTGGTTAGAGTAACAGCCAGCGGTAGAGGCATTCAGTCAGGATCGTTGAGTCAGGGTAGCCATTCCAGATTCACTAGATCTTCCAGATAGAGCTGGTGCCCAAGGCATGTTATGGATGAAGGGTGGTTAGTCACTTTGCCCGTAAGTGTCCTTAACATAGGATAGTTGAGCCTTCAGTTTTTACTATACAATCGATCAGGTCAGTTCCTCCAGTAGGTAGGGGTTATGCACAGAGGTTATGGGATGGTCCTCAAGATTCAGGGCTATTTGAATGCTATATTAGGCAGATCTGAGAATGAGGCTTCCTATGCTTTGATCACAGGTAATATTACCATATACCATCAACCAACTTCTGCTTTGTTTGATCCTAATTACATATTTTGTTATGTTTTTGCTTATTTTACATCATGGTTGGGTTTATGTTTTGAGTCTTTATCTGTGCCATTGCATATAGCTACCCCCGCGGGTGATTCTTTTGTAGTGGATTGGTTATATGTCTTTTTTGGTGACTGTTGAGAGTTTAATACTCAAATTTATCTCATTATCCTAGATATGATAGATTTTGATGTTATTCTACGAATAGATTGGCTATGTCTTGACCATGTAGTCTTGTATTATTTTTCTAAGACTGTTTCTTTAGCCTTGCCTGGCGTACCTCTAGTTGTATGGCAAGTTTCTATTAGCTACATGATGATGGGGATTATTTCTTATATTCAGGCTAGTAGACTGATATTGAGGGGTTTTAAGTCATGTCTTGCGTATTTATGGGATGTTACTGCTGAGAGTCTATCGGTTGATTCCATCACTGTGGTTTGAGAGTTTCCTGATGTGGTTTCGACTGGCCTACCTGACCTCCCTCCCTAGCATGATATGCGCACCAAGTATCCCTACCTGTTAAGTCCTCAGGTACGTCCTTATGCTTTACTTTCGCGGAAAAAAGTCCTTTTAGTAGTGAATGCTGTAATGACACACATGGCTATTTGTCTGTATTTTCATACATTTTCAGTATCCAGCGATTTTCCATAACTTTCCTAAGTTATTTATGACTTGTTGGGACTGACAGTTCGGTTTTCAGGCGGTTCTTTTGGTTAATTTTAGTAATATCAAGTATATTGTGGAATATTTAATTTAAATTGACATTTGGTAGATATATAATTTATTGCCTTCTAAAATATTTTTGATATTCACAAAATTCCTTTAGTTATATTATATTTATATCACTTTATAGTGGCTTTTATAGTCTATTAACATTTTAAGGGGAGATAGTAAATCTAGAAATATTAAAATAATATTATTATATAATGGAGATTTTGTTAGAAATTATTTTGTATTAATTATGGTATATTTAAAATATTATAATTATTTTACCGTGCATCTAAGCAATATCCGAGTATATAAGTAATGGAATTAAATTTGTGAATATGGTTGTCACCCACCACGTGGAAGTCGAATAGGGTAGGCAACATATAGCTAAGGCATGCTGCCACTTCAAATTTAAGTTACCACTTAAGCTAACGAATATTACAATTTAAAGAATGTGCTGGCATGAACGAATGATAATAAATATGTATGTATGTGCATATATATATGTATGTATGTGTTGTATTGCAGCTTTATATCCTTTGTGTTTTCTAACATATGAACCTGCCTATAATTTTCTATATAAGACCATATCTACCATTATTGTCGCTCTTACTACTTCTCTCTCTCACTATATATATATATATATACAAACATATGTGAGTTGTGAAAGAATTTAAGGGAAAAATTTATTATCTGCATCAAGTTATTCAGGTCTGAATTCTAGTAGGGCACTATCCAGCGGCTTAATAAAGAGATATTTTATCTTTGGCGTCCAAGTAGGCTAGGCTTACCCTACCTTTAGATTATTTACTGAAATTGTGGACTATTATGCTAGTTCTAGATAATTACTTGTAGTTGCAAACCATTATACATATATAGCATGGCTTATTTATCCACATTATTAGCCCGTTTTGGTATATTTTGGTATTTTGTCTTTCAATATAATATAACATCTATCACTTTAGGATGTGAAATTAAATAGCAAACCTTGAATCTGTCCTTTTAGAATTAAGATGTGCGTACGATAATTTGACGTATTTTATCTTCTGTTCAGGTTCAGTATATACTTTATTTCTATCATTGATTGTGAACTTTTGTACCATGCTGACATTGTTATGGTATGACATGAATTTTAATATTACATTGGGGTATGGTTACTATGAGATCCTGTTCGAGTTTGGCATCTGATTATGGTTGTGGTTCCTTTGAATTCCGATTCGAGTCCGACATCTGATTATGGTTATGGTTCCTTTGAGTTCTGGTTCGAGTCCAACATCCGATTATTGTTGTGGTTCCATTGAATTTCGGTTCGAGTCTAGCATCTGATTATAATTTTGGTTCCTTTGAGTTTTGGTTCGATTCCGACATCTGATTATGGGTTCTGTTGTATACTATATATGTGGCCTCTACTATTACCCACTATGTTCGGTTTAAATCTCACATGTGTCCTCATGATATTATCCATTACTACCGGTTGGAGTTCGGTTTTGGCCTCTCGTTACTACCCTTTGGTGCCGATTCAAGTTCGGTGCATATCTAGAGGTCTACTATAATTTCATGTGATTGGCTCAGTTACAGATTATTTCTGGTTATTTTCTTTAATTGCTACTTGTATTTCCCAGCAGCTTATGGGGGTGCGGATGGGTTAATTATCTTCTTCACTCTGCCTAGTGGGCTTATGGGGTCCAGTTAGGTTATGTTTGTATTCCTTGCAGGCTTATGGGGGCCAGGTTAGGTTATGTTTGATTTGTCAGTAATTACTGCGTTATTTATTTTGTATATCACTTGTATTTATTCCTTTATCTTAATGGCATAGCTTGGCAGTTGTTTACCTTTCTACTATTGACTTAGATTATATCCTTGCACTGTAGTTACACCTTTTTTGTGTTGAGCTCAGTCGGCCGATAATTCCTACTGAATACCTATTGATTTAGTACTAATACTACACTTTTGCATCTTTTCCTGGATGCAGATCCGAGTCGTAGTAGCCGACATTGGTGTGATTCCTACCGTCCAATACAGATTCTGAGAAGGGTGAGCTTACTGTCGTTCTAGGTCGATCCTCCTCTATCTACTCTGGTTTAGTCTTTTTTAGTCTTTTGTACTCGAGACAACTTGTGTATATTGGGTATTTTTTGGATTCTGTCTAGTACTCTGGGTATATTTTAGTTGTGGCTCTCGAACCAAACTTACCAGGTCTTGATAGGGATTCTTTTGTATATTTGGTCCTTTTCATTCCCTCATTTTAGTGTATGAGAAATGTTTAGTTTCTTTTTGTTACTGTTTATTACTATTGCTAACATTATAAGCGATCTTTTCTGATTTATACCTATTAGCCCTTTACCTAATATTCCGGGCTATGGTTTGGCTTGCTTACTGGGAGATAATGTAGGTGCCATCATGACTTGAAAAATTGAGTCGTGACATGAAATCTCTCCTACAAGTCTATCCACACACTATGAGCATTAGAAGCATAGATAATGTTGCTCAAAAGATCATTTCGTACTGAATGCATGATCCATGAAAATACCACAACATTCACTCTTTCCCCTTGGTCATGCATGGACTCATCAAAGTGAGATTTAGGATAACGACAATCAACAATCCCAACCTTTTTCTACCCTATAAGACTAAAAGTCATAGATCGACTCCACAGGGTATAATTGTCGGTAAGAGGAATAGATATCAGGGAGCTAACTTGAGTGTCATTATGGTACAAATATAAGGGATGGATTATGGTCAATTTCAATTATGCTACATCGTGCAGCAACATTTGCAGGTGTAGCTGCTGTTTGTGTAGGTTCTGCAATAGAATTACGTGTGATCACCATGGTTGTAGCCTTCAAGGTGAGATGAGCTAAACCATTGAAGAGTTGTCTACTCATTGCATTTTATCAATGATCTCAAGCACCAATCACAACCTTGAATTAGTGGTTGTTGGCTCGGATACCATGTTAAAACTTCTAAATGAGCTAAGAAAACCAAGGGAAATAAAGAATCTAGAAGGGAGCTATTTCAGTAACTTGATTAGTCTTGGTAAAATGAGCTGCTACGACATGCTATTTTTAGACTAATTTGGCTCCTTGTGACAGCTGTACTATGACAACTGTCACTTCCAACTAACCTCTAACTAACAAACAACGCATGCTTATAGTGTGTACTAACAAGCCTCAACTCCGATCAACTTGATAACCAACTTTCTCATCTCAGCAATAGGGAGGGTCAAGAGGATTGAGAACACGCAGACATTACCTCTACCTCCAAGTTAGAGAGGCTATATCCGATAGACTCGCCATAGTCACAAAAATATCAAGATATTTACAAGTATTTATTTCAATTATCTTATGATTCGGATGTGAACAAGTCATATATCAAGATGAACCAGCTGTTAAAATAAAGTGGTTTAGCAAGTTATAATGAATCATGAAGATTTTCAGTAGTGCATTTATTTAGAGTGACAGCACCATGGTCTATAATACGCTTAGTGGAATGAAGAGTAAAGTAGCATTATGTGTAAACCTGTCATTAATCAAGCAGTGCTATACTTCTTGATCACAGTAATGGAGAATGAATAACAGATCACGAAGAAGAAGAAGAAGAAGAAGTAAGTTATAAGGAAAAAAGAGAGATCATTAGAGAAGGAGTAACTTTGTTGTATTTTTCATTATTCAGAAATGTACACAAGCATCTACACTTATAGGCTTGTGAATGTACCAACTAACTAACTAGCCGTTAGAGTAACTACCTACTAGACAGGTATAACTAATTTTTGAACTAGTCTATTTTTAGTCTTTTCTTAGTTCTGCTTCCTCTTCATATTTCATAACATTTCAGCACTTCTCCATTCTTCTCTTCATACTTCAACACTCCCCATCAAGCTAGGAATGTGATACAAGAAAGACAAGGAAACATGAAACAAACACCAAAATCATTCCACTAGCCAAGAAACGGAGAACCTCTTTTGGTGACCCCTCTTGGATTCGCTACCAACAAGAAGAATACAAGTCACAATGGCGTAATAACACCAAAACAGTAGCAACACAAAAAAAAAAGATGAAAAATAGACTAATTTTTGAATCCACATTAACAACACAAACACACGGTTACAACATCATCACTACTACACGATTACAAAGAAACAAAAGGATAGATAGTTAGACAAATTGAAGGTATAATATTAACAACCCAACAGCCTATTCCACTCTTGGACCTTTAACATAACACACATAAAATACCTAACTCTTACGTTGGTACAAGAGTGACCCCGATCTCCCAAGCATCCAATGTTTCCAAGATTGAATTGAACACGAGCGATTCCACACTCAAGTTGATTTCCCTAGTTACAATTTCGGGTTGGTGGCCTTCTCTCCTTAGAGAGGAAATGTTTAGGTGTTATAAAATCATAATATTCATCAAAATCTCTCTAATCAAACCCTACATTATTCTATTCATACTGTATTACAAATAATAGGTAAAATGACCAAAACGCCCCTTAGTGAAGGGGCACCCCTCTAGCATATGTAGTGGACTGATTTGGACCTTTTAGTGTATGTAATGGACTGTTTTGGTGTCCATTTAGGTGATCCTTTTCACTTCGTTGCACACACAAAGCCTCGGGTATAACGTATGCCCTCATAAGTCCATCTACATGATCGTACTCGTATCAGAAGGTGTGAAGATGCCACAGATTCCCAGCTTGGCATTAATATGAACTTGTTGTGTTATTATCAGCCCCTTAGTTAACCTGTCTGCGGGCTGATCTTGAGTTGCAATGTAATGAGTTCTGATCATCCCTTGAACAATCTTTTCCCTAATAAAGAAGCAGTCAATGTCAATATATTTTGTTCTCTCATGGTATATAGGATTTGCTGCTATTTACAAAGTAGATTTTCTATCACTGAATACACCCACAGGTAGAACGACTTTATTCCCAAATTCCTTCATTAATCCTAGGATCCATACTAACTCTGCAGTTACTGCTGCAAGACTTCTAACTAAGCTTCAGCTGAACTCTTGGAAACAATAGTTTGGTTCTTTGATTTCCATTAAAATATTGATTCTCGAACCTTCACAAATTAGCCTGTTACATACCTTCTACTTTGAGCACATGGTGCCCATTCTGCATCACAATAAACACTTACTCAATCTTTTGTATTGCTAAACAATAGCACATCTTGGCCTGGTTGGTTTTTAAAATATTTAAAAACTCTGAGTGCTGCTTCCATGTGACACTTATTAGGATCTTGAAGGAACTGACTCAATGTTTGAACACCAAAGTCTATGTCTAGCCTTGTCATGGTTAGGTACAGTAGTTTACTAATTAGTTTCTGGTAAGCAATTTGATCAGGAGACTTCCCTTTATTGACATGCTCATCAAGCCATTTAGATGTCAGTTTGATATTGTAATACATAGGAGTGGTTGCAGGTTTGGCTACTGTTAAACCTAGCTCATATAGTAGTTCGAATGAATACTTTCACTGGTGCATCAGAATCCTTTTGTCAGATGTTGCAAATTTTATTTCAAGAAAGAATCTCAGCTCACCTAGATCTTTCATCTTGAAGTTCTGATGTAGGATTTCCTTGGTTTCTTCTATCGTTTTCAAACTATCTCCAGTGATTTGCATGTCATCAACATATACTAGTACCAATATGACTCCTTCTATTGTATTCTTGATGTATAATGATGGATCATATTGAATTTGAGTGAATTGAGACCTTAACAACACTTCTGATAGCTTTTTATTCAACATCCTTAGTTCTTGCTTTAGTCCATATAGGAATTTTAGTAGTCTGCATACTACATTCTCCACCTTACTAGCAAATCCCTGAGGTAGGTCCATGTAGACTTCATCATTGAGATCACCAATCAAGAATGCATTATAGACTTTCATTTGTTGATTGAGATCACCATTCTAGAATGCATTATAGACTTTAATTTGATGTATAAACCATTGCTTCCTAGCTACAACAGCAAGTATAGTCTTTATTGTCTTTGTCTTTATAATAGGTGAAAGGGTTTCTTTATAATTAATTTCTTCTCTTTGTCCATAACCTTTTTCTACAAGCCTAGCCTTTAATCTTTGAACATCACCTACAGCCTTATATTTCACTTTGTAGATCCATCTGTAACCAATAGCTTTCTTCCCTTTGGGTAAAGGAACAATCTCTCAAGTGTTATTGGAATTCAGTGCATCTATCTCATTTTTCATTGCTTCCACCCATCTAGGATCTTTACAGGCCTCATTGTAACTAGTAGGCCTAGTGACAGAAGAGGTTTTGAGCACACAGTCCTTATATGTAGAGGAGAGTTTATCATATGATGCATGATTAGCAAGAGCATGAGGCACCTTTTTTGCTGTCTTGGTAACAAAATCATTCATCCACACTAGTGTCTTTCTGCCTCTAGTTTACTTCCTTTGGTCTAGAGTACCTGTAGACAGAAGGAGCTTTAGTTGACCATTTTTGATATACTTTAGTTATGGACTATGCAGGACTAGGAGTATCCTGCTGTGTCTGTTCTTGTTGGCTTACTTGACTGGGAACCCTTTGTGGTGCCATGGTTACTGGGATCTGTATAACTGTCTCTTCACCACCTAGTATTTGGTATTTGTCTTCCAAAGGGATGATATGGTGTGGTGATTGAGTTTGATGTTTGACAAGTTTGAATATAAATACATCTTCTCTGAAAGACACATCTCTACTCACAGAGAAGATGTTAGTTGATATATCATATATGAAGTATCCCTTCTAAGTGCTAGAGTATCCCATCATGATGCTTGTTTTGTCTCTAGTAATGAGTTTATCATGCTTATTTAGTACCTTGACATAGCATAGGCACCCCATTACTCTTAGACGATCACAGTTAGGTCTCTTAACATACAATTTCTCATAAGGAGTTGAGAGCTTAATTACTGAGCTAGGTAGTTTATTAATGAGATAGACTGCAGTTGAAACACAATATCCCAAGAACCTTATTGGAATTTTAGCATGAAGCCTTAGAGCTCTTGTTACCTCTAAGATATGTCTATGTTTTTTCCAATCCAAACCATTCTGATGAGGAGAATATGGGCATGTTATTTGATGGATTATACCACAGTCTTGAAATAGCTTCTGTCATAATGAGTTAACAAACTCCCTGCCATTATCAGCTCTGATCACCTTAACTGTCTTCTCAAACTATGTCTTGACATACATAAAAAACTGTTCTTTTTTTTGAAAGAAAACATCTGACTTAAGCTTGATCAGAAACACCCATGTAAATCTTGAGAAATCATCAACAACTGTTAGAAAATATTTGTTATCAGTCATAGTTGGTACTTTGTATGGTCCCTACAAATCTATGTGCACAAGATCAAAACAACAAGTACTTTGAATATTAGTTGACAGAAATGGTAATCTAGTGTGTTTAGCACTAGGAAAGATGCTACACTATTTTATTCTATCTTCTATCACTTGTACACCTTAACCTAAAATCCTCCTTAACACTCTTGTTGAAGCATGTCCCAACCTTTGGTGCCACAGATCTACTTCAACTTGTGTCTTTTCCATAGTTATTTTAGTATTTTCTTTAGTTACTACTGGAAATCTATTCGTTGATTGATCTTCAACTAGATATAAGCTTCCATCTAGTTTCCTAATCCACTTCACCTTTCTAGTACAAAGATCCTTCAGGGAAGAAGTTCACTGAACAAGGCTATTCCTTAATCAGTTGTGATACTGATAGGAGACTACATGAAAACTATGGGATATGATAGACATTTTGTATGGTATTTCCTTCTAATAGACAACTGGTTCCCACATGTGTAACCATGGTAGTATCACTATTTGAAAGATATACTTTCTTTGGATTTTGTAATTTTGTAACTGTCTTGTTAAGAAATAACTCTGAATAACTACCCATTTGATTTGTAGTAACTGTATCTATAATCCATTTCTGTGAACCAAAAAAAGCTAAGCAAGAAGAAGTACCTATGTCTAGATGTACAAGATTTGCTCATATTGGTCCTTGGTGAATTCTGCATTTCCAATTTGACTTAGTTGAGTCAATTGATTGCTTTGACTTACTGATTGACCTACATCTTTATTATAACATCCCAGTTGATCAACTTGATACTCATGAGAATCCATGGCTACATTATAAGATATGTTAGATCCTTTATGCTTGAGCTTCTTCTTAGCCTTATAATATTGAGGATAACTAATCAACTTCCAACAATTTTCTTTGGTATGTCCCTTGAGTTTACAGAAGTCACATTTCACCTGCACATTTCTCTTGAATTTGTGACCTTGGCTTCCACCTACTCCATTTCTTGCCTACATTACTTATTCAAGATTAATTTCTGTAATTGCATGATTCATGCCTAGAATTTCTTCCTGAGATGCAATGGATTTGTGGCTTTCATCACTCATTACCATTGCATAAGCTTGGTTAACAGTTGGGAGGGGGATCATAAGCAAGATTTGGATCCTTGTTTTGTGTAAGACTCATTCAGACCCATAAGAAAATGGAACAACTTTAGTTTTTGCAGATGTAAGACATAGTCCTTTGATTTATCACAATCACATCCAGGTGCTGGTACAAGAGCCTCAAACTTTTCCCCCTAAATCTTTAAGTTTAGAGAAGTACATAGACACTGAGGCTGTATCTTGAGACATTGTAATCCAATGTTCTTGGAGTAACCCTGAAAGCTTCAACAGAATCTACAACAACATTTTGATTCACCATTGTTGAAGACAAGCAGTTCTTGATTCAAGACTTCCTGATGTTACTATAAAGCAACTAATACACCGGAATCGATCTTGCTCTACTAGTTTTCTAGAGAGTAAAGCTCTGATACCATGTCATTATTCAAGCAGTGCTATACTTCTTGATCATAGTAATGGAGAATGAATAATAGATTAAAATGAAGTAGAAGAAGAACAAAGTAATAAGGAAGAAAGAGAGATCAGTAGAGAAGGAGTAACTTTGTTGTATTTTTCATTATTCAGAAATGTACACAGGAATCTACATTTCTAGGCTTGTGAAAGTACCAACTAACTAACTAACTAGCCGTTAGAGTAACTACCTACTAGACAGTTATAACAAATTTTTGAACTAGACTATTTTTGGTCTTTTCTCAGTTCTGTTTCCTCTTCATATTTCACAACATTTCAGCACTTCTCCATTCTTCTCTTCATACTTCAACAAAGCCAGTTATGGAGAGCCTTCACTACGGTGTATTATGTCAAGGAAACCGAATTTGGTATAAGCAAAAGTAGCCCGTCAAAACTAAAATCACAAGCAATAGAATAATACAAAGAAATGAAACGGTAAGAAATAACTAAATATTAACGTTTAGATATCACCCGGGTACTCCTGCATGCTACTAGTTTCAGAAATTTTAAAATCGAATTTGGGTTCCAGAATAGAGTCACTAGAAAATAGCTGCCAGTGCATCGCCGGAGCTTTTTCTCGCTATTATCGTAAGTCTGAAAACTATTGGCCTGCTGTCGTCGTCCAAACTTGTTATGATCGGTGCTACCCCCTTACACTGTTGCTGGAGTTAAGCTGGCGGGAACCCCTAATCCCACTGGTAATAGCAGTTACGAGAGTGCAAGAAAGAGGAAGAGGGAGAGAGAGCTAGGGGTAGAGAGAGCTGGGGAGAAAGAGTATGGCACGCTACACACCCTTAAAAGAGACTCTACGCAACATGGTTTTGTGGGCTCCCTATTAAATATGAACCTAGGGATTTGATACCAATCTAACATGATCTGAATCGAGGTCTAGTCGTGTTGGGTATCTCAAGTCCAACCAGGATTGAAAACCACCTTAATACCCCACTGTTAACTACCCTACACCCTATTGGATGAATTCCAAACATATAATAAGATAAAATAATAATAAATTAAAGATATTAGATGAAGTCTATAACCATAACCAAAAAGTCAAAACTAAGTGTCTAACCACTACCAATGCTAACACTAATACCGATATCGCCTATGCTCATAGTATTCTTACAAAGCCTCTAACCAAAATCAAAGATTATCCAGTTGAGATATGACCTCGACTATAGAATATTCCAAAACTAAGGAAATAATAATAATAAAAAAAATTCATAGCATGAAAAGGAGTCTTTCAGAGTCTGAAAGCTCACCGCTTCAATCAAACTCAAAGTTGTCTCAAATCTAAGTCAAGAGCAGGAGAAATGGTAGTATGGTTGGTTCCTACATCGCGTGGGGATACAATTCCTAAAGATGATTAACAGAGTGAACACTAGCATGTAATTCAGGGATAAAGATAAAATAATGCCATCAATTCAAAACCAAATCAAATAGCTATATGCAATGAATATGAAATCTTAACCTAAATTGTATAGCTTTACCATCATAATCCATCCACAGGCTATACGGGTCTAATGTTACCCCCTGAATTAACCACAGTGCGTGTACCGCACAAATCGGAGGTATCATAGGGGCCGAGGATTCCAGTGTACCCTTATCCCTCCATGATACATAAATATAGAAATAATCTCAGCCTTACACTTGTATGCATAAGATGTACATTTTATCTTTCTCTAGTCTATATAAGACTTGTTGTAACATTAGAAGAGGGATCAGAAATTTCCACACTCTAGAAATTCCCTCCTGCCCTATCTAATCTCTTGTAAACCGTTTTTTAATGTTTTCATTGAAGTTTGAATAAATTTGTAAGTTGTTTAATCTGACTCTTTATCTTTATATACTGCTTTCTTTTAAATTTGAAAATTGTTCTCACGATCCGTTTTCTGGTTCCGTCTTGACCAAGAAGAACTTAACGTTCTTACAGATCAAGTCCTAAAAAGTATTTCTCCCCTAGAAAAGGTTTCTCCGCCAGTGTCACCAAAGACCTTTCCGATCATCCCAAATGACCATCTCCGAGAACCAGAGCCTAGTTCCTTTCCTTGCTCAGATTCTCCCAACACCTCCGACAAAGCTGTTACAGCCATAACAGCTTATAGCGAGCACATAGCCGTAAAAATTGTTATAAATAAGGACTTTGTTCTTAACAGAGTCGCACTCTTCGATGCAGGGGCAGATAGTAACTGTATCGCTAACGGTCTACTACCTACAAAGTACCTTCAAAAGAGTACCTCTCGTCTTTACTCAGCGACAGGAGAAAAAAATGGAAATCCATTATCAGCTCCCTAAAGCTCATGTCTGCAACAATGGCATTTGCCTTGTTAATGACTTCGTCATTACCGAAGATATCACAGAAGATATCATTTTAGGGATACCTTTCGTCAACCAGATTCGACCTTACTGGAGTACTACGATGGAATTCGTACAACTCTTTTAAACCAGACCTTATTTTTCCCTTTATTACGGCCCCTCTCGCAAGAAGAAGGAAACCTTATTAAAGAGCGAACGGTTTTTAAAATTAACCGACTTTCTTCCCATATCAATTTTCTTAAACAAGATATTCATATCAAGAAAATTGAGCAGTCTTTAAAAACCCCGGAGATGATTACTAAAATATCTAATCTCCACAATGTTTTTGAAAAAGAAATTTGTTCTGAATTTCCTAATGCTTTTTGGGAACGAAAAAAGCACTTGGTAGAACTTCCTTACATTTCAGGGTTTGACGAACAAACTATTCCTACTAAAGCTAGACCCATCCCAAAATGCATTAGGAAATTCGGAACAAATTTCTTTTTCAAAAACATTGTGGATATTACATATTTTAGTAATCATCTCCGGGGTTTTTAAAGACTGCTCAATTTTCTTGATATGAATATCTTGTTTAAGAAAATTGATATGGGAAGAAATTCGGTTAATTTTAAAAACCGTTCGCTCTTTAATAAGGTTTCCTTCTTCTTGCAAGAGGGGCCGTAATAAAGGGAAAAATAAGGTCTGGTTTAAAAGAGTTGTACGAATTCCATCGTAGTCACTCCAGTAAGGTCGAATCTGGTTGACGAAA
>JAPEIP010000012.1:40399627-40424054 GCA_026120095.1 Capsicum chinense | reverse complement strand
CAATCCTAATCTGGAAAGATGGAAAAATCTTGATGCAAGGAAAAAAAAGGTTGACAACCATTTTCTTTCTAACAACCCAAAAGACGAGATTTTTAGGGTGATCCCCATTAGTTGTTGGTATGGAGCTTCTTTTATTCTGTAAGGATGTGTTTGCCCATGTCATTTATCATTACAGCTTACTGACAAATACGTTGTCAACTGCGATGCAGATGAATGTGCCATGATGTTTGTTTGGTAAAGAAAGCCTTGAGGAAATCACCATTTTCGCTGCCGGTTGTGTCTGACAAGGTAAATCTTTAGCTCCGCTGAACTTTACAATTCGGAGACACGCACATGGAGGACTTTAAGAAGCATGAATAAGCCACGTAAGATGTATTCTGGTGTATTTATGGATGGAAATTTTTATGTGATAGGAGGATTTGGAAGAGCCAACTCAAAGCTATTGACATGAGCAAAGGAGTATGATCTGGCAACGGGAACGTGGACTGAAATCCCGAACAAGTCTCCTGTGCGACCTAACCTTAGGAATGGTATACCTGCTGCATCTGCAGCACCGCCATAGGTAGCTGCTGTAAATAATCAATTTACGCTGCTGACTATGCTGAAATGTTGGTTAGGAAGTATGAAAAGCATTAAAAAAACGGAGCTTCAGTCACCGTTCCAAAATAAATACGCAGCTTTGTCAGAATTTCCGAAGCTCCCTCCACCAATGCCGAGTAAATTGGTAGACTTAAAGACGAATAAGCCTTTTGATAAAGGGCAATCAACAAGTTCTTCTATCCAATCCAAACAAAGTTACGCTATGAAGGCTCCTGAAACCTTCGCGCAAGCCGTCGATCCCGCGGTAGTTAAAACAATACCAACCCCTCCCACTACAGAGGAATCCAAATTCATTACCACACAGGTAATGCCTATCATTGCATTAGAAAAAGAGTATGAAGGATATCCATTAGATCAGCTAATCAAGCCGGTTTATAATGATAAGAATTTCGTGGATACTGAACATCCCCTCAAAACCAGAAGGTATTATGAAGTTATCCTCATCGACACTGACTCTATTGAGGTCGAACATTTTATGAATGAGCGGAATCCAGAATACATTGATTATTCCAGATTCACTATTAAAAGGGTATTAACCCCTTTTAATTGGTTTGCAGATCACCTGCATACACCAATTGCACTATCCATGCCTCACAGGCCACAAACGTATAATTGGTACGACTATAAGTCAGCATGGTTCAATTTTTTATATGTCAGGCCAGGACACACCTGGTTTATTAAATATTGTCCAGCAATGGTCGATTCCATCATTCCTAGATGGTTTTATGAATGGTGGATTTATTTTGGAGGAATCAAAGAAATCCTCCCCCAACAATTCCATACCCGGTTCACGGATTTCTGCACAAAAGAAGGGTGTGTAACCCTCCCAGAGCACATTCAGATGTGCAAATTCTTTATCAAAAAGTGAGTCTCCTATATCATTTCCTAGAATTTTGCAAAGGGAGAACAAGACCGAATCAAATATTTATCCAAAGAGATAAAAGTCAAAGGGTGGACTCCCAAGCCAACAGCACCAAAAACTCTGGACAAGGAGAAAATAGCCACTTCCTCAACCACTGCTTCTCACAATAAGAAGGCCCTCAAGGAAAAATTAAAGAAGGCTTTACAAGATATGGAAAGCCAAGAAACTAATGAAGACGAAGTATTACAACTTCTAGAAGAAGCCTCCTCAACAGGGAATAGTGATAATAATGGAGATATGCTCAATCCTAAAGGAATATCTATGGCATATTTAGACCCCTATTAAGAATAGGGAAATGTCCCTTCAAAAGTAGAGGTTCAAAGAACCAGAATTATTTTTGAAAAGGCAATTTACTATTCCTAATTAGAATCCAAAAGCCACATGTTTTTCCAAAAGGACAAAGACACCGACAGTTTGCTTTTCTAAAATCTAAATGGAATCCAATGCTTTTCCAAAAGGAAAAGGACACAGCTAAATAGAATCCAATGCCCAAAAGGACACGGCATTCAATCAGCTTTTCTAAAAGGCTAAAGTACTGAGAAATAATCTCAACCTTACACTTGTATGCATAAGATGTACATTTTATCTTTCTCTAGTCTATATAAGACTTGTTGTAACATTAGCAGAGGCATCAGAAATTTCCACTCTCTAGAAATTCCCTCCTGCCCTATCTAATCTCTTGTAAACCATTTTGTAATGTTTTCATTGAAGTTTGAATAAATTTGTAAGTTGTTTAATCTGACTCTTTATCTTTATATACTGCTTTCTTTTAAATTTGAAGATGGTTCTCACGATCCGTTTTCTGGTAGTGAACTTACTTGTTCCAAATCTACCTGTGGGATAGATCATGCTCTCTTTAGGTATAATTTCTTGTTTGAATATGGTATAATCACTCCCAATGAAACTAGTGGTGATAATGATGGTATAGCTTATCTTGAAGTCTACAGCCTATATGCTAACCCACTATGGTGTGACAACATTCCTTCTAAAGATGGAATTATCTTTTTGCAAGATGAGAGTAATCTTAAGTGTTAATAATGTATAGTCCTTCTTGACAACCCGAGGGCAAAGGAGTCATTGATTCGTTGGGGTAATGTTTCTAAATGTACATCCTTGCTTGACACACTTTTGCTTAAATTTCATGAATCCCAACTTGTGGATTCCAAGTTATCTATTTGTTTGAAGAAAAGAGAGTGTATGTGCTTAAATGCTTTGTCTTCACCCGTTGATATATTTATACTTGATTCTTTCCTATACTACCTCTTTACCTATGATGCCATCCATGCTAGTTTTGGGTTTGCATTAAGTAGAGGTATAGGTTTTGTTCGTTGGCCCACTTGTTTGAATGACAAAGTTATGTGGGATTGGTGAACTTTGATACCAATAGTGGCACCACATTTTATGAGGCCACATGAAGAGGTAATGAAACAATTGTGCTTTATGGTTTCTAAGACAAGGGTAGCCTTACTTTTTGGACTTAGTGATACCATTACGACCTTTGTAGTTTCTTTATCTCCTGATACTTGTCATAGCCATTTCCTTAGTAACATTCTTACTAAACATTTCTTGACTAATACAAAGGATTCATGGTTATATATCAAGTATGTACCACCTTGGAATGATGATGTTATTTGTTGTACTAACCCTAACCCTTATGTCATGAGGAAGTTGTGCTTGTTTGTCCTTTCTTTAGTTTTGCAAGGTATGGATTCAAGGTCGAATCCTTTTCAGGAATGGGAGGATGATACGAGACAAATGGCCATCTATGCTTTTGAAGACGTCATTGGATGCCAATGCATAAAGACTCAAGACTTGGTCACCTCAAGGACACAAGAACATGCATGTAGGACCCGTTTTGAGTATGACATAAGGTAAAACCGTGTGGGAAAGATTGCGTGGGGGCTAACCTTTGATGCCAACCCAAGACTACAAGTGTAGAAGAATGACCCTATAGTTGTGGAGCATTGAAGAATAATCCTTCATTTATGGTGTTTTGGGGATCACACTTTGTTAGAAAGACACTTCATGGCCACCCCTTTCAATAAGGGTATTGTAGTTATTTTTGTTATGTAATAAGCTAGCCTCTATATAGTCTTCTATTAAGTCATTTGCTCTTTAGTTTTGGAAGGATAAATATGTGAAAAACTTCTTCACTCTTTGAGAGTGTAATACCCTTAGTGTGGGGATTGGATAAGCCATTAGTGTAGGGCTCGGAAAAGCCAATATCGTTTTTTCCTTGGAAATGGTGGATCTTGAGGTGAGTTTATTCCCTTGATGGTCATCGTAAGAACTTGGTACTTGTTAACTTGTTCTGTAGAGGTTTTAGAGTTTTGATACACTCTTTAGTTGCTACCTAATGGGTTCTCTTTGTGCCAAGTTAGCTATCTTTTACTTTTCTTAAGTTTATTTTGCTTTTCGTATTGTGTTGTTGTCTTGTTGTTGCGGGTAAAGGCTTGTGATTGTGGGTTGTTTGCGGACTGTTTTGGTGTTGTAGATACCGTTTGGTATCCAAACTCAATTGGAATGTTGGTTGGATTGCAATTCTGCATCTTAAACCTATTTAAAATTTCTCGCACGTACTTATTTTGGGAAACAAATATGCCATCATCAGATTGCACTACTTCTAAACCAAAAAAGTAATGCATCTTACCAAGATCAGACATCTCGAATTCATCCATCATAGACCTCTTGAAATCATAAAACATGACTTTATTATTCCCCATGAAGATGAGATCATCGACATATAAAAACCCAATGGGAATTTTCCCATTCTCCCCAATTTTCACAAAAAGTGTAGGCTCGTATAGACACTTTTGAAAACCCATTTTCTGAAAATAAGCCTCAATGCAACTATACCAAGCCTGTGGGTCTTGTTTTAGTCCATAAACATCTTTCTTTATCGATAAACTTTATGCTCACTTCCAATCTTAACATAACCATGGGTTTGTTCAATAAATACCTGTTCCACCAAGTATCCCTGCAGAAAAGGTGATTTGACATCCAATTGGAAGATCGGCCACGAATTTTATGGTACCAAGGCAATTAGCATTCTAATAGTGGCATGCATGTTAAATAATAGTCCATCATCCACGCGGGCTTTTTACGAGCACGACGAAGAGACTCAGTTTCTGCATCCGTTTCTTCTAAAGCTGTTGGTAAAGTTTCAGCAGTTGGTGAATTTTCAGCAAGAGTTGGTAAAATTTCAGAAGTTGCGGGAGTTGAATTCGCTGAACTTTCGGGTATTGCATATAGTTCTTCGGCTCTTGTATCAAATATGATTGGAGTGGAATGCTGCATACTCCAATCCCAAGTGTTTACTTCATCAAAAATAACATCTCTACAGACAAGAATCTTCTTCGGTAGTGGATTAAGCATTTTATATGCCTTTGATGCTTCACTAACACCGAGAAAGATAAATTTTTCACTTTTGTCATCAATCTTCTTCCTCTTCTTGTCTGGAATATGAGCATAGGAAATGCAACCGAAAATTCAAAAGTGGTCCACAGTTGGTTTTCTTCCACTCCAAGCCTTCTCTGGATTCATGTTTTGAACAACAAATGTTGGACTTCTATTTAACACATGAATGCTCTAATTTACCGCTTCTGCCCAGAAAGTATTTTCCATTTTTCCTTTGGCCAGCTAACTCTGCACCATATTGAGAATGGTTCTATTCATCCTCTCCGATACACCACTTGGTTGTGGTGTATAAGCAGTGGTGAACTCCCTTCGAATTCCACTAGATTCACAAAAATCTTCAAAGAGTTTTGAGCAATACTTGCCCCCACGATCAGTTTGAAGAGTCTTTATGACCCTTCCAGTTTCATTTTCTATGTGAGCCTTGAAGCTTTTAAATGCTCCAAAAGCTTCTGATTTTTCCTGTAAAAAATACACCAAAGTTTTCAGGGAAAAGTCAGCTGTAAAGGTAATGAAATACCTTTTACCTCCATTAGAAATTGGTTTAATTGGGCCACAGATATTTGAATACACCAGCTCCAAAGTACCCTTTTCTCTCCACAAATTTCCTTTGGTAAATTGAGAATGATGTTGTTTGCCAACAACTCATCCTTCACAAAATTTGGAAGGGATGATGATTTCTGGAAGACCTATCACCATATTTTTCTGTTGGAGAGTTTTTAATCCACCAAAATCCAATCGACCATATCTAAAATGCTACGTCCATGAGGGATCTTTTATTTCCGCATTTAAACAAGACTGAATACTCTCAATTATCAAGGGAAATAACCTCTTTGAATACATTTTCGCAATAGCAATAGCTCCTCTAGTAGGACTATAAATCTCACAAACATCTTTTCCGATGAAAATAGAATATCCTTTTTCTTGCAATTGTCCAACACTAAGTTGCTTTTTAAAGCAGGAACATAAAGCGCATTTGATATAATTTCTTCAAAACCATTCTTGGCGTTAATTTTAATATCACCTTTTCCCATTGCATCCATAGTATAGTAATCACCAAAAC
The DNA here is from genome assembly GCA_026120095.1 of Capsicum chinense. Taxonomy (NCBI): domain Eukaryota; kingdom Viridiplantae; phylum Streptophyta; class Magnoliopsida; order Solanales; family Solanaceae; genus Capsicum; species Capsicum chinense. The sequence goes on along the minus strand of JAPEIP010000012.1, from coordinate 40,418,055 downwards.
TAACTGTAGAACGAAAACCTTTATTTAACGAAGAAAAACAAGACTTACTCGCACTCATGTGATTACTGCAGCTATTGTCTAGATACCAAACATCTTGCATGGGTTTTTCTTCTGTGTCTATTGCCATCAATAGGGTCTCGGTTTCATTACTTTCAACAAAATTTGACTTCTCATCCTTGTTACTAGGCAGCTTATGGTAGCACTCAGACTGATAATGACCAAATTTATGACATCGTTAGCTTTCGAGTTTTGATTTGTCAAAATTCTTCCCTGCCTTTGCCATCATCATTGGCTCTAAATTTTCTTCCGCCATCTCTATTTCCTCTATTTCCCCTCCTTCTTCCTCTACCTCTACCCTTTTCTCTAGAATTGGAAGGAACAAAAGTAGAAGCTTTCAAGGCCTGCTCCTCAGAAGTTAAACTGCAGTACATCTTCTGTTCATGCACCAATAGGGAATTTTGTAATTCATCCAGCGATAACTCATCTATATCTTTTGATTCGTAAATGGAACAAACTACATAATCATACTTCTGCGTCAAAGAGAGCAATATTTTCTCAACAATTGTGACATCAATCATCTTCTCGCCATGAAATTGGCCAATACTCTTTGGACCGCTGGAGAATCTATGTCGTCCTCCACAATGGGCCAATAATTTTTGGACCATAAGAAATTCTTCATCAGCATGCTCCAATGGACATAGTATTAGGATTTTTGCTCTGATTTTCTTACTATATTTAAGATTTATTTTTTTCTTGGAAGGAAAATAAAACTTACCATGATTACTTTTACTTTTCCTGAAAGAAAAAAATATAATTCTTTTCCATATTTGGGTAACCTCTTTCTTGGTGGAAAGCTTTTGGACATCTATAAATAGAAGACCCCCCCTTCTCATACCATAACACGAGACTCCACAATTTAGTCATTAAAGAGTCTTTGTTTAGGGGGAGATTTCTCCCAGTAGGTTTAATGTTTTTCAATATTAGGTTTTATAATATGTAGGATGATTTGCCAAAACATATAATAATTTAATGCTTATAAGTATTGTGTTCTTTGTCGTCTGATTTATCATCTCATGTTTTGTAAACTTTAATCTTCCGCATGACGCCCTCTCGATTTCGAACCCAACAAGTTGTATCGAAGCTTATGGTTAAATGGTCCAATGGTGTGGTGAGACGAGATTAAACAGGTTCAAAGTGGTTTCAAAATCAAGCAACCAATTTGATGATAATGAAGATATATGTCCAAAAGCTACATGTGGAGATAATTGTTAATCATATTTTCAACAATCCTACTGTCAAAAAATAAAGCTCACTTTTAACCCTGCTAAAGTGCTTCAAAGTTTTTACCCCAAAAGGGCTTATATATTTTTAACCCAAAAATCTTTAATCTTTAAAGCATGTCAAACAGCAGTGATATATGAAGAATATACATGAAGAACGAAGATCATCCACAAGAAGAAGGTGGATCAAGTGTAGAAAATCAAGCCAAAAAGGGAGTCTGTTAGGGTTCCCCTGATTTTCTTAATATATTTAAGTTTTATTTTTTTCTTAGAAGGAAAATAAAAGTTACCATAATTACTTTTTCTTTTCCTGAAAGAAAAAAAATATAATTCTTTTCCATATTTGGCTAACCTCTTTATTGGAGGAAAGGTTTTGGACATCTATAAATAGAATACCCCCTTCTCATACAATAACACAAGAGACTCCACAATGTAGTCATTAAAGAGTCTTTGTTTAGGGGAAGATTTTCTCCTAATAGGTTTAATATTTTTCAATATTAGGTTTTATATTATGTAGGCCGATTGGCCAAAACATATAAAAATTTAATGCTTTTAAGTATTGTGTTCTTTGTCATCTGATTTATCATCTCATGGTTTGCAAACTTTAAGCTTCCACATGACGCCCTCTCGATTTCGAACACAACACATAGTGACCATCAAAGCGAGTAATTGCTTCTTGTACGATGTTACTATCTGATGCCATGAGTGTTACAGAATAGAGAAGTGAGATTTAACTGCTGCTACATTTTTTTTTCACTACAGGATCTCATGCTCGCACTGATGCCACTGTAAACATATACGAAACAGAGAAGTATATGCAGAAAGTAAAGGACTAAAGATAGAGTCAACACACTGAATTTAATGAGACTATCATGATTGTTATTTATAGCCTGTGACTATTGATTTAATAGGAAGAAAGACGTAACAAAATAAACTAAAAAACTGGAACGACTAACTATGTGTAACACACCGCATTTTGGACTAGAACGTAAACCGTCATTCCTTTGCGTAAAATTTCTAAAATCCATAAATCCGGTGAAAATATAGTGTGTTAATCAATTATGTAGTGTGAGAATCTAGCTGAGCATTAATTGAGATCATATAGGTCCCTTAACCGAAGGACGAGTTGGAAATTTTCCTATCGTTCGAGTTTGAGTGTGCGTCAAAACTTTGGTCAACTTCAATCGATAATAACTTTTTATATATAATGAATTAGAGAGCGTATTATATATCAAATGAAAGGTCCTTGAAATATATTTTCAATGATACCAATTTCATATTAATCCAATACCTGAGAAAATATTTATGCCTATTTTAGTGAGAGGTAGTAAGGGTGTGCGATTTGTTAGGCGCCGCCCACTTAGGCGATTGACAAGGTGTCGCCCACACTGGCTTGTGCGATCAACTGGGCACCGCCTATGTCATTGCCAAATGCCAAAAACACTCCATTTTAACTTATATCAGGAGTTTTGAAGTCATTTCACACCCCTACACCATCCCTAATCACTCCAAATCATTATAAGGGATTTTTAAACACATTATTTACAATCCCTAATCCCTAAATCATCCAAGCTATGATCCAAAGCCCTCTTACATTCCCAAATACAAGATTGAAGTGCTTTTCACAAAAAATCATGGAATTCGAGCTTAAAGGTCCAATCTTTTCGCAGTTTCGTTGTCACTAAGGTACGTGGAGTTTATCCTAAAACTACATGGGCTTGTTGAATCTCTTGAATATAATTTAAAGTTATCAAGCATGAATTTATAAAGGGGTTTTGGATCCTATGTTTTAAGTTATGCATTAGAACCTTGTAATGGTAGAATTGTTTTAGCCTTGTGGTCTTTTCCCTTAAATTGCTTTATACCTATATGTATATGTATGAAATAGAAGATTTGATTGAGAGCATTATATTGAAATCCCTGTCTTTTGATGAATTAGAGTTTATGAACTTATTGGGAATAATTTGAAATACATGTTTTATGATTTGAAAATGGTCTTTTCAATATCCAAGTATTTGACATAATTTAGATATGATGAGAGGGAGTTTCTTGTTATACCTATATGCTTGTTTAAAAGAGAAAATTGCATGTTATTGAATAAATTGACATGACCACCTTATGTTATTGAAATGTTGACAAAGAGAAAGTTCCTTGTATATGTTTACATGAATTTAAAGAAAGAGTTCTTTGAACTAATTTATTGTTATGGTGGTACCAAACATATGTTTTGGAAACAGAGATTTTAATATGCTAATAATTTCTCAGAGATGTGACTTGCAAGTCAATGGTATGACGATACCATATAAATGTATGCCAAACAGAGCTAGAGTTTTCAAAGTTTGATTTCAGAGAATACATGTTTTAAAGAGTTAAAAATTGTCTTAAAGAGGGTTAGGTGGTTGCCCAAAGAAGGCTTGAGTTCACGTAACTCATAGCCCAAAATTATGTTTTGCAATAAAGAGTATGTCACAAAGTTAGGATGATTGTTCAGAGTGTTTTAAAAATGCCCATGTACTTTTATATCATATGTTATATTTATGGAATGATTTTGAACTGCTTTCATATATGTTGAATAAAAATTATTATTTTTGGATTCGCTCTGCATACCAGTACAATTGTATTGACCCCCTATCTTCCAGGGTCTGAGACAAAGTCTAGAGGTCCTGCTAAGCCGTAGTGTTTTCAAAAAGAAGTGAAGTGCGCAGTGGGTGAGCCTTCTTTATTCTGGGAGGCCCATGTCCTTCAGACTTTGTCATTTCTTTTGGGTTTAGGTCCATTGGGGGCCTTGACCCAGTTTCAAATAGTTGTTATTTTCGTACGTGGTAGAGATTTCACAGACTGATTGAGATGTTGTCTAGATGTTGTTGGATGTCTTTCTTTATTGTCAAATTGAACTCAGAGTATGACCATGGTTCCATCAAGATTTACACTCCACATCTTTTCTTTTTTACATGAATGTACAGAGAAAGGCGTCCGGGCCTTAATGGTTCGGGATGCTCGTCACGGCCAGGGCCCAGCTCGGGTCATGACACTAAGATAACTCCTAATAAATAGGAAACAAATTCACAATAAACTACTCTCTTAAAGTCTAGGACAAAGCTAGAAATATGATTTTATTTGCTGATTTTATTAGCTAACATGAAAGATACAAAGTACCAATAACTACCTTGGAAAACGCAAAAGACCTGTCCAAGATTACCTTGGCAGAATTGTTAAACACATTGCAAGAACAATAGCAAAGGAGGCTTATAAGGCAGGATGGTATGGTTGAAGGAGCTTTGGCAGCCAACCACAAAACTCAAAGCAAGGGTAATAATTCAACAAAAAAATTACACACCTTGCTGACACTATGGCAAAATAGGTCATCCTCCATTTAAATGTTGGATGAGACCGGATGAAAAATGCAAGATTTGCAATCAACGGGGCTATGAAGCTGCGATTTGCAAAAACAAGTCTCAAAAATATGAAGCAAAAGCCCAAGTAACCAAAGAATAAGAAGAAGATCACTTATTTGTGGCAACATCTTCAACCAAGAAATCTGATTTTTGGATGATTGACAGTGGTTGTACAGTTCACAAGACATATGGCAAAACTCTAAACTCTTTTTAAAGAGTTCTTGCTTTTGGAAAATAACAAAATCATAATTGGGAATAGAGACTATATTCCTGTAGAAGGAAAAGGGAATATTGCAATCAAACAATTTCAGGTACAAAAATAATTTCAAATGTCTTTTACGTGCCCGATATTAATAAAAGATTTTTAAGTGTTTGCCAGCTTATGGAAGAAGGATTTAAACTATTGTTTGGAGATAAATATTGTTGAATCTTTAATGCCACTAATCTTGAGATTTTACAAATTGATATGAGAGGCAAAAAAATTTTATTTTATCCAATGGAAGATGCACATAAGTCATGCAAGAACAAAGATAAATTCGCAGATTTATTCAAGAGGTCAAATTCAGCGAAAGCTGAGGCAATTTCTGATCCAAGGAGGAGTGCTAAAACTAAGTCTCAGAAATAAAATAGGAATAGATAATTGTAGTAGTTTTAAATTAGTAGAGTCCTATGTGACTTACGAATTAGTTGTCCCTTTCTTATTTGAATAGAAATTAGTTATCCCAATATAAATTGAAGTACAGTCAGAAATTTAGCTATAAATATATGTTTTTAGTTATTAATAAAATAATTCACTTTGACAATACCATATTTTTATCTCTCCAACACTTCCTCTGTTATTTCTTTAATTTCAAAGCCAAAAACCAACACTCTGAAACTCTGCTTGGGTCAAATACTTGAATGGAAATACCAAACCCGGTAGACCTGGCACAGACTTGAGCTTTTCAGTCACAATATCGAAGGAGTAATGCGGTCCTTGTTGACGGGATCCATCCAATGAAGAGCTCCATTCACAAAAACCTGGCAAAAATCATGCCATACAGGACATTGATCTTGGACCAAATTTCTCCATTTCTCATCAACCCCAAGAGTATAAACATCCAATTTTGATACTTTTAAATGATCCCCAAACCTTCTAGTTATTGATCTCACTAGCTTATAATTTCTAGAGACTTCACTAAAGCAAAATCTATAAACAACACCACAATCACTTTTCTCTAATTGGGGCAACTTAAGTTTGAAATACTCACCCAAAATATTATTACTAATGTAAACTGAAGTATTCATATCATAAATATTAGTCATCAAACCAAAAAATCCATTACATGAACCAATTAATCTCAACATTGGGTAATTCTCAACTGGAATGTCAATTCCCCGTTTCACTGCTGTGTTAAGCTCGAGCATCTAAATAAAATAGGTCATCTACAGAGTCTAGAAGAATAATCATCGCAACACAGATCAAGTTCAAGGAGCTGACTTATACCGTGATCATGTGAAAACAAAATGCAGGGAGGAGGTGATCTTGACCTATACATGGTAAGAAATAAAGGGTTGGAAAAAAAATTATAACAGAGTTTGCAAACACGCCTAGAGCTTAAAATGGACGCGATTGGCAATTTTGAGAGTATTTCCACCATAATCACCCTTGGATGATCTTTAAATATGGTCTTCTATGATTAGGCTTGAAGAAGGTTAGTATTGGATTCAAGAAAGTTAATAATTTAGCGCTTCTAGGTCTAGGGTTCTAGTCCTTCATCTCTCTCAATGTACAAACAAGCATTTTTTTGTTAGAGTGGTAAAATGTTCCACATTGGTTGGAGAATGGACTGGTAGTCTGCTTATATGGACTTGGGTAATCCTCACCTCTTGACCTATATTTTGAGGTTGAGTTTGGCCCAAGGTCCAGTCTTGACATGGTATTCAAGCCAGGTCCATCCACGTTTTGGGATCCCGGTCTACGCACCAGTGCCAGTTGGGCCTGGGCATGGGGGGGTATTAGAGTGGGTAAAAAGTCCCACATTGGTTGAGGAATAGACTGGTAGTTTTCTTATATAGACTTGGGTAATTCTGACATCTTGATTTAACTTATTAATCAGACGTCCATAGTCGGACTTCAAAATTTTTCTTTTCTTTAATAATTTAGGAAAATCTGATATAGTTTCGGTTAAAGGACATTCATATCCAAAATGTTCAAATTACGACAACCATTTAGAATGTAGTAACAAAGATCAATGGTAAGTCCTATGGCACACGAATCGGGCTTTCACTTTGATTCTTGTTTCTGGTAAAGATCACTCAATTTCCAAATGTAAAAATGGATCCCACAAGTTTATCTTAGGCCATAATACCAGAGCTTGCCTTGAGAGATGGAGACACCATCACAGATAAGTCAAGATATTTACATTTGTAGTTTCAACTAGTTTATAAATCAAATGGAAATAAGTCATAATATCAGGATATGTTGCAAGACAAACTACCTTTAGAGAACAAGTGGTTTAGCAAGTTTTAATGAATTAGGAAGACTTTATATTGCACATATCTGTAGACTTATAAGACCATGGTCTACAATATTCTTAGATGGAACTGGAGCAAAGCATCCTCAAGTTTAAGCGAATGATGGAGCACCTTTACAATAGCCTATCTTGCCAATGAAACAGAATTTGGTATCTTTGTAGAACAATAAACATTTCGGTTGCTTCTCTGGTAGGAGATATTGGATGATTAAATTCTGAAAGTTGGACAGAAAATGTAGCAAAAGAAACTAATCTCAACATGCAATTTTCTCAAATTGAACTCACAATCATGTAATTTCACATCTCTTTTCTGATTCTACTAGACATGGTGTAAAGTTCACCTGCTTAGAAGCATGATATTCAAATTTATTATTTTCCACTTAATGGAGTTATTAGTTGTTAGAGTATTTGCTAATTACTTTATTTTAGCCTAGATGTTTCCTATCAATGAAATAGATTGACTAACGTGTTTCAAACTATCTAAAACAGTAAGCAAATAACACTGTGAATTTTCAGGTGGAAAACTGAAACGAATCGACTCACGAGGACTCAAATCTCAATGCAGAAAAGTAAAGATAGAAGGATAAGATAACGATGATAGAAAGATAGAAATAAAATTGATAAAAATAAGGGAAATCGAAGGGTGTTTCAAACCCTAAAACCTCCGATAATGACTATCAATAAGAACCTAACTCTTACCTAACTGCAAAGGGGATTAGATCGCCCTTACAACCAACATTTCTAAGCAAGGTTAAACATCGGCTTTTTGAAGCCCTCATAACTCCGGTGAAGTTCTCATGAATACATCATGTATTTTAATCAACAAAAACATACTAATAAAATGACTAAGGCAACTATTTATAGTAGTTGCCTTTGCAAAACTAGCCTATTACAAAAATAGCCCAAAAGTGTCTATTTCCTAAATAACCCACAAAGGCTCTCCTTTTTCCTGCGCCATGGCTTTCCTCGGCTCCAAGATATCTTCCAAACACGACATTTCTTTATTAGGCGCTTCCAAGAACATTCTTTGATCCTTTGGGATATCAAGGCTTGGACCTCCTCATGTTGTCCTCAAGTTGTGTGATCAAAATCATTGACGCCTATTTGACTTGTTTCAAAAATGGTTCGAAGAGGTTTAAAAAACTACAACCCGTACCTTTACAAGATTTAAACCCAACTCTTCTAAACCACTTGAGCCTCTACAATCAACAAATTACAAGACTTTTGTAAACTAGGAATTACAATCTTCTACTTCCTACTTCTACAAAAATACAAACTTTCCAAAGGTAACAGTTCCCAAGTCTTCGAGTTCCCCAACTTGAAGACAATACTCCTAACTTAGTTTATACTTCATTGAGACTAGAAATAGATAAATATTACAAATCAAGAACCAACCAAATACATAAAATCTAGGACTCCTTATCTCTTAGTAATAGGAACAACTTCAATTATGACCCCTTCAAGGTTTGGTACTGTCAAGATAATTTGTCGATGGATTCTATCTTTATAAGTGTGTTCGTGACTGTCAGTGTCACCTTCTCTATTTAAAAACCACTCTCCAAAGATTCCTTTATGTCATCAATCTTCTATCTCCTCCTGTTAGTCTCTTCAACTCAATAGAGTTTGTTGTTAAGTCGAACTCCTTCTTCAATTCAATCTCATTATCTCAGTAGGACTCCTTCTTCAACTCACTCTCTTGTATCTTCAAGTTTTGTTTTGTCTTCAACTTCTACTTCTTCTTTATCATACATTATCAAGACTTTGAGTATATCAAAATTAGGCTTGCATGTCCATTCCTGAGTTCAAGAAATTTTGTCTATATCTGTCAGTTAAACCTATAAGCCATCTTCATATGCTTTGAATTTATTAAGTAACCTGTGTCATTCAAGTGTAAGTCATCAAAACTTCATTGATCTAAAAGTTCCCCCTTTTTGATGATGAACAACCACTACCTTTGTACACTCCATTGTATTCCCTAAAACACTGACTTACGAGAAAATACTAGACTGAAACAGATTAGCCATTGGGTGATAAATATTTACAGAAATTCATCTTCCTCCTTTTGACATCATTGAAAAACTAGTTCAAGATAGACCAAGCATCTCTGCACAAACCAATACTCAATTTAGTCAATTCAGTCAAAAATTCTAGAATAAGAACACCCAACATAATGTTTAAGACTGAATTACTCAACATTTTTAGCTTAGGCGTAACCTAGAATAGGGAATTCTAATCAATCATTGAAGGAAATTCATGCAGTCTTATTCACCCCTCATTCTAATCTTTTCTTTTCAAAGTGGTCAATGCCCATTGCTATAGTGAAAATATCAGCAATTTGGTGAAAATCCATGAGTTGTTTCTTAATCCACAACAATTGAGCTGCAATGTACTCAGCCTCAATAGTAGACAAAGCTACTAATTTTTGTTTCTCAGTGGACCAGGTGATTAAACATGATCCAATCAACATCAAGAAATGCTTCATCCACTTTCTTTGGTTCAATCACAAACAAAAAGGCTTTGAAGGATCACATGCTCCTTAGTCCAAATCTTGTGTTAATTCCTGAGGTGAGGTTAGTGAGAATATTTTCAATAGGATAAGATCCTTTGAACTTGTATCCTTTTGGGACCAAACCTTGAGAGCTACTAGGATCACAGTGATTGGTTTGAGATGGAGTAGCTGTTGGTTCAGTTCCCTCTATCAATGTGCCTTTAGAATGTGTTCCCCCAGTTGAGGTGCCTTCAATTCCCCCTATCAGTAAGCATCCAGGTTGTTACACTAATGGAACAGATCGCGCAACATATTCCGATTGCTCATGTACGGACTCATCAAAGTGAGATTTAGGATAACGACCATCAATAATCCAACCTTATTTTTACCTATAAGACTAATAGTCATAAATCGACTCCACAGGGCATAATGGTATGTTGAATGGATAGGAGATAGCTACCTAGAGTTTCATTAGTATGCAAATACAAGAGATTATTATGGTCAATTTCAACTATACCAGATTGTGCATCCACATTTGCAGGTGTAGCTACTGTTTGTGTAGCTTCTGCAGTAGAATTGCATGTTATCCCTATGGTTGTAGTCATCAAGGTGATATGAGCTAAAACATTGCAAAGTTCTCTACTTAATACGTGTGATCAAAGATATCAAGAATCAATCACAACCTTAAATAACTGGTAGTTGGTCCTGATACTATGTTAAAACTTCTACATGAGCTAAGAACACTGAGGGAAAAGAAGAATCTAGAAGAATTAGTTTTGGTAAAATGAGCTGCTACTATTAGCATGATGTAAATATTGTATTTTAATGTAATCATATATTCTTGTATATTAGTGTAATTACATATATTTGATTTAGTAGCTAAAGAGAATAATAGTGACTTTAATAAGAGCAGATTTGGTGGGATAAAAAAGCTAATCTTTAGGGATAGGAAGACGGATATTTAGGGATGTAATCATTGAATATTTTCTATTTAATGGCAAGACTCTCAATAGTAAGAGACATTAAGCAAAAAAATAACATGGTATCGGAGCCTTCTCTTGGCTGTCTTGTTTCATAGAGTTCATTTGTGCTTTCTTTAAAAATTTATTTTGAAAATTTTGGTTTTGTCGATTGTTCCTCGATAATTAACACCTAGGACTTTGATCTTGGTCAATTTAGTTGTTCTTTTTGAGTTAGTGTTTCTAGTTTTCATAATTATGAGTTCATATTAGTTTGACTCATTCAGTGTTCATTTTATTGGAAAGAATTTTTCTTCATGGGAGTTTCAGTTTCAGTTATTTGTCATAGAAAAACAACTATGGTACCATATAGATGGAGCCTATCCTACTTCTACTGATCCTACAAAGTTAGGTAAATGGAAGATTAAAAATGCTCGGCTGATGACATGGCTTTTAGGGTCAATTGACTCTCTTATTGTTTTTAATCTCAGGCCTTACAAGATAGGTAAGGCTATGTAGGATTATTTACAAAAGGTTTACAACCAAGATAATAGTGCCCGGCGCTTTCACTTAGAGTATGAAATTGCTAATTACTTTCAAGGAAGTCTTTCTATTCAGGATTATTATTCTAGATTTCAGAAATTATGGGCTGAATTTATAGGTATTTTTTATACCAAAATACCTTCTGAATCTCTCTCTATAATTCAGTAAGTTCATGAGTAAGGCAAGTGAGATCAATTTTTGATCAAGTTAGGCTCTGAGTTTGAGAGTGCTTGCTCTAACTTGATGAATTGTGACCAATCTCCCTCCCTGGATGTTTTTTTAGGGAATAGCTTTATGAAGAGCAGCTTATGTCACACAAACTGCTTTCAAAATAGGAAATGATGTCGCTGTTGCATTTGCTTCTCAAGGTAAAGGTATGAGTAGGGATATGAATAGAACTCAATGCAACAATTGCAAGGAATATGGCCATATTGCTAGAAACTGTGGCAAGAAGTTCTTTAACTATTGTAAACAACAAGGACACATTATCAAAGAGTGTCCCACACGCCCTTAGAATCGTAAGGTAAATAATTTTCATGTAGCAATAAATGGTTCCACTCTTCAGAACTCATCTTCAGGACCTTCAGGACAAGTTCTTACTCTTGAAATGGTACAACAAATGATCGTATTAGCCTTTTCAGCATTGGGATTACAAGGTATTGATGTTCAATCGAATTTTTGGATTGTTGTTTCTGGTGCTTCCAATAATATGACCAAATAAACAAGCATGCCAAAAAAATTTCGTAAGTATCACGGTTCACCACAAATATAGGTTGCTAATTGTAGTAATTTACCCATTACCAAGGTTGGGGATATTGCTCCAACTTTCAAGAATGTTTTTATTTCACCGAAGCTATCAACTAGTCATATTTAAGTTGGACAATTGATTGATGACAATCGTGATGTAAATTTTCTCATAGTTGTTGTCTTGTGCAGGAAAAATTGTCAGGGACGATAATCGCGAAGGGGCCTAAAGTTGGAAGATTGTTTCCTATACAATTTTTCATTCCTCTTCTTATATCTTTTGCTTCTACTTCTACGGCTAATAAGATTGAGCTTTGGGATAAGCGTCTAGGACATCTAAATTTTGTTTTGTTATCTCAGTTATCAAATTCTGGTTTATTAGGAAGCAAAAATCAATTTCCCCCTGCTTCATTTGAATATTCTACTTGTTAATTGGGCAAAAGTAAAATTCTTCCTTTTCCTAATTTGGGTAGTCGTGCTACAAAGTGTTTTAATGTTATTCATAGTGATGTTTGGGGTATTTCACCAATTTTTTATCATGCTCAGTTCAAGTACTTTGTGACATTCATAGATGATTATAGTCTATTTACGTGGGTGTATTTTCTTCGTACCAAATCTGAAGTATTTTCCATATTCAAGATATTTTTGGTTTACATTGAGACTCAATTTTCTACTTGTATCAAATTATTAAGATTTGATTCTGGTGGAGAATATATGTCAAATGAATTCAAAAAAAAAAATTCTTGACAAATGAATTATCTCACAACGCTCTTGTCCATATACACCACACCAAAATGGGGTCGCTGAGCGTAAAAATCATCATCTTTTAGAAGTCACTCGTACTTTATTGATTGAGTCCTCTGTCCCATCTAAATATTGTGTTTAAGATTGGTCTACTGCTGTCTATTTAATTAACAGGCTGCCATCTAAAGTGTTAAATCTTGAGTCTCCATATTTTTGTCTTTATCACAAAAATCAAATCTATGATAACTTCAATACATTTGGTTGTATTTGTTTTGTGCATCTTCTTCATTCTCAGCATAATAAACTTTCTGTTCGGTCTAGTAAATGTGTTTTGATGGGTTATAATACTTCACAGAAAGGTTTTCTCCGTTATGATCCATGTTCTAATAAATTTCATGTTTCTAGAAATGTTGTTTTCTTTGAGAATCGATATTTTTTTCTTACTCATGAGTCATTTCCTGCTTCTCTTCTTCTTCCTACTTTTGAAGATTTGTCATCTACTTCTAAGAGGTTCAAACCTGGATTTGTGTACGTACATCGGCGGTGAACTTTACCCCCTCCTGATATTGATCCTCCACTTAAAACTGCTCCACAACTAGAATCTGAAAATTCTTCAAGGCCTGCTCCTCATGAGCCCACTCGATGATCTACGAGAGTATCTCGTACTCCTAATTGGTATGGCTTTTCATATACTTTATCCATCATTTCTATTCCAACTTGTTACTCACAACTAAGCATGAGTGTGTTGGCAGAAGGCAATGGAGGAAGAACTTTTGGCTCTCAATGAAAATGACACATGGGGTATTATTTCATGTCCTTCAAATATACATCCAATTGGATGTAAATGGTTTTATTCAATTAAATTTCATTCTGATGGAAATCTTGATCGGCACAAATCTCGGTTGGTTGTTCTTGTTAACAAGCAGGAGGATGGTGTGAACTATGAAGAGACTTTTGCACCAGTAGAAAAAATGACGACGGTGAGAACTATTGTTGCCATTGCTGCTTCACAAAACTAGACTCGTCATCAAATGGAAGTCAAAAATGTTTTTCTTCATGGTGATCTCAAAGAGGATATTTTTATGAAACCTCCACCAGGTTTTTTGTCAATGCCTACATCAGATGTATGGAAGTTGAAGTGGTCTTTATATGGATTAAAACAATCTCCCAGAGCTTGGTTTTACAAATTTCGGTCTACTTTGCAACAATTATCTTTTGTGCAGAGCAACTATGACTCATCTTTGTTTCTTCATAAAACATCCACATATTGTGTTATTCTTTTGGTATATGTCGATGACATTATTATTACAAGAACTGATTCTTCACTAATCACTAGCCCACATAGCAAATTAAGGATTCTTTTCATATGAAAGATCTTGGTACTCTTACATATTTCTCGGGTTTGGAAGTTCATCGTGATTCATCCGGTGTGTTTCTAAATCAACACAAATATACCCAAGATTTGATTTCTTTGGCAGGTCTTCAGGATTCCTCCTTTGTGGATACTCCATTATAATTGAATGTAAAGTATCACCGGGAAGAAGGCGATCTTCTACCTAATCCTACTATATTTCGACAATTAGTTGGGAGCATAAATTACCTTACTATTACCAGGCCTGATATCTCTTTTGCAGTTCAACAAGTTAGTCAGTTCACGTAAGCTCCCCTTCATTTTTATTTGTGGCTGTCCATTGCATCATTTGATACCTCCGAGGAATATCTAATCGTGGATTATTCTTTCTTAGTGGTTTACCTATTCGTCTTAATGCTTTTAGTGATTCTGATTGGGCGAGATATTCTGACACTTACTGTTCGGTTACTGGTTGGTGCATGTTTCTTGGAGAGTCTTTAATATCTTGAAAAAGTAACAAGCAAGACCGCGTGTCAAAATCTTCAACTAAGGCTGAATATTGAGCAATGTCTACTGCTTTCTCCGAGATTGTGTGGCTTCGTGGACTACTTTTTGAGACTATATTTCCTCAAACTAATCCTACTCCTCTCCATGCTGAAAATACAAGTGCTATTTAGATTGCTACTAATCCGGTTTATCATGAGGGGACCAAACACATCGAAGTAGACTGCCATTATATACGAGAAGTTGTAGATAAAGGTGTCATTACTCTTCCGCAAGTTTCCAATGATCTTCAAATAGCTGATGCATTTACAAAATAAATGGCATGACAACGACGTCAGTTTCTTGTCGGCAAATTGATGCTTTTTGATCTACCAGCATCAATTTGAGGGGGATGTTAGCATGATGTAAATATCGTATATTAATGTAATTATATATTGTTGTATATTAGTGTGATTACATAGATTGATTAGGTAGTTAAAGAAAATAATAGTACTTTAGTAAGAGCAAATTTGGTGGGATAGAATAGCGGATTTAGAGGGATAGAAAATCTGATCTTTAGTGATAGGAAGACGGATATTTAGGGATGTAATCATTGAATATTTTCTATTTAATGGAAAGACTCTAAAAATTGAGAGACATAGAGCAGAAATTTGACAGCTACTACATGTTATTTGTAGACTAATTTGGCTCCTTCTGACAGCTGTATAGTGATGTCACAACCCGAATTGGGGCCCTGGCCGTGATGAGAATTCCGAACCATGAAGGCCCGAAACACCCCTATCTGTTTGATAATCATGCACATAATTCATGACAAAAGAAATGCGGAAGATACACAATATAACGAAAACATGGTCAAGAATCATATGAAAACGAAAATGGGGAATAGTGTCCCACAATCTAAATCAACATCTCTAAAACCGTCTGCGAAATCTCTACTACATGACTGAAACAATGTCTATCTGAAAACAGGGACAAGGCCCCCAGCAGACCCAAAACTAATAAATGATAAATGAAACAGCAGACATTAGGCCTTCCAAAATATAAAAGGCTCACCACTTGATTTTGTGATCTATCAAAAGAAATTTACTGGTTATCTGGACCCCTAGACTGTGCCTCCGAACCTGGGAGGGAAGGGGGTCAATACAAAAGTACTGGTACGCAGAGAAATCAAAACAGAAGTATAATATTTTTACATAATATAGATGAGAGCCATTATAAAGCTGTTTCATATCAAATCATTTAAAAATACATGGGCATAATGTAATTGTTTTCACTAACAATGAAATACAGCTGATCTAGGTGGAATACCCTACATAATTTACACCAACTGTCAAACCCTGGTTGCCGCCGAGATTAGAGTATACGTGAGGGGAAGACACATAAGATCACACAGCATGGTGTCTCGACCCAACGGTACTGCCCAAGATCACTTAACCCAGGCTCCTGCCTATAATCCCATTTTGGGAATGACATAACATCAAGTACTCAACGTCACTTGGCCTGGTACCAAATTCCTATGTCGGCAAACACACTTTCCAGCGATGAGCCCTGACACTCAAATGCCTTTTTCGGGCATCCACCTATCTCATGTAAAATCAATGCATTCAAATTTCATCTAATTCAATCACATACTATATTCTGTAGGGTATCATCATACCCGACTTGCAAGCCATCGATATCACATTATTTTTCTCATTCAACCATTGTATTCAATATGTTTCAACACAAATAACCCTCCTGTTTTCAAGTCAAAATAATATCGATTCTCAAAACATTTTATGTCATGCTTTTGAAGATGTTTTCAACAAATTTACATCATATGCACATTCAAAACAAATTCACATCAAGAGAGGTATTTCATATAATTCATGCTCTCAAAATATCACCTTTACGAAACACACGCATACACATATTTAATATGTCAAATCATTCGGAAGTAGGCCTAAACACCAAATTTAATATTATAGAAATGTTCAAAACATAATTATATTCATAGTTTCAAAACCCCATTTGTACAACATGAATTTAAAGACCCATGAGATTTTTGGATAACCCCACGTACCTCTATATGTGAATATGATAGGTGCTTCTTGATGCCTACGTTCGGGGGATTCCAAATATGTAATTGGTTTCAAAAACCCACGGCTAAATCTTTAGATAATTGGGTTTTTATTTTGAAACCCTAAGGAGTGTTCTTGCGATAATTTGATGAATATGATAATATTTTGGTGTTTGAGGAATTAAATCCCGTGTTGGTGGTATATATAGGGGTGGAAAAGGACCATTTTGCCCCAAAAACGGAGTGTTTAAGTCACTTGAAACATTTACATAGGCGCTGCCTATGCTATCACCTATGTTTACATAGGCGCCACCTATGCTATCGCCTATGTTTACATAGGCGCCGCCTATGCTATCACCTATGTTCACATAGGCGCCGCCTACTACTTTGAAAGGCCATAACTTCTTGCTCGGGTTTCGGATTTTAGCAAATTTGGTATCGTTGGAAAGCTAACTTGAAGACCTATCATTTGACACATAGTAGGCTCTCTAATTCGACATATACAGAGAGTTAGGGTCGATGGAAACTGACAAAAATTACAACGTCCACTAAAACTTAATCGATCAAAATAGTTTCAACTCGTCCTTGAGTTGAAGGACCTCTATGGTCTAAATTCAAGCTTGAATGGATTCACATACTACGCAAATAAATAACATGCCATATTGGCATTGGATTTATGACTTCAGTATTATCAATACATCGAAATCATTATCAATATTGTAGCCCTAAATGCGGGGCGTTACAAGAATAATTAAGTTCGGGTCTATATACATAGGAACGACGGTCTAAACTGTAGCCCAAAAATATGGGGTGTTACATTATCTCCCCCTTCGAATCATTCGTCCTCGAATGATGGGTAGGAACATGTTGAAGATTAGAGGTATGGAATAACGCGGACATGATATGTTTCTCTAAGAAAGAATACACTGATCTGAAACATGACTATAAGACTGGAACTACTGATGTTCTAAATTCTTATACTAGACGTGCATTCTGATGCATGGAATACACAACTGAAGCGACTCGTAGGCTGAATTCTCATAATGAATCATGCATATCTGATGCATGGATTTATTACTGAGTTTTTCTCATGAACGCAGGACTGAATACACTGATAAGCTGACTTTTCTATTGAACATGCATTTCTAATACATGCATATTTGATTGAACTGACGTATGACATATGACTGAATACGCAATGATAACTAGTGCGAAGCTTGTAATAAGACTCTATGCATATGGCTGCATGGGGTATGCATTCACTATGAATTGAATCATAGTGACGCAATGCACAATTCGGGGAACTGAAGCGATGCACAGGGCACCTACGAATTGAATCATAACTTAACCCCTTGAATTTGAATCTAATGCATAATGCATGAACTAATCTATACTCGAAATTACTAGTATACTCTATCTTGGAATAGTAGCATGTCTGATATTTCGGGTAGCATGAATAAATGAAAAGACGAGAAAACAAGCCATGCGAATATGCTTGTTAAACTGACTTACTGACTATACAGATACTTAACTGGAGTATTCTCTTTAACACTCTCTCTAAGGAAGTTCTAGAAGTAATAGGGAGCCACAAATCTTGGGTATGGATTACATAAGACACCCACTAAGGAATCACCACAATGAAAGCACTCTGTAGTCTGGAATATAGACATATAACTCTTAAATTAGGATAGAATTTTCAGACCTTTAGCAATACAACTTCTTACTTTCAGGCTTAGAGCACTTCCCGAATATCCCTTAACTATACTATTCCCTATAAATATCATATTCATTCAACTCAGCTTAAAATTCTCATATGAGCATTGACAAATCTTTCTACTAATGTCG
>JAPEIP010000012.1:40389327-40399527 GCA_026120095.1 Capsicum chinense | reverse complement strand
ATACAACTTCTTACTTTCAGGCTTAGAGCACTTCCCGAATATCCCTTAACTATACTATTCCCTATAAATATCATATTCATTCAACTCAGCTTAAAATTCTCATATGAGCATTGACAAATCTTTCTACTAATGTCGGAAATAACCTAATCTCTTCGCCGTGATCAAGCCTAACTCTAAGTAACAAAAAAAAATAAAAATATACAACATGCCAAACCACGCTATTATTCTAAACCATATGATGCCACCTTCTATATATACTTTAAAGATCACATCCTAAGTATAACATGCCTTACCATTTCAATGACTACTCTGAACTCTTAATATGAACTCGTTAATGCATATTGCAACCTTCCACTACAGTCCAAAAATGTCATTCAAGCCTAATTTATAACATGTTAACTTCAAGGCAAACACCCATAAATACATGCTTCACATAGTTTGTAAACTATTGTCGATATAACTCCCACGCGCTACCCTTAGACATACGCACATAAACTTTTCCACTAACCATCACATGTATCAGAAACTTGACCCCGAATCTTACTTCATACTTATGGCCTTATCTAAACAAGCATACTATGATCTTCTACCAACAAGAACATTTACATCATCACCACTATCATTGCATAGGAATGGTCACTAAAAGGTTAAAACATAAGACCCTCAAGCGTGAAAAGATCTTTATACGGGACAGAGCACACTATAAAGAGTGAGTACATACGTCAAGAGTTGCATGGCCTCAACTAGAGTTCATAACATAAGGAATGTGATTCCGACTACTTGAATGAACTAGAACTCATTATCTTGGAACTAGACGAGTACGTGACTCTCTATCATATACCGGAATCATGAACTATGATCACGGAACTGAATCGTAAGGCATGAGTAAGCATCCGGATAACTAAAAAAAATACTGAGGTAGGAATTGGTTGACATCCACCCTCACTTTATGATGTTCTAAATCATACTACATCACTACTAGAATCTGAGAGCCTTACTTGGTAATTCATTCTATCATCTCCCCCTCAGCTTCACGTCATCATCTAGAGTTTGGGAGATCCTTTACTAGATTCTAACTGAACTACACTTACTGCACTCTAGGGCCTGAAAAAAATGACAATGCATGAATATCATAGAACTTAACCCGAATGACTACCTTCTGGGATGCACTCTATCTTTCCATAGCCACTAATAGTCATAGTATAATGCTTGCACACTTATTTCTATCGGTTCAACCTTCAGAACTCAAACTTAGATTCTAACTCTTAACATGGATATCATAAAGCCTTTGATGAACCATATCACTTTTGACACAACCTACCACTATTGCGACTCCAAATTTATATCCCTCTACTATGAGAATCAAGATCACATAAAAAGGCTCAACACTATCCATCAAGGCTCCTTAACTTGGCTATCTAGAACACCATATACCATCTAACTAGTTTTTTTCCAACTAGTAACTCAACGGTACCAGTAGTCACACACAACATGTAATAGTCTTAGTGAAATGCCACAACTCCATATCGCCTTGGGCATATTTACCCACCATATCTACAACATTATACTTCATTACGAATCAACTTAAACTTAAGCAATTTCATACACCGTTCAAGCCTATTAGATCACTTCCATTACCATATAACTAGTATCATTAAGCAAGAAATCATCACATCCACCTTCATGGACATCAACTATGAAACCTTAATATCTAGTGCTATGTATGATTTACAACACAACCTTACACAATTTTCACTTGGAAACTGTAAATAAATATCTCGAAACACTAGTGCACTAGAACTTCATAACCACAATAATCGATCATGACCTAACGGTTTTCCCAGATCATAATTCATTAGCATGTACTATTTCAGCACCTCAAGCCTACTAACTTAATCCCACAAAACATGCATCATCAAACTTTTGCCACTATTTACCACCACATCCTACATTAGATTCAATCCAATGCTCTAACATCAATCATCTACCACTAATGACCAGGGCAACATAAAATACTAATCCTTCAAATTGGAACATTCTATCCCAAATACTTCAAAATTAGCTCCATACCTTCTCATAAATAGTACTAGTTTACAACTACCAACAAAAGAAGGTCAAGGGGCTTAAAGCCTCCTAATAGACATGGTCAACCGTATCCTTATATTATAACCCTGTACAATTGTATCTACTTATACTGCTTTCTCAAATCACAATTACTTACCCAAGCGTACATTTACACTACCTTCAAATTCCTCAAGCAACCATGGGTCTATAATCATAACTTACTTGCTAATATAGCACATTCAAGCGACCAACAAATCACCCTGACTAACAACTCCTTCTCTACCTTCTACTAATAACACACAAGGACGAATCACTTCATTACCAACTCTATCTCATGCAAAAAAATTTAGCTATACATATATTCAACCAACACGTTGAACAACAAATTGCTAGTGAATCAAAATAGGCCTCACACGGCTTCACTAAACTTTGATATTTTTTTGAACAAAAAGAAGGGATGAATGAGAAGTCAACGATGCTAGTGAATCGAAAGAGCCCCACACGGCTTCACTAGACTTTAAATTATTTTTTTTCAAAAACACCATGATAACAAGATTACATATTACAAGGGATAGAAAATTGACACATAATATTTAATGGTCTAAGAATATAGATATTATTCTGTATAAATATAAATCTAAGTAAAATACTTCCTCCATGGACTACCATACCATCCACACACGCTGCTAGCTACCACATTGGTTTATCACTATAAAGGGTTAAATCATCCTCAAACATCGTTTATTTAACTGAAATATTCATTTACACAAAATCACCCTCACTCTGACTTCTAACTTTGTGACTTTACATCACCAACTTCTTGGTCCAATATCACTACCAATAGGTCATTACAACAACACTTTAACTTATGCTACTATTCAGGTAGAAATACAGTTCCAACATTCTGCTATACTTTTTCCACATCTATAACAAGATTTTGAGAGGGACAAGATACGGTTAATAACTTAAGCTGGAATGAACGATTCCATCAGGATCACATCAGAGTCAACACATATTGATGCACTAACAGACTCCTATCGAGTCTTTGCACAATTTTTAAAATCTTATAGGACTCAATCGGAAAGGACTATATCATGTATATTCTAAACTTTTTGCACTTGAATGAGCCCAATAATGGGACATGACTCAGAACATCAGAGTAAGGAAAGAATTTGGGATAACTTTACTTTCATATGGGCGATACCATAGCATGAATTAGAGCATGAAAGGGGAGCATTCTGACTCTATTGCACAAACTAGAACATGAAGAAAGAGACATTTCTAAACGCCTAGTAGCCTCCTGCTTATAAGTGTGGCACGCTGCACAGCCATAAACAAGACTCTACTCGATGTGATTTTGCAAATACCTTGGGACCATGAACCATTCTTTGATACCATGTTTGTCATGACCCGAACCAGGGCCCTGGCCGTGACGAGTATTCTGAACCATGAAGGCCCAAAACAGCCCTATCTGTCTGATAATCATGCAGATAATTCATGACAAAAGAAATGTGGAAGATACATAATATAACAGAAACATGGTCAAGAATCATATGAAAACAAAAATGGGGAATCATGTCCCATAATATAAATCAACATCTCTAAAACCGTCTGCAAAATCTCTACTACATGACTGAAACAATGTCTATCTGAAAACTGGGACAAGGCCTCCAGCAAACCCAAAACTAATAAATGATAAATGAAATAGCAAACGTTAGGCCTTCCGAAATATAGAAGGCTCACCACTTGATTCTACGATCTGTTGAAAGAAATTTATTGGTTATCTGGACCCCTAGACTGTGCCTCTCAATCTGGGAGGGAAGAGGGTTAATACAAAAGTACTGGTACGCAGAGAAATCAAAATAGAAGTATAATATTTTTACACAATATAGGTGATAGCCATTATAAAGCAGTTTCATATCAAATCATTTGAAAACACATGGATATAATGTAATTATTTTCAATAACAATGAAATACAACATTGCTAGGTGGAATACCCTACATAATTTACACAATCTGTCCAACCCCGGTTGCCGCCGAGATTAGAGTATACGTGAGGGGAAGACACACAAGATTACATAGCATGCTGTCTCGACCAAATGGTAGTGCCCAAGATCACTTAGCCCAAGCTCCTACCTATAATCTCAATTTGAGAATTACACAAAGTCAAGTACTCAAGATCACTTATCCTGGTACAAAATTCCCGTGTCGGCAAACACGGTTTCCAGAGATGAGCCCTTACGCTCAAACGCCTTCTTCGGGCATCCACTTATCTCATGTAAAATCAATGCATTTAGATTTTATCTGATTCAATCACATATCATATTCTGTAGGGTATTGTCATACCCGACTTGCAAGCCATTGATATCATATTTTTCTTCTTATTCAACCATTGTATTCAATATGTTTCAACACAAATAACCCTCTCTCTTTCAAGTAAAAATCATATAAATTCTTAAAACATTTCATGTCATGCTTTCCAAGATGTTTTCAAACAATTTACATCATATGCACATTCAAAACAAATTCACATCATGAGAGGGATTTCATATAATTCGTGCTCTCAAAATATCACCTTTTCGAAACACACGCATATACATATATAATATGTCAAATCGTTCGGAAGTAGGACTAAAGACCAAATTCAATATTATAGAAACGTTCAAAATATAATTATATTCTTAGTTTCAAAACCTCATTTGTAAAATATGAATTTAAATACGCATGAGATTTTTGGATAACCCCACGTACCTCTATATGTGAATATTATAGGTTCATCCAAATGCCTACGTTCTGGGGATTCCAAATATGTAATTGGTTTCAATCTAAGGAGTGTTCTTGAGTTAATTGGGTTTTTATTTTGAAACCCTAAGGAGTGTTCTTGAGATAATTTGATGAATATGATAATATTTTGGTGTTTCAGGGATTAAATCCCATGTTGGCGGTATATATAGGGATGGAAAAGGACTATTTTGCCCCAAAAACGGAGTGTTTAAGTCACTTGAAACCTTTACATAGGCACTGCCTATGCTATCACCTATGTTTACATAGGTACCGCCTATGCTATCACTCATGTTGACATAGGCGCCGGCTACTACTTTGAAAGGCCATAACTTCTTGTTTGGGTGCTGGAATTTAGCAAAATTGGTATCGTTGGAAATCTAACTCAAAGACCTATCATTTGACACATAGTAGGCTCTCTAATTCGACATATACAGAGAGTTATGGTCGATGGAAGCTTACACAAATTACAACGTCCACTAAAACTTAATCGATCGAAATAGTTTCAACTCGTCCTTGAGTTGAAGGACCTCTATGGTCTAAATTCAATCTTGAATGGATTCACATACTACGCAAATAATTAATATGCCATATTGACATAGGATTTGTGGCTTCGGGATTATAAACGCATCAAAATCATGGTCTATACTGTAGCCTGAAATGCGGGGCGTTACAAGAATAATTCAGTTCGGGTCTATATACGTAGGAACGGAGGTCTAAACTCTAGCCCAAAAATACGGGGTGCTACAAGTGACTGTTGTCACTTCCAAATAAACTCTAACTAACTAACAACACATGCTTATAGTGTGTACTAACAAGCTATAACTCCCATAAACTTTATAACCAACTTTCTTATCTCAACAATAGGGAGGGTTGAGAATATGTAGAAATTACCTCTATCTCGGAGGTAGACAGGCTATTTTCGATAGACTCAGCATAGTCACAAATATATCAAGATATTGACAAGTATTTTGTTCAATTAGCTTACGACTCGGATGTAAACAAGTGACATATCAAGATGAACCAGCTGTTAAAATAAAGTGGTTTAGCAAGTTATAATGAATCATAAAGATTTTCAGTAGTGAATTTATATAGAGTGAAAACACCATTGTGTACAATATGCTTAGTGGAATGAAGAGTGGAATGAAGAGTAAAGTAGCGTTAAGTTTAAACCAGTTATGGAGAGCCTTTACTATGGTGTATTTGGTCAAGGAAACAGAATTTGGTATATTTATAGAGCAAAATACCTTTTTGTTGCTTCTCTTCTAGAATCAGTGGTAACTCAAATTTAGAAATTTCGAAGGAAGAATATGCAAAAGAAAGTATCAAATTCTGCAATTCCCTAGTTCCAGATATTCAGGTGAAGAAACTAAGCTAATCTCACAATCATGTGATTTCAAAGTTTTTTTTCGCTTCTATTAGACACGATAAGGAGTTTACCTGCACAGATGCATGTTCAAATATAATTTGTATCTGGAGATTTGGAGCTTGTAGAATTAGGAATTCTAATGTATAGTCACACAAAGAAGGGTCGAAGAGCAGTAAGTAGTGATCATTTTACTTAATTGCTGGTATCATTAAAGCCATCAGTGTAGCTGGCAAAATATCAACTGATTACTGAATGAGGAAACATGAAATGATAAAAGGTTTCAGTCTTCTATTCAAGTGACTGGAAAAAAATTGCTTAAATCATTATTTGCTATATCTTTACTAGCAGATAATCCTTCTTTACTTCGTCTATACAAAATGGTTGAGAAAAAACAAGGAATTGTTTTCTTTTTTTGTCAAGTCCAACTCATATCAAAATGACCTATTTACTATATCTCATCTTTCTTGTTTCCAATCCTATAGCTTTACAAAATTTCATGGGCAGAAGAATTTGTGCCATGGTCCTACTTATAATCTCCTCAAGCGGGAAGTTACATCAATAAAAACATCCTCTTTGCAATGTACTGTAAGACCGCCAATTGGATGATCAAAACCAAACTCTTCTTCAGCTTGAGCTAACAAGTTTTGAAGTGATGGTTGGTTCAAGTATGATACTGGCACAACAACTCTCTTCATTTGATTCTCTCCTACGTATACCACACAAAAACCTTTTGGAACACCTCCTGATGTTGAAGACCTCCTTAGGATTCCCATTATCACAAGGTATATTTGGTAAACTTTAAATGGTCACGGAAAGAAAAAAAGAACAAGAATTTAGAGAATTGCACAGAAAATGGATTTCTTTTTAATGTCTAGATACTTGTGTTTTGCTCAAACACTTCGTGTCCGATTATATATAAGTTAATGACAATTTTCATACCCAATCGCGTGGCATAAACATTTGGTTGCGCGGCCATCATGCAGCTTTCACAGTGTCTCACTAAAATGCCCACAATTTTTTACTCCAAACTCAGATTTACTAACGGTAAGTGGCATTGGAAAGAAGAATCGAAGGGATTTAATTTTATATATAGTTTGATACGGGTGTCATGGTCTCGAGACCATTTACAAGAAGTCAAGCTCGGGAACTACAAAGGGTTCAAGGCGTGTTTATGAAAATGGACGCGGTTGAGCTTGTTGAAAACTCATCCAAGGGAGTGTGCGTACTGACATGTGGGGGATGGCATTAGGGTCCCAAAACACATCCCAAGTCTTCTCCAAACACTCCACTCCCTACCCTTTCTTTAAGGGCAAAGGGGTCCTTTTGTCATCCTTTTTGTAATGACTTTTTAAGGTGTTTCTTTAGTCTTGTTCTCTTTAGTTAGCTTATTCTTTAAAAATCACTTGTAATATTGAACATCATCTTCCTATCAAGAATAGAGTACACCACCATTTGACATCACAAGAAATGGTTTCTTCTTGGGTTGTGTGTATCGTCTAGAAACGAGAGTGCTTGAGGGAACCGAGCTCATGTTTTGTTCCGTAAGAAGTTAGTGCATTATGAGTTCTCCTTGCATCAAGTTACATATCTTCTCTATCGTTTAAGTTGGTGTTTGTTGTTTCCGTTAAGTGTCTTGTGCGTGTGGACTGGTTGTGTGATTGTGAACTGTTTCGTGCTCTTTTAGATACTGTTTGGTATCAGAACGAAGGCTGGTCGCTTACACCACCAATCTTGGGCTCTTGTAGTTGAAAATCAAAAAATAAAAAATAAAAGAGGATGTTATCTGGTGACTAGTGTTTGGCTGAGAAGTGTCTAGATTTAGGTGTTATTTTGATTGTCTTAGTAGTTTCGTGTGTTAGCTTGTTGTTTTCCTAGCACACTTGAGTCTAAGGTTCAATATTTGAGCCTTTGTTTAGTTGTTGTTGAGGGGTTGGACGGATTAGCTGTTGTTTTTGTTCATAAGTGTTCTTGTTGTGGTTCATATTGTTCTTGAGATGAATGTTGGATAAAAGGCTTGTTTGATTTGATAAAAAGGAAAAGAGAAGCAAAGTCTTGTGTTTGTCTTGGAATTAGTTTCAAGACAACACTAAAGAGGCAAGTAACCAAAACACCTCCCAAAAGCTTACTTACCAAAAGAGTGTCAAGCCTTTTTTTCAAAAAGAACCAAAAGCTGAAAGGGACAAAGCCAAAGCAAAAAGGTGTTTTGCCATTTTGGTGCAAGTTGGTAAAAGTTTATCGACACCTTTATTTTGGCCTTTGAAAAAAAGTCCAAGGCCTTGTCTTTCATTTCAAAAACCGAAAAATCCTCACCAAACAAAAATAATTGAATCATTCAAGTTGGACAACATCAAACTTCAACAAAACAACAACACCAAACGGCCAAAATAAAATTGTGGGCCACATCAACAACAAAACTCAAGTCATAGGACCTTCCAAATTTCTTTCCTTGTGTCTATTAGTTTTATTTCTATTGAATCCTACACTAGTTGGTAACTATGAAACAAACTACTAAGTTGTGAACTAGTTTTTGAGTACGTCTTCGTGTCAACGTTCTTTGTGGTGTTTTGCTCATTTACCGTTTTTAGTTGTTCTTGGTTCAAGTGCGTACAAAACTTCCTTGAGTCTTCAAAACCAAAATACATTCTAACTCAAGAGTAGACTCATTCTTAAGAACTCAAGGATAAGGACCATTTCCCCAACCAAACAAAGGGCAAGTTGCTGCCAAGAGGTGACGGTCCATTCCAAGTTCTTGAATGAATCAACGATAATGCTTACAAGATCGACTTTCCACCGGAATACCAAGTGCATAAACCGTTCAACGTGTGTGAAATCTCATGTATTGATACCATTGAAGATGAAGAACCCGTGAGTTTGAGGTCAAACTCCTCTCAAGATGATGTCAAGCTCGGGAACTACAAAGGCTTCAAGGCGTGTTTATGAAAATGAACGTGTTTGGGCTAGTTCCAAACTCGTCCAAGGGAGTGTGCGTATTGACATGTGTGGGATGACATTAGTGGCCTAAAATACACCCCAAGGCTTCCTAAAACACTCCACACCCTCCCTTTTCATTAATGGCAAAGGGGTCCTTTTGCCATCCTTTTTGTAAAGACTATTTAAGGTGTTTCTTTAGTCTTGTTCTCTTTAGTTAGCTTATTCTTAAAAATCACATGTAATATTGAACATCATATTCCTCTCAAGAAGAGAGTAGACCACCATTTGACACCACAAGAAATGGTTTCTTCTTGTGTTGTGTGTATCGGCTAGAAACGAGAGTGCTTGAGGGAACCGAGCTCCTCTTGTGTTCCGTACGAACGTGGTGCTTGTTAACTTGTTTTGTAGAGGTTTTCGAGTATTACACTCTTTATTTTCTGAATTATGAGTTCTCCTTGCGTCAAGTTACATATCTTTTCTATCGTTTAAGTTGGTGTTTGTTGTTTCCGTTAAGTGTCTTTTGCGTGTGGACTGTTTGTGTGATTGTGGACTGTTTCGTGCTCTTTTAGATACCGTTTGGTATCATAGTTGGCCATATAACTTGTTATATTCTAGGAGAAATGATCGTTTGAAGTTGACCCAAGTAAAATAAAATACTAAAACTCAATAGGTTGGAAAGTTCTCAACTCAACTTTGAGATAGGAAATATTTATGACTTCCATCCATCGCCCAAGATGTTCCCACCCTAAAGAATTGATATTCAAACTTGCATTTAAATAGAAACCATTAGGTTCAGGTCTACACACGTTGGGTGAGCGGTTGGAATTCTAGCCAAAAAATGTGGGGTGTTACAGAGTAATTCTATCCTTGGGATGTTCTTCAGCATCCCCTGATGAGGAAGCCGACAATCCGGATCATGCTGGGGATAATTCTGACAGGAGCACACTTTTTCCTGCTATTGACCTTGACAACTCCATCAATACTCTCATTTGTTGTTCTTGGTCCTTTTTTATTGCAAATCCACTAGGTGAGATGGCCGGGGCTAGTTATATAT
>JAPEIP010000012.1:40327577-40349544 GCA_026120095.1 Capsicum chinense | reverse complement strand
TTTTGGGGTCTTGGCAATGATGTGCTTCATTTTTCTTTTGGAAAGAAGGAGAATATCAGGGGGAGCACTAGGAGGTGGAGAAGCAGAATGAGCAACCCGTTTCTTTTTATTTGCATAAAGTTCTTCTTCCAAAGAACCATCTTGCCATTGTTTCTATCCTCGATAAGAGGAATTTGAGGAGAAGTTGCCATAGGGAAAGGCTTAATTGAAGCAGCTTTATCTACATCAATGACAACAAATGAGGGTTTTCGTTTTAGAGTAGATCTTGACCTTCGAGGGATGAGATTTGCATTGGGTTCATCATCAGGGTCAATAATTTAAAGTGTGGCTGGTGGAGAAAGTGAAGGGTTGGGATGGGATGAGGCAGTGGAAGAAAATTGGGTAAAAAGGTTTGGGATGTATCTGAACGCAGCAAAATTAGAGACTTTTTTGGAGATTTGAGGAGGGATTAATGGAGTAAGCTTATATATAGTTGAATGACAATGGAGGTGAAGGTGTTTTGGTAGATTCAGGTGAAGAGGATAAAGAAGATGACGAGGAATCCATGACTACGGAAATAAAAAGTTAGTGATTTATCGTAGAGAGGGTGTAGAAGGAATAAGAAAGAGAGTAAAAGGAGGATGTGTATTTAAAAGGGATTAAGGGAAGATGAATCATGTGAGAAATGGATTATATAGAAATGTAATGATGAAGGGGTCTGCACTGATGGGAAAGTGCTGGCAGCTTTTTGAAGGAGATGGCTTTTGGATTTTTTGCGATTTAAGTGTAACGAAAAGGACCTAGTGAACAAATTTTCTCTCTCTTATGCATGAACATGTGAAAATCATACTTGAACTGTGGAAAAAGAATGGACAAAATTAGCCTTAATGGTTCAACCTATCTGCTAAATCAACACATAGCTAAGTTAATTTACTCTAAAACCTTGGAATTAGGATACACAATTAAATTAATCAACAATCACTTAAGTACAATTTTTTCTAATCAATCATTAAGGGAGATTTATACAATTTTAATCATCCCAAATGCTAACCTGTTCCTTTCAAAGTATTTCTACTCAAAGCCTTAGTAAATGTGTCAGCAATTTATTCCTCAGTTGGACAAAACATAATTTATATATGACCCGTTTCAACATTATCTCTAAGAAAGTGATGTCTACTATTAATATGCTTGGTCCTTTTATGTTGAACAAGATTTTTAGCTATGTTAATTGCACTTGTATTATCACAAAAAATGAGAACACAACTAACATCTATAACAAAATCCATAAGTTGTTTCTTATTCTATAGCAATTGAGCACAACAAGAACATGCAACAGCATATTCATCTTCAGTAGTAGATAAGGCAACTAGATTTTGCTTCTTAGTAGACCTGGTAGTCAAACATGATCCAAGGAAGTGATCCATGCTTGTAGTTCTTTTGCTGTCTACAAAATATCCTACATAATTAGCATCAGAGTAACCTACCAGATTAAAGTTACTACATTTGGGATACAATAAGCCAAGAACACTGGTTCCCTTCAAGTATCTAAAGATTCTCTTCACAGATTTAAGATGTTTTTCTTTGGATTTTGCTTGAAACCTAGCACATAGCCCTACACTGAACACAATATTAGGCCTGCTAGCTGTGAGGTACAATAATGAGACTATCATACCCCTATACATCTTTTGATCTACATCTGGACCTGGTTCATCCAGATCAAGCTTTGTGGTAGTGGCAATGAGAGTACTAATTTCTTTAGCCTCTTCCTTGGAGAATATTTTGAGAAGCTCTTTGTCATACTTCTGTTGATGGATCATTGCCCCTGATGCTGACTGTTTTATTTGCAAACCCAAGAAGTAATTGAACTCCCCCATCATGCTCATCTCAAATTCATAACTCATGAGTTTGTCAAACTCATGATTCATATTCATGTTGGTTTAGCCAAATATAATGTCATCCATATAAACCTACACAACTAACAAATCCTTTTTATTAGTTTTTAAGAAAAGTGTGTTGTCAGTTTTACCTCTGGTATGCCCATGCTCCAGTATAATATTTTATTATCTCTCATACCATGACTTTGGTGCTTGTTTCAACCCATACAAGGCCTTATCCTATTTATACACATGATCAGGAAACTCCTTACTTTCAAATCCTGAAGGTTGCTTAACATAAACTTCTTCCTTGAGAATACCATTTAGGAATGCACTCTTCATATCCATCTGATAGAGAATAAACTCCATATAAGCAGCAAAGACAACTAGTAATCTTATAGCTTCAAGTCTTGCTACAGGAGCAAAAGTCTCATCAAAATCAATTACTTCTTTTATTGTATCCTTGAACCACCAATCTTGCCTTGTTTTTTTGTAACTATTCCATGCTCATCCACTTTATTCCTGTACACCCACTAAGTCCCAATTACTGATCTATCTTGTAGGAGAGGAACTAAGTGTCATACTTGGCTTATCTCAAACTAATTCAACTCTTGTTGCATAGCTATAATCCAATCATCATCAAGCAATGCTTCAGTTACCTTCTTTGGATCAATTTCTAATAGGAATGACTTGAAGGCACACATACTCCTCAGTCAAGACCTTGTGGTGATCCCAGATGTGAGATCAGTAAGAACTTTATTAATGGGGTATGATCCTTGATACTTGTATCCTTTTGGGATCAAGCCTAGTGAGCTACTAGGATCAGATGTTCTGAGCTGGGGTAGTTTGTGGCTCAGTTTCCCCTATCATTCTATCTTCAGCTTCAGTTCCACCTATTAAAGTGCCTCCATGTTTGGTAGCTTAATTAAATGAACCAAGTTTTGTAACCTGTTCTCAGAGTCACTTCCTTCCCACCGGTTAGTCTTAACACAGAATTCATCAAAGATCATATGTATGCTTTCTTCAACATAGTTAGTTCTGTTGTTTAAAATTCTATAAGCCTTACTATTAAGTGAATAACCTAAGAATATTCTCTCTTCACTTTTATCATCAAATTTTCCCAGATTATCCTTTCCATTGTTGTGTATGGATCATTTACAACCAAAGGTTCTAAAGTAAGAAATGTTAGGCTTTCTTCCTTTTAGTAATTCATAGGGAGTTTTATCTAAAATAGGTCTAATCATGCATCTATTTATGTTATATACTGTTGTACTTATTGCCTCAGCCCACAAGTTTTTGGAACATTTGTTGTAAGCATCATTGTTCTAGCCATATCTTCCAAAGTTCTAGTTTTTCTCTCTACTACTCTATTTTGTTGTGGTGTTCTAGGAGCTGAGAAGTTATGATCTATACTATTTGCTGAATAGAATTCCAAGAACTTTACATTCTCAAATTCTGTACCATGGTTAGAACTCATGGAAACTAATGATTTTCCCATTTTTTTTTTCAATTTTCTTAATAAAAATTTCAAAGAAATCAAAGGGATGTTCTTTAGAGGTTAGAAACAAGGTCCAGGTGAACCTGGAATAATCGTCAACAATCACAAAAACATACCTTTTTCCACCTCTTCTTTGAAGTCTCATTGGTCCACACAAGTTCTTATGAACTATGTCAAGGCACTTGGTGGTGGTAACATTGTACTTTGACTTAAAAGAAGATCTTATCTACTTCCTCTTTATACATGCACTACATAACTTTTCTTCCTTAAATTTTTTTTGGGTAATCCCAATACCATGTCTTTGGAGGAAAGTATGTTTAGTTATTTCAGACTTGCATGACCAAGTCTCATATGCCAATGGAGGGGATCATTTTCTATGGCACTTAGACAAGTCAGCTCAGGTCCTGGTAGTGCCATGATGTCAACTTTGTATACATTTCTATATCTTCTTGCAGGGACCATAATCTCTTTGGTGTCCATCCTTTTGACTTTGACTCTTGTAACTGTAAATACAACTTTATTACCTTTGTCACACAGTTGTGAGATGCTCAGCAGGTTATGCTTTAATCCTCCTACAAAATAGACACCCTCTAATGCTTTTGACTCAGATGAGCCAATTTTTCCAACTTCTGTAATGATTCCCTATTTTCCATCACCAAGAAAAACTCCTCTGCCATCTATTTTGGAGAGTGAAAGAAACTTTTTCTTATCACCAGTTACATTCCTTGAGCAAGCACTGTCTAAGTACCAGTGTTTTTTGCTTTCTTTCAACTTTTCTTGCAAAAGAAATCAATGGTTAGAATTAGGAACCCAGAGAAGCTTGTGTCCTATTTTATGAGTGTAACGACAAAACAAGTTTCTTATAGTCCATGCAGGCAACATATAGTGCAACCTGTTTCTCAAACCAGAACTAGTCTTTTTTTTTTGGTTTGAGAAAATCTGTTAGCTAGGTTTTAACTATTTGATCAGCTTCTTGCAGCCTTAGGACATTCAGTAGTGGGATGTCCAAGGTTCCCACAGATGTAGCATAAATCTTTTGGCTCATCAACTCTTTTGTAAAATCCCAAACTGCCTTTTCATTATAATTTCTTTCCCTCAATTTGTGAATAATTCTTGAGGAGTTTGTCCACCTATTTTAACTTCCAAGGTTAAGTCTCAGCTTATTCATTTTTTTAGTTAAATTATGGCATTCTTGTTTATATTTAACTAGCTCAAGTTCAGTATTTTCTTATTCTTTACGCATGGCCTTTTTCCCATTTTTAGTGAGAGTTAATTTGAGAATTTCTGACTTAAGATCATTGTTTGAAATCTCAAGTTCTTCAACCTTTTTCTTGAGAGTGCAATTTTCCTTATGAACTGTACCTGTGCAAGACTTTAAATCAATTAGATCAAATTTAAGGGTTGCAAGACTGTTGAACAATTTATCCCTATAAGAGGTTAACTCTTGGAAATTATCAATCAATGCACTCATCAAGGAAACAAGTTTAGGTTTTGAAAATAGTTGTAGTTTTTCTTTAAGTTCAAGTATACTTACCTCAGAACTATCTTCTTCTTCATCTAAGTATGAGAATCATGAATTGAGTTTCATCAACTTCATATTCATCGGAATCAGATCCCCAAGTTTCTATCATTGCGTGTTCCTCCTTCCTTTTTGCCTTCAGTTCTGTTTCAGCCATTTCCTTCTACCATTCTATTTCCCAGACTGGACAGCCTCTAATCTGATGATCAGTTTTGCCACACTTGTAGCAGCCATTTGGATTGTCATTGGAATGTTTCTTACTACCTGTTTCCTTCTCCTTCTTAAAGAATTTGCTGAAATTTTTAGTTATGAAAGCAACTTGCTCCTTATCAAGTTAAAATTCCTCATCACTATCAGAGGCTTTTAATGCCAAGACTTTCTCAGGAGCTTCTTGTTCTTTGATTCCATCTACTTCCATTTCATAAGTCCTTAAGTTCTTTACTAGTTCATCTAGGGTCATACCTGCAAGATCCTTATTTTCCTATCTGACTATAGTTACCTTAACATTTTATTTTGATTTAGGTAATACCCTCAGTAACTTTTCAACTTATTCCTCCTCAGAGATGACTTTTCCTAAGGAAGTCAGCTCATTTGTTAAGGTAGTAAGCCTTGTCATCATCTCATGCAGGGTTTTGTTTTCCTTCATTTTGAATTCCTCACACTCAGTGAAAAGTAGAGAGATCCTGAATTTTCTTACTTGAGAGGTACCTTCATGAACATTCACTAGTGCATCCCAAATATGCTTAGCAGTAGCGCAGGTTGATACCCTATTGTATTCAGCTCGTCCTAATCAACAATCCAAGATGTTCTTAGCCTTTGAATTTTGTTTCAAGTCCAACAGGTCATCAGGAGTAAATTCACTCCTTAGTTTCTTGACTTGTTCACCATAAACCAACTTCATTGGAATAATGGGACCATCAGTAATCCTGTCCCATAATTCATAGTCTTCAACTTGGATGAACATCTCCATCCTTTCTTTCCACCAGATAAAGTGAGAGCCATCTAAAAGTGGAGGTCTAGTAGTTGACTGACCATCACTGTGACCAGTAGGAGGTACAGAATTCATCATGTTGATCTTTTCTTAGGTGCTAGACTTATTTAAGACAACCCACTCTAATATCACTTGTTAGAGTACGAGCCCTACTACTTTTAATATTAAACTCTACTGATTGCCTATCTGTGGAACAAGTAAGTAAACGTGGTTCACAGAAGTAAAAAATTGAACACAGTATTTTTACGTGAAAAACACCTGGTTCAAGAAAGTTGTAAAGAACCATGACCTGTACCTTTATAGGATTTAACCCCAACTTTACTATAACTATTGAGCCTTAATAATCAAAAAAATTATAAGACTTCTTGTAAACTAAGAATTAAAACTTCTAACTCCTATAACTAAAAAAACAAAAATCTTCCCAAGGTAAGTGTTCCCATGTCTTCAAGTTCCATAACTTGAAGACACAACTCCTAACTTAGTTTATAGATCACTGAGACTAGAAAAATGACTCCATACAACTCAAAGAATCTTCCTACTACAAAAAGTATAAGACTTGCTAAGTAAGGAACCAGGTTCTTCTTCAAGTAAGTGAACTGCTTTGTTGATTGTTGATTATTTTATCAGTGCATGAGTGAGAGATTTTGATTTCGTTTCTTGTATTTAAGCCAAGATCTCGTGGAGTCCGTCAGTTGATGTAATCTTCTATGTTCCTTAGGACTCTAGTTAGTTTTTTTTTCTACTATTATTGTTGTGCCTCTCACACTTCTTTTTTGAATAGGACTCTTCTTTTATCTTTGCGGGACCTCTTATTCAATTCAACTTCTGTAAGACTTCTTGTTCAACTCATCTCCTGATATGATGAGTGTTATCAACTCCTATAAGACTTTTGGTTCAATTCAAATCCCAATGTGATGAGTGTTATCCACTCCTGTTTACATGCAGAGTTATCTTATCAATAACTTGTCTGCAGCTTAGCTTTGTTCACTTGGATGGACCAGCTTTCACGACATATTTTAATCATATGTCTATCATCAAAACTCCATATGCCCTAACATGTTGTTCTATTGATATGAATGGGTGAGGTTTATTTTCTGGGAGCTGGATGAAGGATGTCGTGAATAGGTCTGATATATGTGGTTTACTTTTAGCTCATATTAGTAAGTGGGGTTTCACTGTAGTGAAGCAAAGGCTGAAACCTCCTATTGATTTTGTCAATATGTATGAGTATGTCTTTATATCTGTTTTATTGCAGGTCATTATTTTTGGTATATCTTCGACATAAATCACCGTATAAATGATGCTTATAAATTCATAATATAGTGGAAATGACAATACTTCATGGATGTTACAATTGAGTAGCAGGTTCAGAACTTATAATTGGTTAAAGTGAAACTTCTGGTGCACTGGTTAGTTCTTATTCTTGAAATTAATTATTTCACAAGTATTCATATTATCACAAGTATAGATATATTCCTTTGTTATTGAATTTTACAAGTATTGATATTTTCCTTAGATAAAATTTAATAATAAAAGCTTGTTGGTTGCACAAATTTTTTATATTCATATTGACAGTGTGACATATATATTATGTAATAAATGATTGAAACTCGTGTTTCAAGATCATAGAGTAGAGATGGAATATAAAAAACACTTAATTATATGTAATAAAAAAAGGTGTAAAATGTATATCCTTAACAGGATATAAATAACTTATGATAAATTTAACTAATCCTAAGAAACTGCTAGATTAATATAAAAGTATTATACTACAGAAATAACTTTAGAGAAAGTCATTTACAGGCAGCGGATGGAGATTTCATTTTCTTTTTAGCGCCTTTGTGGATCTTGTTGCTTGATTGGATACAATGGAAATCTTCATCAACTATGGTAGATTTATCCTTTTTGGAAGATCGTTTCCTCTTTGCATAAGTTTTCAATGGAGTAAAAATGAAACTGTCTTTGGTGGATTCCTATAAAATTTTAAAAGAAATCAATTTAAAATATAAAAGTTAGATAAAAAAATATATTATTAAAATTCGTAACATACATTTACTGATCACCATATATAGATAAAGATATGTAAATATCTTGTATGTTATATATATGTAGATAATATGAAGTGGAAAGATTTAATTACCTTGTAATCTTTCTCACCATAAAATTCTTGAGAATTGGTGAAGTCATGCACTACAAGAAAAAGGGCCATTAGGGACGAGAAAAATGATCCCTAAAAGTCTATTTCTGGTTCCTTAATGTTAATAGGGATGGGAAAATTTTTGTCACCACCCGTCCCTACAGGCTCCGCTGCTAAAGATCAATTGCAACGACATTTAATTTCCGGTCGATAACGAGTATTTGCAACCAGAAAATTTTTGATCCTTAGAATGCTTTTAAGGACCATATTTCTGGTTCCTAAACATACTAATTCAATGGGGCATACAATATTCAGGGACAAGCTCAACTGGTCCTTAAAGGTCTGATGCGACAAAAATATTGGTCCTTAAAGATGGAAAGAAATTCTGGTCCCTAAAGCTATGTTTTCAATTTAAGCAAAAGTGAAGTAGTATTAAAGAATATTTTGCTAAGATATTATACCATTTTTAAGATAGATAATCTCAAATGCACATATAAACAGAGTTATCACTTGTATTGATTACAAAATATGTATTAACACCACAGAGAACCAATGCTACAGACAAATGCTCAAGGAACAATACTATTACACAAGTCATTATCCCAAAAAGGCTAACATCCTTCGTACATATTATAATGTTTTGTTCAACAATCCTAGAAAAATGATCAAAAATTTGTCAACTTGTTTGAAATCATCATAATTTCATCTCAGCTTGTAAACTGAAGCTATAAATCCTGTAAAATGTATAAAATAAAATGTTTAACGAAATGAAAATATGTGCACCACTAAATCACACAAATTTTTAGCTCACAAAAACCAGAGTTCTTCTACAGTTTCAGCTCTGAGTTACTTTGCCATCTACTTGGACAAAAAATATAATCATACCACAAAAGATCATTGAATAACTAAATTGGACTAATTCAACTAGTTTCCAGGCCACACAAAAGATAAACCAAGATAATTTAAATTATCTCCATGTTGTCTTTGAGTGTTTGTTATGCATACATCACTGCATAACGTGAAAAATCACTAACCCTCGTATATTTCAAGAATAAATCAATCAGGCAACTATGTCACACCCCTTTTTCTAACCCCAAAAAAGATTTGGTTTTAAGTTTCGAAAGAGTTTTTATTATTACGTGACAAAAGAAAATAATTTGTTTCGAAGAAGGATTGTTTTTACATTTGAAATTAGAGTCGCCACTTGGCATAATCTTGTGTGCCAAGTCAACATTGGAAAATCCTTTTCAAAACCATTTGACTCTTTAAACTGGTTTACGAACAGAGATTCCAGCTAAGGAATTCTGTTGAACGAGGGGAAGGTGTTAGGCACCCCTCGATCCCGTGGTTCGACTACGGTCGCTTGGTGGACTGTATTGGATAATTTTGACGCTATAAATGTACAACCCACCCAAAACACGTAAAACAATCAAACAAACAAACAAAACAAAAAGAATCAATAGTACAGTGTCCAGTCCAATTTATACAGTCCAAAAATAAAAATGCAAAAATAAATCCTATCTAACCTACACTAATACTAACTACACTCTGTGCTTTACACGACGCCTCGGGCCTTCATCACGAACATCCTCCGAGTACAAAATACCTCAGGACATTCCCCGGTGAATAAAGATATACAGATACTTTGGGACATTCCCCGGCCAAATAGTACAATTGATCCAAAAGTGATAAAACAAAACTATTCAACACACATTTTAACATTTACCGCATTGAATCAACACCTCACTCCTAACTTTTGCCTACCCGCACCTAAATATTTTTGCCTATCCAATTCGACCTATCAGGATTCTATCAAACTCGATATCAATGAGTAAAATCAACAAAATCATTTTTATCAACTTTTAACTTCCG
The DNA here is from genome assembly GCA_026120095.1 of Capsicum chinense. Classification (NCBI taxonomy): domain Eukaryota; kingdom Viridiplantae; phylum Streptophyta; class Magnoliopsida; order Solanales; family Solanaceae; genus Capsicum; species Capsicum chinense. Next base: position 40,339,674 of record JAPEIP010000012.1, on the reverse strand, counting down.
CCCCACAACAATCAATTTTAATTCTCAAACGAGATATAATTTCATGACACACCTTATAATCAATCCATAATCAAAGAAATCAAACACCAAATCAAAACAAACAACGATTTACATCAGCACGGATCAACCAACACATTGGATTCAATTCAAAGCATAGAACACGATAAATAACAAAATATAGAAGAGAAGGAATAGAATTAAACCTCGATAGAACGTTCTTGTATGATAATAAAGAAATCCAAAGGCCAAAATACTCGAACGGAAAACCTCAAACCCAAATCTCCCTGAATCCGAACTCGGCGTCAAAAATTGAAACCCAAGATTAGTGGCCACGAATAGGTTAAGACAAATAGAACCACCAATGAATCCCTAAAACCCGATATGGCGATGAAAGACAACGCTTAGACGAACCCAAACCCCGATATGTGACGTACTCACAAAAATAATTTATCTCGAGCTTCGATTATCTTAGACTAGCATAAACGGACAGAAACAAATAAGAATCCGGTGCACTTGACCTTTCTAGTGGAATCTCAAACCTAGTACCTGAATCTGATTGAAATCCAACAAAGCAAAGAGATTCTGGTGAGAGCAACGATGGGTGAAAATTGACTAGATGGTCAGCTCTCCGGTGATTTTCGATGCTCTTTAGCTAGAGTCACCTGAACCATTTAGGAATAAACAACTCCGGCAAACAAGTCTTTGGAAAAAAAACTTGACCCACCTGATTCTTTGTGGTTTCTGTCCGCCTCTCTCTTCTCACTCTCTAACTCTATTTCTGACTATCTCTCCCTCAATCTCTCCTCTATGTCGAGAGTCTCTCTCTTACTTCCCAGCTCTCTTTTCTCTCGCCTTAGTTTCCTGTATGTGTGTGTGTGAATCATGATGTGCCCAAAAATAGCAAAGAAAAGGAAGGAAAAGAATCGAAATTCGCCTTCAACACCAACTCTCGTATGTGTGTGCGATGCTCGATGTGAGAGAGATGCGTCTGTATCTATGGTGAGGGTGACGATGGAAAAAGAAAAGGACCAGTTGTGCTCTTCTCCAAGAGATCAAAGAATGATGATGACCAATTCCCCTCCTTTTGTTAATATTCCCCTCCAAAGGGAGTGTGATCCCTGTATGTATAAAAATAAAAATAAAAAACAAAAAGGTTCTTGGCACCTTCCTCGAAGGTTCCCCCGTGGGAACCCCTTTTTAGTGTATGTTTATCTTTTTTGCCTTTGTGGACAAGAAATGGAGGGGTGGTGAGGTGTTGTTTTTTAATTGGAGGGATAAGGGTTAGGTGTCTTATTTTAATTAAAAAGGTTGTTACGATGTTAAAAAGAATAAAAGTTTGTTAGGGATTTTGTTGAGAGTTGTTTTTTGTATTTTTTGTGGGATGTAATTACATGGGTGAGGGTATACGGTAGGATAAGGTAAAAATGGGTAAAAAGTGCTATCGGGAAGGGACAAAATTAGGTGTCTACATCATGCCCGCTTTGAGTGCGAACACGTAGTGTTTTTAGACAAAAAAGCAAACAACGAGACCAAATTTTGTTGCGATCATTATTCATAGAGAGGAGTAAAAGAAAAAAGGACAATTGAATCCTGTTGGACACCCTATCTACCCAAGTCGTGAGGAAGTCACAAGTATCTCAAAGGGCTGGAAGAGAAGTGGACTATACCGAGTTGGACAGTTGAGTGAGGTTCCATCGAGGTTCCCGTCCGCGGCTTTGTCATTACATCAAAATAATGAAAATTACAAGTTAAAACATAAATGAAATTACAAAATCCTATCTATACAGCTTCTGTTGGCTCTTGACTCGACTTTTATCACCCTATTCTTCAAGCGGGCTCCTGAATTGCAATTTCTTTTAACTTGTTGCTTGGCTTATAATTGCTTCACTTTGTTGCATGACTTTTCATTTCTTCACCCTATTCTCCAGGCAGACTCGTGACTTGCTATTTCATCACTTTGTTTCTTGACTTTTCATTTCTTCACTCTGTTCTCCAGGCGGGCTCCTGACTTGCTATTTCATTACCCCGTTCCTTAGGTGGGCTTCTGAAATCTAAATTAAAACTAGAACAAAAATTATCCCAAACAAGAATTAAAGTCTCATTTTCCAGGAAGGTCCTAAATTGAAAGTAAAGTCCCATTTTTCAGGAGGGTCCTGAACTGAAAGTAAAATCCCATTTTTCAGGAGGGTCCTGAACAGAAAGTAATGTCCCATTTTTTAGGAGGGTCCTGAAAAGAAAGTAAAATCCTATTTTTCAGGAGGGTCCTGAATTGAAAGTAAAATCTATTTTTCAGGAGGGTCCTGAACAAAAAAGTAAAATTCTATTTTTCAGAAGGGTCCTGAACAAAAAGTAAATTCTCATTTTTTAGGAGGGTCCTGAACATAATGTGAAATCCTATTTTTGAGGTGGGTCCTGAACAAAAAGTAAAGCCCCATTTTTCAGGAAGGTCTTGAATTGAAAGTAAAGTTCCATTTTTCAGGAGGGTCCTAAACTGAAAGTAAAATCCCTTTTTTCAAGAGGGTCTTGAATAGAATGTAAAATCCCATTTTTCAGGAGGGTCCTGAACAGAAAGTAAATTTCCATTTTTCAGGAGGATCCTGAATTGATAATAAAATCTCATTTTTCAGGAGGGTCTAAACATAAGGTAAATTCCTATTTTTCAGGAGGGTCCTAAACAAAAAAGTAAAATCTCATTTTTTAGGAGGGTCCTGAACATAAAGTAAATTCCTATTTTTTAGGAGGGTTTTGAACAAAAAAGTAAAATCCCATTTTTCAGGAGGGTCCTGAACAGAAAGTAAATTCTCATTTTTTAGGAGGGTCCTGGATTGAATGTAAATTCTCATTTTTCAGGAGGGTCCTAAACTGAAAGTAAAATCCCATTTTTCAGAAGGGTCCTAAATAGAAAGTAATGTCCCATTTTTCAGGAGGGTCCTGAACTGAAAGTAAAATCTCATTTTTCAGGAGGGTCCAGAATTGAAATTAAAATCCCATTTTTTCAGGAGGGTCCTAAACTGAAAGTAAAATCCCATTTTTTAGAAGGTCCTGAACTGAAAGTAAAGTCCCATTTTTTAGGAGGGTCCTGAACTAAAAGTAAAATACCATTTTTCAGGAGGGTCCTGAACATAAGCTAAAGTACCACAATGTGCATTTCCAATGGTGGCTGAATTAAGTGAAGCGAATTTTCCCCTATTTCAAAGAAAATTTGTCAGTTAAAAAACTTTGTGGTGGCTTGTAGCTCTTGGCTTCTTAGGTATCTGCCCCAGCATTCGTTCCTTTCATCTTTGTACCAAATCATTGAAACTTGCCCTGTCTTGCCGCATCATTGACCCGGATCCAGATTGAGGAAAATAAATTCTGACTCGAATAATGGGTTTCCATTTTACCATGCCTCTGAGGTGCACCCTTTTCCCAAATATGAATGCTTCCACGAATCCAACAGCCTGTCGGTTGATAGACTTCCTTTGCTTCATGTCGAGTTACGATCATATTTCTTTCATGTTCTGGTCCTGGTCTTTTCCTCATATAATTGGAAAGACTGGTAGTAAATTTTGAAATCCTTTTTCGCTTGTTTTGACACAGACTTGACTTACAATGTAAAGAAATGATGGTCACTTTTATTTTGATAAATGACATAAAAATACAAAAATCATTAATATGTAAATGAAAGAAAAGGGCAATGTCTCATATTGAAAAAGAAAACTTATCTGAATACGACAACCAACTCCAATGAGTATGACATGCATTTTGGATTAAGCTGTCTGATCTTCCTATCCAAACTCCCCATTTGTGGTTGAGTTCGTGCCTTTGCTGCTGAGCTGATTTTTCAAATCCATTAGACTCATACATCACATTCAATTGACGACATCTTAAATGACTTTCGCCAACAAATCTCTTTCTTTTTCACCTTTCACTTTTCTCTTGAACTCGCCATCTCCTTACGGTACCCGTGAGGGTTTTCACCAATAAGACTCTCTCATTTTTATTTCTCTCCACTCACCATCGCCTTATGCTGCCTGCGAGGATTTTCACCAATAAGACTCTCTCATTTTTATTTCTCTCAACTCACCATCGCCTTATGATACCCACGGGGGTTTTCACCAATAAAACTCTCTCTCATTTTGTATTTCTTTCCTGATTTCTCATGCTGAGGGAGACAAATGGTACCTCACAATGTATCATCTACATATCCATTACATGCTTAGCCTTAACATTATCAAAAATTGATCTGAAGTAATTTCTTTGGTTGTAACTTGGCTTTCGAATAAGGTTAGAAAAGGATGGCAAGAGGTTCAAACAGCACTTGAAGTGGAGTGGGACTTACAACTTTTGGAATCGACTCAAACAACACATTAACTCATGCCCCAATTTTTGTTGACTGGGTGAATGTAAAATCTTTATTTGGTTGGATCGAGCCCGAAATAGGGCATCCTACGTATCTCACTCCCGAGAAAGGAGAATCAGGTCGCACGTAGTTCCATAAGCTTGTTCTTTGTTTTGATTTGATTTTTTTCAGACCTTTTTCTTTTATTCTTATTTTCTTGACACTTATCTTTAACACCCTTTTGATTCCAAAAGAGGAATATGAAAGCAAAAATAAAACGAAGCTCAAACGGGTAAATAAATGATGACACAATGTTTGGATAAAAGAATAAAATGCGTTCATCATATCAATCTTGAAAATGCAAGTACTAAACATGCAATAAAATCAACAAAGGATAAAATATCATACATAATATCTTTTGACCGCATCAGCATTGATAGCTATTTCTGCCATTTTGCCTACAATATTTGTCAAATATAATGCTCCATTGGGCAACACTTTCTTCATAATGAAGGGACCTTGCCAGTTAGGGGAGAACTTTCCTTTCGCTTCAACCTGGTGAGGAAGGATACGTTTCAATACTAACTGACCAACTTTAAAATTCCTGGGATGGACCTTTTTGTTATACTCTCGATCCATCCTCCTCTGATACAACTGGCCATGACACACAGACGTTAGCCTTTTTTCCTTAATCAAACTCAAATGCTCCAGTTGGGTTTTTACGCATTCATCATCATCAATCTCTACTTCTACAATGACTCAAAGAGAGGGAATTTCAACTTCTGCAGGGATGACTGCTTCTGTCCCATACACCAATAAATATGGAGTTTTCCCTGTTGAAGTGTGAATAGTGGTGCGATAACCTAGAAATGCTAACGGCAACTTTTCATGCCACTGTCTACACCCTTGTATCATTTTTTGCTGTATCTTTTTTATATTCTTATTGGCGGCTTCTACAGCACCATTGGCCTTTGAGCGATATGTAGTAGAATTTCAATGTGCGATCTTAAACTGTTGACACACTTCTTGCATCAAATGACTATTGAGATTGACAGTATTGTCTATAATGATCATCTTAGGAATTCCAAACCTACAAATGATGTTGGCATGAACAAAATCTACCACAACCTTCTTTGTCACTAACTTGAAAGTTATTGCTTCTACCCACTTTGTGAAGTAATCAATGGCTACCAAAATGAATCTATGTCCATTTGATGCCTTCGGCTGAATCGGTCCAATCACATCCATTCCCCAAGCCACAAACGGCCATGGACCGGCCATTGCATGCAATTCAGCAGGAGGAGAACGTATCAGATCACTGTGTACCTGACATTGATAACACTTTCGAACAAATCGAATAGAATCCCTCTCTATAATAAGCCAGTAATAACCTGCTCGAAGAATTATTTTTGACAAGACATGACCATTCATATGCGACCCGCATTCTCCAGAGTGTATTTGAACCATGATTTACGAGGCTTCTCTTCCATCTACACATCTAAAAAGTCCCAAATCTGGGGTTCTCTTATATAAGATCCCCCTACTTAAGAAAAATTCACTAGCCAAACGCCTAATAGTCCTCTTTTGATCGTTGGTGACATATGTTGGGTATTCTCCTAACTGCATGTATCGCTTGATATCCAAGAACCAGGGTTCTCCATCGAGCTCTTCTTCAACCGCATTACAGTAAGCATGTTGATCACGACTCTGTTTATGCATAGGATCGATGTAGGATTTATCAGAATATTGGAGCATTGAAGACAGAGTGGCTAAAGCATCAACAATTTCATTATGAATCCTTGGAATATGCCTAAATTTTACTAACACAAACCATTGACATAACTCCTGCAAGCATTATCGATATGGGATGACCTTCAAATCTCGCGTCTCCCAATCTCCTTGAATTTGATAGACGAACAAATCTGAATCCCCTAGCACCAATAATTCTTGGACTCCCATATCAACAGCTAACCTCAAACCAAGAATGTAAGCTTCATACTCTGCCATATTGTTAGTACAGTAAAATCGAAGTTGTGCTATTACCGGGAAATATTGTCCTGATTCAAAGATTAGAACAGTACCTATTCCGAATCCTTTCACATTGACAACTCCATCGAAGAACAACTTCCAACCTGGATCAGCATGTATAATGACTTCATCGAGACACGACACTTCTTCGTCAGGAAAATATGCCTTTAATGGCTCGTACTCTTCATCTATGGGATTTTCAGCAAGATGATCTGCCAAGTCTTGGTCTTTCATGGTGGGTCAAGTCACATATACAATGTCAAACTCGGTAAGCAATATTTGTCACTTTCCCAATTGACCTGTCGGCATATGCTTCTGAAAGATATACTTCAAAGGATCCATGTGGGAGATGAGATAAGTAGTATAGGATGATAGATAATGCTTCAAATTTTGTGCTACCCAAGTTAGGGCACAACACGTCCTTTCAAGAAGAGTATACATGGCCTCATATGCGGTGAACTTCTTATTATGATAATAAATAGCCTGCTCATTTTTGCCTGTGACATTATGTTGACCCAGGACACAACAAAAAGAATTGTCCATGACTGATGAATATAAGATCAAAGGCCTACCAGGCTCTGGTGGTACCAGCACGGGCAGATTTGACAAATATCTTTTGATTCTGTCGAACGCTTCTTGATATTCTTCAGTCCATTCTACCGAAGCACTCTTTTTCAGCAACTTGAATATGGGCTCACAAGTGGTTGTGAGTTTAGCAATAAAACTGCTAATGTAGTTCAGTCTACCAAGAAAACTCATCACCTCCATCCTATTTTTGGGTGGTGGAAAATCCTGAATGGCTTTAATTTTTTAGGGATCCAATTCAATCCCCCGACGGCTAACCACAAACCCCAACAGCTTTCCAAATGGAACTCCAAATACACATTTTTCTGGGTTGAGCTTGAGATTATACCTGCAAAGCCTGTCAAAGAAATTTCTCAAATCTTTAACATGGTCGGCCCGACTTTTTGACTTAATAATCACATCATCCACATATACCTCAATCTCCATATGCATGATATCATGAAACATAGTGGTCATAGCTCTCATGTATGTTGCTCCAGCATTCTTCAAACCGAACGGCATCACTCGATAACAATAGGTCCCCCATGGTGTGATAAAAGACATCTTCTCTGCGTCTTCATCATCCATAATGATCTAGTGATACCCGGCATAGCAATACACAAATGAGGCAACCTCGCGTCGAGCACAGTTTTCTAGCAAAATATGGATGTTGGGCAGTGGAAAATCATCTTTCAGACTTGCTCTATTCAAATCATGATAATCAACACATACTTGAATTTTTCCATCTTTCTTTGGTACGGGAACAACATTGGATAACCACATGGGATAACAAGCCACTCGAATTACTTTAGATTTAAGTTGTTTCATGATTTTCTCTTTGATTTTAATACTTACATCAGTTTTAAACTTCCTCAACTACTGTTTGATAGGAGGGAATGCGGGGTCAGTTGGCAATTTGTGAGCCACTAATTCCGTGCCTAAATCAGGTATATCATCATAAGACCATGCAAAAACATCCTTATAATCAATTAATGCTTGAATCATTCCATCTTTTAGCTGTGGCAAAGCATGTACACTGATTTTAGTTTCCCTAACATCTTCTTGATTCCCTAGATTTAGTGGCTCGGTCTCATTCAAATTAGGATTCGGTTTGTCTTAAAACTATTCCAACTCTTTGCTTATTTCTTCTAGTGCTTCTTCTTCATCATATTCCCCATCCTGCTTCATTACATCTTGATTAGTTTGGATTTTAAGATCAGACTGAAAATTCTGCATGCATGTCATGTCATTAGAATCAGCATAAAGAGAACTGTATATAAAAAAAAAAGAAAAACAAAATATATTAGACACAAAACAAAAGGGACATTGCATTTCATTAAATAAAAAGATAGAAAGGTTTAAGCTTAGATGACAACATAACATAAACAAACTAAAATCTGAATTACAACCCTAAAATAACTCGGATAAAAAGAAAAAAAACAAAATAAACTACCAAAACTCTCCCCTGACGAGGAGAGGAGTGACTTCCCAATTATTGAGTCGGACAACTGGACCTATGAATTGCACGCTTGTCATACTGGTGCCTTCTCCTTCTTTGACCATATCAACTTCAACAAAAAGGTTCTGGCAATTATCAACCAATTCAACTTCAAATTCCACATGCTTCGTGACACCGTTCTTAGCAAATGATTCACTCAATAGTGGCATTGGGTGAGGGAGTGACCATGTTTCTTTTTTCCTTCCCTTGGCTTTCTTCAGATCTTTAGCTGTAGGCTTAAATCCAAGACCAAATGTGCCCATATTCGCACTCGGACATATGGAACAAACTATACCGTGCAGAGGCGCTCCCAAACCCTTTCCTGGCTCAAATCCATATTTCCAAAGTTCACTCACCATTATGATAGAAACGGAAGACAATTGTGGTCTAGGTATAACCTGCCATTCAAGGTTACGATTCACTGGTGCTGTATAAAAAATTTGATAGATGAATGTCTCCTCTATGTTATTTGCTTCGATAAGAGACAAAGGAGAATCTTTGCAGGCGGACAAATCTCCTTCACCGTGAATAACCACTTCTTGCCTGTCATGCTCAAACTTAATCATTCGATGCAGTATAGATGCAACCGCCTTTGCCTTGTAGATCCACGGCCTTCCCAACAACAGATTGTAAGAGGAGTCTATATTCAATACTTGAAACTCTATGGCAAACTCAACAGGACCTATGATCAACATTAGTTCTATTTCACCAATGGAGTTTGATTTTCTACCATCGAAAGCCCTGACACATACATTGTTGGGCCTGATTCCCTTAGCACCAATATTTAACTTTTGCAAAGTAAAAATAGGGCAGATAGTTGCACCTGAACCTCTGTCAATCATAACATGTGTGACGTAGAAATCTTCGCACTTCACTGTAATGTAAAGGCCCCGGTTATGCCCTGTACCTTCAACAGGCAATTCATCATCTGAAAAGCTGATCCGATTGACCTCATAGATTTTTCCGACCATTTTCTCAAGATGATTTACTGTAATCTCCCTAGGAACATATGCTTCATTTAATACCTTCAGTAAAATATCACGATGCTCCTTGGAGTGCAACAACAAAGATAAGAGGGAAATTTGAGCAGGGGTTTTCTTCAACTGGTCCATTATTGAATACTCTAGCAATTTCATCTTGTTCAAAAATTCTTCGACTTCTTCTTCGGTGATAGGCTTTTTGATAGATGATGGTCCACTCACAATTTGCTTGGACTTTCTTAAACTGTCTGGCAGGAAGCATCTTCCTGACCTAGTCAAACCCCCTACCTCATCTGCATCTTCCACTACTTCTTTCCCGTGATAGGTCATCACAGCCCGTCCATAATTCTAGGGAACCCTTTTTGTATCAACTATCGGAGGTTGGGTCACCAGTTTGAGGATAATAGGCATTGCCTGTTCTCCTTTCATCGTCAAGATTTATCCTGACTTAAATCAACATACCTTCTGGCACCTTGCACTGTGATCAGGGGTTTTTTTGTGCTTTCTTGGGCTTTATCTTCTCTTATTCCTTTATGGCTCAATGAAATTACTTTCAAAGACTGCTACATACATCGATTTTTCCTCAATGGTCTGTATATTGATGATAGGCTTATAACACCTCGGCGACTCTTTTCTGTCATACATCAATTCTAACATAATGGTTTCAGCATGGGTTGGTAGCGGATTCTGGTTAATGTTTGGACCCTCCGGGGCTTGGACCTGCATCTGATTTGTGTCTATTAAATCTTGGACAGGTCTCTTTAAATGCCATCATTTCTTGATATCATGTCTTGGTATGTTAGAACAGTACGCACACCTTAAAGAATAATTGAGATTCCTCGGCGGTGGATTTGAAAGCCGTCCTTGAATTGGGCTTAAGACCTTCAACTTTCTCAACCTATCAAATAATCTAGCATATGACTCGCCAAGAGGTGTGAATTAATTTTTGATCGCCTTCTCTTTCTTATACTCGGGCCTAGGTTGAAAACCAGGTCTGGAGGGGTTTTGGTAATTCGGTGGAGCGAATGGGTGATTTTGTGGGGCTTGCGCATGCCATTATGGGTAAGAAGGGGTTTGGGCATATGTCTTCGAGCTATATACTGGGTACGGGGTAGTAGAATAGAATATAAAGGGTTTTGTGGAAGGTAGTAATGGTGGGGAGGAATATATGGAGCTTGGGCATAAACTTAGGCTTGGAATTGGGGATAGGGGAGAGGTGGTCTTTTGGGATAGGAATGGGTTTCAGCTACGATAGTTGTCACATCCTCTTTCTTCTTTTTACCTCCGAATGTACCAGATCCACCTTGAATCACTTGTGTCGTGGCTTTCAATGCGGCAAAACTCACTATTCGGCCGATCTTGATTCCCTCCTCTATCATCTCCCCCATTTTGAGGACTTCAATAAAAGACTTTCCTATTACCGGAAGTAAATGTTGAAAATAGGTCTCATCCTGCGCCTGAATGAAAACCTCTACCAAATTATTTTCTTTCATTTGAGGCTTTACCCTGTCGGCCTGTTCATGCCACCTTATCGTGTTTTCCCTAAAACCTTCAGTTCTTTTCTTCTTCATGTTGACCAAGTATTTTTCGTGCGGAATAAGGTTGAGGCTATACTGAAAATATTGCACAAACTCAGAAGCTAATTCTTCTCAGCTATTCCATTTGTCGATATCTTGATCGATAAACCATTCTTTAGACAGATCAGAAAGACTCTCGCCAAAGAAAACCATGGGCAGCTCTTCCCTTCCTCTTGTAGCCCTCAATTAGTTGCAATAACGTCTCAAGTGTGCCACGGGATCACCGTGCCCTGCATACTTCTCGAACTTGGGCATTTCAAAACTAAGGGGAAGGTTGATGTCTGGGAACATGCAAAGATCTTTAGAGGAAACACTCTTATAACCTCTGATTCCCTGTAAATTCCTCATAGCCTGTTCTAAACTTTTCAACTACCATGATATGACTTCCTATTCCTTTATTGCGACAGGTTTCTCCATATCAAATAGAAATGCAGGTGGTTGAGTGTACCAATATGGTTCATTCATTCTTAAAGTAGGCTCCGGGGCAGAATACTGACTATCTGGAACCTTCAATACTGGCTCACTAGTAGACCTAGGAAGCTTCACTGTCGGACGCACAACATATGTGGGAAATTCCGATGGTGGTAGAGCCACGAATACCGGTGTGATCGGTGGCTCCGGCTGAGCAATAGGTCTTAATTGGGGAGCTGCCAAGGGCACAGCAGAACTGCCAGGATAATAATGTCGCGGAGTAAATCCTGGTGTATGCTCAGGTGATTCAGTAGGAGCAGAGAATTGTGCTTGAGAGAGTGGTGGGCAATTAGAGATATTCCTGAGACCTTCAGAGAGAGGAGGAGGAGGCATTACACTGGCCCATGCCCGGTGCAAATCTATAAATTGTTGCCTGAGCCTTACTACCTCATCATTGTGTTTTGAACTTTCTTCCCAATGATCCTGATCCGGGTCAATGAGCGAATTTTCAATCTCCCTGCTAGCCATGGCAAGCTTTGCTTTGGATCTAGTGAAATATGGGTGACTAGCCATAGTGCTGCAAACCTACCACTGTTATCTGAAAGAACATGCTCATCAAAGATGACATCCGTTAGGATTAGGGCACACAACAAACATGGGAATCACATTGGTAAAATTGTCCTAAATTCATGTTCATTTCTACCAGCTTTTGAGGGTA